>OU015496.1:75045643-75200643 GCA_907164885.2 Dolomedes plantarius
TCAGTCTCCAGACATTACACCTCTTGACTTTCCTCTTTGGGGATTAGTCAAAGACAAAATTTATTCGACAAAAGTGAACAGTCTTAAAGAACTCAAACTCATAATTGCTGCAATTTCATGTGTTACGGAATCCATTATGGAACGCACATGGGCTGAAATGGATTACCGAATGGTTATTCTCCGTGACAAGAAAGGAGCACATATTGAAATTTATTGACTATCCTAAAAAAATATCCAATATATAAGTTAACACGTATGTGAATTTCTAATTCCTACAATGAATACTTTTACTTATATAAATTTTTAAAATGTGTCAAGGTTTTTTGAGACACCCTGTATAAATCAATAACCCTGGATGAATTAATCGTTGTTCTAATTAACAAATCACGTAACTCATATTTTCCCCTTTTTGCAGAATGAACAAAAATTTGATTTATTCGACAGTGAAAAGATAAATTATTATCGTTCATTCTTAAAAAAATAGATGTTAAAGTGTTTTGAGGTAAATATAAGCCACATTTGTATGTAATTAAACATCTTCATAATTAAATTCAACAACGTTAGCAACAGTTAAGTTAATGTTACGTAGTATGTGTTGTTTTTCACTTTTTTTGGATGAAATGAATTGCATTTTTTGGGGGTTATGAGGTTTTACAGAGTTGTACAAGGACCATAAACCAATGTAATAGCATGAAAATCCCAAAATCGTATTTTTTGGAGTTGCGAGGTTTGTTAATTAGGCCAAAAATATAAAATTTCACGTTTTGCAATGAAATACCTATTTTCTTACCCTAACTGAAGTGTTGTTGGACAAGGTTAAGTAGCAAGAAATTTAATAACAATATAAGGTAGTTGTTCGAAGAGCCTATAATTAAAACTTAAAATACGAGTGATAGAAAAAAAGTATGTCTTACAAAATATCTCTTTCCGGATCTCGCACAGCAAAACAGTATTAAATTCACAGCTTGCATGTAATTCATATCATACCACATACATTAGCTCTAACTCCCCTGATGAACTCCTACATAAGGCTCAAAACCTTCCTTTTCACAAATTAGAGTTCTTAGCTGGCTTCAGTGACTGCGTAAAACACTGTCGTGGACGTCATAGTATCTTTTTCAAGGTTTCATTTGATCTCAGTTTAATTTGAGTCAGCTAACCAGAAAACCTCACACCTCCTGTATCCTTCTTCCTGTATAAGTAAAATAGTCCTGTAGAAACGAAATCCTAGCTACGTTTCATTCGTGCATATGTGGGGGGGGGGGGAGAAGATCACTGAAAATCTGATTGAAAATTTTAGCAGAAGGAAAAGAACTTATGAGAGTGGTTAGCAAGCAGATTATCAGTAAAAGTAATTATCATTAATGTAATATCTAACAACTTACATAATTTAGGTTTTTATAACACCTGTCTACATTCTGGTAAAAATAATCGTCCAAAAAATTATCTCTTTTCTCATGATTCAGTATGTATAGTTCTTTGCAATCTTCTTCCGCACTAGACTGTTGAAATATAACCAAATTTAAAAGTGGAGAAGAATTAAGTTTAGGAAATTGTAAGGCTTTTAATTACTAGTACCTCTTTGAAATTACTTGCGTATATTGCGAAATATTTACGCATCATAGTATCTCCAATTGCAATGGTTATCTGTTTAATCTCAACCCAATAAGTATTTATGAAAGTGTGTTTTGTGGACGCTTAGTACGCATTTCTAATTATCTGAATAACCTCAAATGAATTGGATCGAGATAAATGGAAACATTTGTATTCCTTTTATACGGATAACAGATGTGCACAAAATTCTTAAGCTAAAAAATGGAGTAATAACATGATAATTAAAATATATAATGTATTATTTATTCATGTTCGGATAAAATTTCAGTATCTGAGTGGTCTGTTGTTTCGGAACGCTACGGCCATATTTTGATTCACAAGAAACTTCTGAGTAGTCGTCCCCACAAAGTGTTGTATTGTTGATTCAACAAGACAACCCTGATATTTTAAGTAGGTATGGGTAGGAAGTGAGATGCCTCAAAGTTCGTCAGCCTCAAAGCATATATGGACCTGGTCTTGAACTTCCGGCCAGGAGGCATTAGCAACAACAACAACAACAAATATTTAAAGAAGAAATGGTCTCATAATAAATGAGAAGCTATTTTCTTATAAAAGGGTGTATGTAGGAGAATATCATAATATTTCTGAAATAATTTGAAGCTCGGAATCTAATGATTCCGACTGTCAGTTTATGTGTTAAAATGAGCTATTCTATTTTAAAATACACGCAGTATAATGCTACAAATTTGGTAGACCTTAGATATTTTTTGCTACACGATGAAAAAAAACTTATCTATTAGTATTATCTTTTCTTTTAAAATTAATATTCCGTGATAAGTTCCTTATTCATTTGATGCACTTTAGAATGATTTCTCTTAAAATGTAAAAACACGAAGCACTACTTATCTCAAATTTCTGAATTTCTCAATCCTTCATTTATCCTAAAGTTAAAAACTAAGTGATTTTATTCAAATCTGCAAGCATCTTTTAAGTTATAAATTAGGGTTAGCAAAGTTATAAATTAGTGAATGTTGCTGATACGCCAAAAATATACATACATATTTGTAAATAAATTCACTTATGTGACAGTGTAACTAGTTTATGCTATAAACGAGATTCCCCGAATCCATATATGCATTTTAGAGGATATATTTAGAGGTTATGAAATTATTGCAAATTATCTTTACTATATAATTTACGCCCATGTATTGTTCAGGATTCTCTATCTATAGATTTGTTTGCATCTATTGTTTGCTTGGAATCTAAATAGGGTATAAATATACCCAATGGAACAAATGTATTTCTAAGCAATATCGATTTGACTTCCTAAATATACACCATACACTTTCGTGTAAGTATTATATTTGTAAACTTATAAGAGGTGAATTTGATGAGACCACGAAGAAAAAGTTTAACGATCCGAAATTTGAGTTCTGATAATAAACAATAAGTCTGGAACGAAGCACTACATATGTACAGAATTTTCCACGTAAGTTAGGAGGTGATACCGCGTAATCCGGATTAGGTTCGATTGCTTATTTTTACAAGGATTTAGTCAATTTTTTTTCATTGCTATGTGAACTCGCATTTCAACAGTTTAAAACAGGGGTGCTCAAATCGCGGGCCACAAGTGACCCATAAACTTTTATGTGCGGCCCGAAACACTCCCACTCATTATCAAGCGGGTGCCCTTTTTTATAAAGTTTTTTTGAAATTAGTGCCTGAAAAAGAGAAGACTGTGAAAAAAATGTACCCACCTGAATCGGCTTACAAATTCTTACCTTGGTGACGTATTGAGATGCATATAGCAAGTATAAACCTGATTGGTCTAAAATAGTCAAAAGTTTGTCTCAATATCAAAAATCCCACTCACTTTTTTAAAAAAAATGTTTGGATCCATTTAGGTATTGAGTTTGTTTTTACATTATTATTATTTTATGAGGTGTTGTGTACTATTTTGTGGCCCGAGTATCGTAGCACACATATGCACGTGGCCCGAGAAAGAAAAAGGGTTCAGTATTGCTGGTTTAAAAGATAAAGCGCGTAAGCAAACAAGAGGATGGTTTAGAAGGAAATAGTGGTGTTCCTCATTAAAATATAGGTAAATGTCAATAGATTAAGCCTTGAAATGACTCCTGTAAAATTAATTAGTAAAAAATCTTAATGGGAAATTCATGTCCAAAAGGAGTTAATTAAATAGTATTACTATCGACATAAATATAAACGTTTTCAGGTTCCAATTCCCATAAGCTAGAAGATTCCCCCAACCTTTGTGTGATAAGAATTGTTATATAACTTTATATTTGTAATGTATGTACAATAAATAACATAAGTGTAAAATATTTTTACCAATCATATACCAATCATTGACCAATCATATACCATATACCAATCAACCCATTTAACCAATCAGCGCCAACGGACTTTTTAACGCTGACGGAACCTATGTGAACAGGCCCTTAGATATTGTCAGTAAGTATTCTTGCGCCACTCTGTTGTAAGTGAAGTTCAGCATTATCGCTAAAATTACATTTATTGCATTTCTTAAAATGAATAAGCAGGGTAATATTTATTTTACGGACTTGTGGTGGCCCTGTGGTACAAAGCGCTGGTTTTCGCTGCTGAGGGTGCTCAGATCGAATCCAGGCTTCGCGCCACGAAAAATGCCTCCGTTTGTGTCGTCCCTTCTTAGGGGACTCTGCTGGTCCACCTATGTGGTTCCCCATAATAAAGAAGCTAGCAAAACCGTGCTTATAATAGGTTAATGTTTAAAGAGACAATACGTCTCAATTTGAAAAAAAAAATAGTTATTTTACTTACAGGAAAACTGTAATTCAGACAAAGCGCAGGGTGTATTATCCAGGACAAAAATAGTCAACGCATAGTTAATTCTGAAAGAAAAGCAGTTTCTCTCATTAGGAATTGCTGAATAATACAAACTAAGAATATATTAACAATATATATTTATTCAGAATATGTCTTTATCAAATATTTTTAGACAAATGATTCATTTCCACTTTAAAAATATTGTTCGATTTTTGATACGTTTTGCATACAAAAATTATCAGGAAATACTGCAAGGGATAAATAAATATATATATATATATATATATATATATATATATATATATATATATTTAAGTACTGTAATTATGAATGGATAGCCTGTAACTGGCCAAAGAAATGTTCAGCACATTTTTTGAAAAAAAAAAAAATTGTAAACATGGTGCCGAACAAAAGTAATTTGTTTTCAGCAAACCTTCAATTCAAGACAAATATTACATCGCATACCTCAGGACTAGTATTTTTAACAGAACTTTCTTTAAAATTATATGCTTTTCAAACATATTTTTTATTCTCTTTATAATTTCTAAAACCGCATCGCATGACACAAATCATTTATGTGTCCCACACTTTACTGTTTCGATGTACACATATAAAATATGCATCCAAAAGAAGCTGAATATTTTTGATTTTTGAACCTATGTATAAAAAAAACATAAAACGCATCTTTCCATTTGCATAATTATGTGTGATTCGGCAGCGAAAGGCAAAGAACTACTTTTTCTCTTCATGAATATAAATCACATGCATGCTGTGCTGGTACCCATATGTTATTGATAACGCAGAAGGGATATATAGCTAGCGTATGAATCTAATGAAACTAAAGAAAACTCAATAAAACGTACGTGGGTTAAAGTTTGAGATTTTACTTTAAATTTGTCGTATTTTAAGGAGATTTTTTTTATTATCGACTGAGTTACATTAATAAATTATAGCATTTAGAAAGAAACTCTACATTTGGGTCAATATTCTGTACTCTGTGTGTTATTGGAACGGAGTTCTTTTACGCGACTTACAGTAGAGTGAACTGGCAGAAATCGTCACGTAACGAAAAAGCGTTATGCTTCTTCCAGGCGATCTTCCTTACTTTGCTATTGCTGGCTTGTGGCGTTCGCTTTTGACTCCCACCCTGTCACCGTGAGTTCGATCCTCAATGGTGCGTTGTTTCACCTCCTACACTCGCGGATGTTCAACACCGGCTTTTCTGCTATTTAAAATCTCAACTTAGTCTTAACTTAATGTTTTCTTCTAGTATATTAATTCTTAATATTTATTCAATCTATTTTTGTTTGTTATTGTTTTAATTCTCATGGAATTTATATTGTGTCATTATTACAATTTTATAATGGAAAGTCAAGAAACAGAAACTGCAGCAAGTGCAAATAATGAAAACTTAGAAAAGTAAGTTAATAAATCATAAAATTGAATCTCAAACATATGCTTCTTATTATAGTTACCATAAGCCAATAATTACCATGATACAATATAATGATAAAATTTAAAAATAATTTTTTCTTATTTAGAATTTTTTCTATATAAATTATAATTCAATATTTTATATTTAATTTTTAATAAATGACTATTTTTCCTAAAATTTTAAATGAAATTTATTGATTTAAAACCTTACTTTACATTTTTGCTTTGAAAAAATTATAAAAAATAAAATAAATATACAAATTAGAGAGAGAGAGAGAGCGAGTTGGTTGGTTTGTTGGTTGGTTGGTTGAATGAAAGAGGGCTGCGCTTTTTGGCGTGAGAAACATGCACTAATATAATCAATAGAAATCTACATATTAAATCACGTTTAGAGTTGAAAAAATAACGTAAGGAACTTCGTTCCTGACGGGGGTCCCCCGACCGCACAATTTTTATCTTGAAGTTTTACACTTCTGGAATAGCTCGCATCAATCAAAACTCTTATTTTTGTTTAAATATTGTCTTATTTGGAAAACAAAAATCCATGAAACGGACTAACTAAATACATAGTTACACACACACACACACACACACACACATATATATATATATATATATATATATATATATATATATATATATATATATATATATATATATATATATATATATATATCCTAATAGCATAGTGAGCAAAAGTCTACGTTGCTTTCCAGTTGCAGGAAGTGAAGATTAAGTACGCATCCACGTTACTGTAAAGAAGTTTTAGGGCTTCACGAAGGCGTCACGGTGCACCTTCACAGAGAAATCATTTTGACCTGTATGTTGCATTGAATCTAGACGGAGAGAAGCTGTATCTATGACTTCCCAGTGAGGTGGAAAGATGAAAGTCACTTGAAGGTCACAAAGAGACTAGATTGTGTGGTCGATATTCGATCACAGCTGTTGCTGTATCCAGTGTCACTTCATCAGCCCCACGGCTGTCTGGTTAATTAAGATATATATGATACAGAAAGATCACTTTTTAATACATTTACTTCTCCTCCATCCTATAAATTTTCCACTTTAGTATAAGCTTTCCTCTAAATACATTCATAATCACCTTCTCATGACAAAGACCTATTTCTTTGTTCTTTATAGTTTTCACGCCTTTCCTTAACACGTGGTGGTTTTAGCTCTTTTTTACATTAATAACAGCTTTGCTTATCAGTTTAATACACTTTCTTGCCTTTGTCGAACTTCTCTACCTAAACATTCTATCACTCGATGCGTCGATAAGTGGTTCAGCTAAATTAATCACTGGAATTTCAATATTAAATCATCTTATTTATTACATGCCACTCATTGATATATATCCAGCACAACTACGGCTAACGAGGTTATTTCCATTTCGATGGTAGATTCTAGGATGATGTGAATTCTAGGATGATGTGAAATTAAATACAATAAATCCAGTGTGATTATTTATTGAATTTCATTACAGGTATCTTTACAGAGACTCTTCACAAAAACTTAAAATTACAGTGAACAGCCTGTTATAGGTCGATGATTGTAATAGGAAAAAAATTTAGAGTGTGATCTACGTGTTGCCTAATCAAAGATCATAATTATCAGCAAATCAAAATTCACAAGTTTCTGTCGTCTTTACCCATGAAATAGACTTAGACGTACATTATTATTCCACGGGCATTGCATCTGTTCTTTAGGGGAAAAATAAGATTAATTTACTTAATAATATTTATGTAAAGAAACTTCTACACACTTTCGGATCATTTATCTAAGGGGGCACACTACCATTGACTACACTGAAATGACCATAAACATGAACAAATTCGAGCTACTGAAACTCCAATAATATTAATATATATATATATATATATATATATATATATATAATTTTTTTCTATTATATCAAAATTACAATTTTTCAGTAATAATTTATACAAAAATAGAACCTGTAAATCCATAAATACTTTTTAGATTTTATTTTTTAATGTACACATTACTAAAAAGGGAAAAAAATCATTGGATGTCTCGTGCATCATAAAATTAAGAAATAAGCATACAGAAAGTATTTTTTGATCAAATTAAATTAATAATATATCCAAGTTTAATGTAAAACCAAAAAATATACAAAAAATATAGTTTATAATGAAAAATTTACACAAAATTAAAAAAAATTAAAATTTGGCAATTTTTTCAAAACATTTTCAAGCGTAAAAATTTTTTTTACAAATTTATTTTTATTTTTTGGGTTTTAGTATATACAGAAGCTTAAAATACAAATCTGACAAAAATTTTGTGTGTCTAGCACACATAGTTTGGGAGTAACAGTGCACGTACCAAGAATTTACATATTTGAGAAAATTGAAGTTAAAAGTTTGAATATACATGGCCATGACAAGAGAGAGAGCTTTACATAAACCCTCATAACTCGTATAATAATGCGAATTTTTTTATGCGGTTTTTTGCATATTATTCAGAAATGTCTCAAAAATCAGATTATAGCAAAAACCAAAAATCGATTTTTTGAAGTTTTAAAGGTTGTGTGCCCCCTGAAAGATAATTTGTACCAATGTCCACGCGTCTGCCTAGACAAGGAAACCGACTACAGTTACAGATAGAAAAACTAGAATTAGAATATGACGGTAACAGAACAGTTTTATTAGAACTTAATAAGGGCAAGTTAAAGGGTAATTTTTTTGTGATTTATTACCCAGTCTATACTAAAAGAACGAAAGTATAGGGTGGTACAAAATTAATGAGCATATTTCTTGTTTGAGAAAAAATAACAAAAGGAAGTACGTTCATGTTTATTGTTTTCTTGGAAAGACGATTTAAAACAGTTTTACAGAACGAAATTTTAAACATTAAATAACTTCCACATACGCAGGTAGATGGCGCAACAACATTTCGCAAGAAAAAATTACAAATTGCGTCAGTCTGCAAATGGCTACCGTACAGGAAAAAGCAATCTGCGATTTGTGGTTACATGAAAGTAAATCCGTTGTAACTCGTTTTGTTCTTTTTTTTTTAATTTTCGACAACCCCAAAGTCCAAAATTAGTGAACGCATTTCATGTTTGACAATGCTGTCGCGCCATCTACCGGCTTATGTGGAAGTTATTTAGTGTTTAAAATTTTTTAGTGTAAAACTGTTTTGAATTGTCTTTCCAAGAAAACAATAAACATGTACTTACATCATTTTCTTCTTTTTTTTTCAAACTTGAAATGCGCTCAATAATTTTAGACCATCCTGTATATTGTTATATTATATTTCTTTCTAAACTTAAAGCTCTATTAGTCAATAAAATTTAGTAACTAATAGAGCTTTATTTTCAGTTCTTGTGTCACGATTCTCGGTTTGATATACGAATAATTTCGGTTTTCGATGACAGAAAATGTCTATTCTTATCCTCTCCGACGTAATTACATCAAATATTTGGCAAAGTATTCATGAATTCCAATCAAAGCACTATATACTGAATAAAGCTCGATAATGTCAAAACAGTTTTGAAAGTTAAACAACATCAACCGAATAATTTATTCGGACTTTAAGCAATAAACAGAGTAACTCTATCACCTACGCTTTTGAATGGTGAATTCGTTATTTCTTGTTTTCATACGCCACTGGCTGTGTCATTGGTCATTTCCTAAATACGCTTTCCTTCGTCCCCTTTTAAATTCGACCAATAGCAAGACACTTCGCGAGCTTTTTTTAGTTTGGTTCATCCTTCTCTTACTGATGATGCACCAAATAGATTACCCTGAAATAACAGGAAAGGTATTTTTAGCCATGGGAATCTGACTGTACTTTTCCCAGCCCATCGGAGAAATTCATTGGTGTATCCATTGATTTCGAATCACGTCATCGAGTGACGTCAAAGCGATCGACTCTGACGTCGCAACAGTCCCAAAGAATGTACAAAAACTTTATTTGGCGTGATCGAGTTTTTCGAACTGGGTCTTCACGATAAAATGTTGCAAAAATCGGATAGGGCAGTTAAATTTAAATTCAGGAATGTGAAGAATTTTCAATCCTTCTCTTTTTTTCACTTCCGAATTTTTTATAGAGTACAAGTTTTAAGATCAATCCGAAATTCTAAACATATGTTATATTTTTTCTGTCTGTTTATCGAAATAAATCTATTTCTGTTCTTAACATCTTGTTTTAATCAGTTGAATGATAAAATTAAAAGGATATATTTAAATCCGTTCACGACAAATTTTCAACCTTAATTAATTTTTTTCATGTACATTTCTACCAAAATGCAAAATACTGTGATTATTTTAAAAAAAAAGCCATGATCTGTAATCCGTTTGCCAATTTCGACTAGTACTTACTATGTAACATATGTTATGTTGCATTTTGAAAATGTTTGTTTCAAATCTCTGATACTATTTACTATCTTTTCCGTACCGAATTATTTCTCTGAGGAAATACGGAAGAAATTACTACAAAAAAGGAGAAAGTCATATTTAAAATTTCAAAATATATGTCCAAATTAATATGCTCAGTTTAGATAAAATTTGACCCATGCAAATATTATGTAAGTACCTTTAGATAAATTTTTAGAAAGTTACTCGAGTATGGATATTAGATGATATAATTTGGAAATAATTTTAAATTATTCTCTTGTAATACTTGAAATAAATTTTCTTTAAGACTGTGATACTTTTGTGGAGGTTTTATAATTGGAATTAATTTTTTTTGTCATACAGGAATTAATAAGATAATTTCAACAGTCACTGTACTCACTAATTTCGAAAGTGTGTGGCAGAGTTTAGACTCTTTATAAAGTAGAGTAAGAAGGAAGATTTTTATCGAAAATGCTAAAGTTTCATTTTTATGACACAAAAACAGGATCAGCTTTTTCTCCGGTTGAACTTATCACTTTTCCTGCTATATTGTTCCTATAATTATTTAATTCATAATTAAATTTGTCATAAACATTTCAGTATTAGAATTTGTAATGAATGAGTGAGTACTGAATTAGTTGGGAATTGAGTCACATATAATTCTCTGAATCTGCTCAGTTTTTCTATCGAATAAAGTTCTCATACAGTAAAACCTCGTTTATTCGGCCCTCGTTTATCCGAATCTCCGGATAAAATGGATAAGATTTGTAGACTTTTTTAAAATTTAATGTTTACATTACATAATACTTTTTACCATATTTTTTACCATGTTTTTATTAACTCGCTTTCTTGTTTGTGTGTGTGTTTGTTCAGTACAAATCTTACAATCGATTTTTAACTAACTTGCCGACTAGCTAGACATTTGAATAGCTCAGAACACGATGACAATGCATTATTTTAATACTTTTAGCCATCTTTAAGCAGATTTGAATTCATTTTCAGTTAATTTTGCTTTGTAGACTGGTGCGGTCATCTATCAGCTGGGACGGGAACGAAAAGTTAAACGCAAGTTAACTTCCAATTAACTTCATTTTCTTTCAAGTTGATGGTATAATTCATAATTTTTTTTTAAAAAGTATTTATTAATACATAGAATTGTCAAGTTTATATGATTCAGCAGAAAATTTGAAAACACGGTATATAAAAAGTTCTTTTTATCTTGTAATTATTAACTATGATAGCAAGAACGTAACTATAAGTACGCCAAATATTCGCTTTTTAGTTTGACTCAATGAAAAATTCCTGCATTTTACAATAAATTATAGTAATAAAATTATTTTTGTTGAGTTTAAGAACGCTTTACTAGAGTGTCACAGGGCGTTGACGTGGATTGACTCAGAAAAGTTATTTTTATATATATTTTTAGGTCTTGTAAACAATACTAAGTAAATTTGTTACAAAACATAGTTTTTTATCGTAAGAAACGATAAGTCTGCTTAGTTAAAGATTTTGTTTTGCTAATTACCCATATTACCCGGATTATCCGGATTTTCAATCATACGGTTTGCCTATGTCCCAGTTAGTCCGGATAAACGATGTTTTACTCTACTTTGAAAAGAGAAATATGCTTATTACTTTCTTGAGACAAGATTGTTATTCTACACATTTCACGGCATCCAATAACTCGTCGTAAAGTTATTTATATTACATATAAATATAAAATCTACTTTATTATCCGCTACAAACATATATGCAATTGTAAGTAAGATACTCTTTAAGTATAGAAAACTTCTACAGAAAACCCACACAGACGAAAATGGTCATTCTACAATTTTCTTTTAGATCAAACTAGATATACATTCTGTTTACGGCCTGTCAAGGATCCTTCATGGAAGTTTTTGCCAAAATATACTTATATTGTCATTGGTTTGTCATTCAGAAATGATGACAGAAAATAAATAATCATTTGTAAAAAATTGTAGGCCGTTGTTTACGAGATATTTTTTGTTCATTTCCGATAAACCCTTTAATACCACTCAACCTTTTCTTGTTTACGTACTTGAGGAAGAATGATAAAGCAGCATTTTAGAGATAAATTACGTACTGTTTTACGTACTTTTCTCTTAAAGCTGAAAGTTTTATTTGAGCATAGCATAAAACTGTTTCGTTGCAAACCTCTCCAATCTTGTTCATAAACACAACAATGAATATGTAAATAATTCGCCGACCCATTTAAGGGGATGGTGGACTTCCAAATTACCAAAAATTGAACAAAATTTATAATTTTTTTTGGTACGTTAATATTTTTAAACTAGCCGCTGCGCGACCAGCATGGTCGCTTTTAGATTTATATTTTTTTTTTGCAAAACAACTCAATTGAAAGTAACACATGTAAGGAATGTTACCATTACCTGTCATTATAAATATACGTTGTTAAGGGGTAGTGAAAACTCAGACAAAAAATTTATAATCATTGATAAATTCACTATAAGGCTGATTCTAAAGCATCATGATTAAAAAATGTGAATTTCCATTACTTCAGAACAGAGTTAAAGATAAGTCTGAGAAACCCAACACCAATGATTTTAAAAATTATATCTCTCACTGTATGTACTATTTTTCAAAACTAAGATATCTACACTTTATCATTACATCAAATACGAAATTGTTGGAGAAAATTTTCACTTATAAAATGGAGTGAAAATTCAGCAAATACTAAAATATAGTATAGATTACATTTCTCTCTGTATGTATTATTGTTCGCAATTCAGATATCTCCACTTAATCATATTAAATGAATAAATTAAAATTATTTCGTGTATAAATTAAAATTATTCATGAGTAAAATACAGCAATTAAATTGTACCAAATTACGTGCTATCGTCGAGCCACACGCGGACAGCCGCTAATGTTTGCATCCTATAGTTGCAGCCGTTGCCATTCGGATTGTAGAAATATCGTCGATTTTTGTGCCGCATACCTACGCGTTTTATATATATAGATTATGTATATATTGGAATAAAATGCATTTAAAATATGTAGTAAATAAAAGTAAAATAAAGTGTTTAAAATAAAAGTAAAATGAGAACTTGGTGGCTTTAGAAAAGTAAAGTATTAAAAGTAAGCGAAAAAACTTCATTTAAATGGATTTTTCTCAAAATGGGTAATTTTCAGTTTTGCAAGTCTTTGAAATGCTCCTTGCGAATTTTGACGAAATTTCATAAAATTTATAATAAAGACTCATCTAATGTATCAAAATTAGTTATGTATCTCTTTTAGGTTTCGACATCATTTACATTATCAAAGTTTAACATAAGTGTAGAAAAGTACAAAAATTTCACGAAAATTCAGAGTACAAGCATAAAAATATTTCCTAAAAATTAACTATTCAACGAAAGTACAAAGCAATACATAACTCTGGTCAAAATGTATTAATAAGCAGTATAAATGCAAAATTAAGGGGAGAAGTTAAAAATTGGATCGCAAGGAGCATTTAAGAAAATTAATTTCAATTATTTAAAAGTAAAATGTTTTTATAAATATTTTTAAAAATTTACAAGGTGTTTAATATAGTTATACTTTTAATCGATATATATGCAAAATTTCATATCTGAGGTAAAAAACGCCCGCTTTGAAACGCCCACAATCCCCTTAAGGCGTACATATTTTTTAAAATCTAAAATACAACTTTTCGGGTATCGGAAATTTTCATCTACGAAAATAAAATGGTTCATGCATTCCATAGTGAATATCCTACAGCCCTTAAAAATGATCAAATAATTTAACCGAGATCTACTGAGCGAAGTATGTACACATTGGGATGAAAGAGGATGCATTGAATTTCCCCTCTGCAATATACAGGGAAACTTCTCTATAGCGTCCAATAATGATTCCAAAAACAATTGGCCGTTTCTAGGGGTGGCCGGGGAAAATGGGTTTCTTCCATGACATCGGCTCTATGGAGTCTTTAATGAGTTCTGAGCGACATATGGCCGTTTACAGGGGTGGCCGGCTAGAGAAGTTTCGGCGTATATGCTCTCTGAGATGCAGAATATTTTTAACATTCTAATTATAAAATACATAGACATCGCGGCATTTATAAATTCTGTCGGAAGCGAATTGTAGTTCGGAGCAACAGACCTTACCGTTAAACCATCCAGCAATAATACATGAAGGCCTTATTTGAATAGTGGGCCAACTCCATTTTGAGATACAAAGCTTTAAAGTCTAATGCTTGCTGAGAAATGACTGCTGAAGTCTGATTTGTAATGCCCTCTGTTGGCAGCAGAAATAATCTGGAGGTGTACCAGTTTTAAGATAAGATAGGAATGACTTGTGTGAAGATAAAAGTAAGGCTAACTCCATTTTTTTTTTAAATTTGGAGTTGGCCCCCTGTTCAAATAAGGACTTCATGCATTATGAGGTTCCATTAAGGACCTCTCAATAAATCGTCTCCCCAGACAGAGGAATAACACCCCTCGCATGTGAACCAAGGCAATTTATATGACCCGAATCCATCTAGTCTACGACATGTCGTTAAAAAAGAAAGGAGTCATGCCCAGGCAACGCCCGTGTCGAACGTTAACCAATGGTCGTCGCAGTCAGCTGTTCGAGAAGCCGCCATCGTGTCTCCATCGACGAAACCAATCAGAGGAGAGAACCCTGACGTCACAGTGGTCGTCCAACCCCGTGGCTGGGAGCGCTAATTTCGAGAGAAGTGTAGAGAAGAAACCAATAAATTCAGGCTTCTTTTAAATCTCATCCAGAGAAAACCATTTCTCAGATGTCCTAACCCAACCGATCGCTACACTCCATCCCGGAGGTATTATATCTTCAGAACAGAAGGCTCTGGAGGCTTCGTGCCGACGCTTCTAAGTCCTCGGACTGATAATTTTTAGGAACCAGGAGAGTTTCGGTAACTAAGAGATCACCTCGGAACTTTTAAGACCAGCACGGTCTATTACATCCGTATTCCGCGAAAGCGTTATTCAACCCTTGGAACATTTGGACGAACTGTGTTTTGTTGCAGACTTCTTGTTAGAAATTTCGAGCTACTGTTAAGGCCAGTACTATCTATGTCATGCTGTTTCACGACTTTTGTACATAGTGTAAAAATCATCTAATTAAGACTCTAATAAACGTATTATTATTTCAGTAGACTGGACTCTATATATCTTCTATATTTCGCTACCCTGAGTCCAGCATATTACAATATAAATATATATATATATATATATATATATATATATATATTATTTAATTTTATTTTTTCTTTCGAATGCGGAGGCACTTATAGCGGCCATATAGGCGGACCAGCATTGTTCCCTATGAAGGGACGACAAGAACGGTGGTATTTTAGTGGCGAGCTCTGGGGTTCGATCTGAGCACCCTTAGCACCGAAAGCCAGCGTACTTACCACAGGGCCACCTCGCCCCCCCCCCCCCGCAGTAATATGTGGAAGTCTTAAAGTATTCATTCTCTTCCTTATGTTCTGTCCCTCCCTGCACACACACCCTCTTTCGTTTGCGACGATACTCAAGATGATAACTTTATACGTTTTTGACGCATATGGCTATACAATTTTTTTAGCGTAGTGTTTCAGGGGTACTTTTTTCTTCCATAATTTTTTTCCTTTTATACTTTATAAATGTTAAACAATGTTTTACCTGACAGTCGAGAGCCACTTTTTTCAACCGTCTACTGTAAGGTGATTGGTAGTCGCACTTTCCTGCTCAGAACATGGAAGTTGCTTCCTTGACCACTTGTTGAACTCTTGCAGATATAACGAAATCTCATTTGGGTATCCAGTCCCTCACAAGATTTTTTTCTGAGCAGTAGTGACTCAGAAAACTGTCCTTTAACTTAACAAAAAATCTTAATGTACGGCTTAATATGATGGAGAAACATAGCCCTTTGTAAATCGTTGATGAAAACGCTTTTACGTTGATTTGAAGGTCTAAAATTTATATATGCAG
This sequence comes from Dolomedes plantarius, assembly GCA_907164885.2. Lineage (NCBI taxonomy): Eukaryota > Metazoa > Arthropoda > Arachnida > Araneae > Dolomedidae > Dolomedes > Dolomedes plantarius. The sequence continues at coordinate 75,061,791 of OU015496.1, forward strand.
CTATTTGTCAACGGATGACAACAGGTACTACAGAATAGAGCCATATTATGATCTATTTCCATGAAAGCGTTACAAAAATTTTCATACGAATGTGTCTGAAAATAGATTATTTTCAAGCGTGTTCTTGCCATTGATGAAAAGAAACAGATACGTTATAAATGAGTAAATTGCTCTTATTCAGGAAAATATCAACTTCCGGTAACAATTGTTTTTCCAAATGTATAGCCTTAATTAAGTACCAGTTCTGAAAATAAATGGACGTTCTTTATATTTATTAGTATCAGTTCGACAAACCCATGAAATACTCCGAAAAATGATACAAAATTAAAATATCATTTCGCCATATCCTGTCGCTCTCATACCTATTTTTTAACTTGGAAATTTTTGTTGATATTTACGTATAACCCAATTTTCACTCGTTTGACATTTCTTGACAGTTATTTAAGAAGTGTGATACGAGAGATTTTTATTTCATTAGGAATTTTTCATCATTTCTTTAATACTTATACCTCGTAACATAAAAGCGTCTGTATGAAGGCCTCGAAGGTTTCCAAGCCCATTATTCAAACATTTATAATGGGGTTAAACTTGTACTCATCTTTTAAAGTTGTTGTTGCTTATGCCCCTTGACCGACATGTAACATCAGATCAAGTCCCGAAGGCTATGGGCGATGAAGGTGCGGCTCCGGTTTTTAATAGCACCACAAGGGTCGGAGTCCGACTTGGCTAAATGACCGGTCCCGTAATTTTGAACCAAGTCAAGTGACGAGACCGGAACACTTGACCCCGCACCTCCAAAAGTAAATTTGAGAACTTGGAGGACATTGTAGCCACGCTCTATTTTACGTGCTCGGGCCACAATTAGTGAACACGGCGGTAGATTTGCAGAGACGAGCATCGAACCGGGGACGTTCAGATCACTGGCCCGCTGCTCTTGCCAACTCGGCTACCGCGCCCCCTCTTTTAAAGTATATCTAGTATATGGAAATATAGTCAAAACTAGAGAATATTTTGAAATATTTATTTATTATTAGTTACTAATCATTTTATGTTAGTCAGTGTAAAATATGGTTGTCCTCAGTTCATATCAATTATGATTTATATACAATTACTTACTATTTAGCTACAAATGCAGATATAACAGCGTATGGTCGAGGTGAAGCGAACGGTCCGGCTAATTCTGAATGAAAATAAACATGCGCGTTAAGCTCCCTCTGCCTGATGCCACGTCGTAAACAGCAAAATAAGAGATTAATGAGAAAACAGCGATTTACGGTCTGTTCTGTTTTTGTTCGGGATTGAAGTGTCCCTCCGTGATAAAATCGATTTGTTCGTGCTGAGTACTGGAAAGACATCGTGCGCCTTAACTGCAAGTGGACATTAAACCTTGACATTGTGATGGCTTGTACAGTTCAGTTTAATTATATATATATATATATATATATATATATATATATATATAATAATAATATATATAATATGAGTGAGAAAGAGATAAGATTTTGAGGTAGCTATGAATAGTATTCGTCGCTCCTAATACTGTAAAAAGGCTTGAATTTAAAATTAATAATCCTCTTCGCTTTTTATTACACTTATATGAATTATTATTACAGTTAACCCCTTAACAATCGCATAATTTTCAAGAAAACGGCAATAAAAGTGCCTATTTTTTCCGGCAGATTCCATTTATTTCTTGATCTGCCACATCTAGTTAAAAAAATACCCATCCCCAATTACATTATAAATAGTCTGGTGCTGCCATCTGGTATGTAAAATAAGAAATAAAAAAAATTCAGGTTAAATGAAATGGATTGTTTTAAACTTTTTGGTGCATTACTTTTGAACACTCCAGCCAGGAAATATCACGGGCACGAGAAATAGAAGGAGAAAATTCACCCCGTAAATTTGACGGTAGCGAGAAGTAAGGTGTTAAAGTTATAGAGTTTAGGTATATTTGAGTTGGACCGTTCTTTATGTTTTATTGTTATCAAAGTCACTGAAAGGCTCTTGTTTATATCATTTTAGTATTTACCTTTAATGGATCGAGGGAAATGAGACGAAATACGATTTCTGAAAATTCTGTGATGTTAAAATTGTCTAAACCTCGTCCTCATTTTGGACCTCGTTTAAAATTATATTCAGGTATGGACTTTCAATAAAAGGAAGTAAAAAATAGTTTATGTTGTTTTAATTACTTTAGAAAATAAAATAACTAAACCCCTTTTAGTTGCATTCATGACATTTTGGGTTATTCATACACTCAAAGATATATCTGTATATAATATACCTATATATCTATACATAAACTTAAGCGTCAACATTACGAAAGTATGTCTTCAAATCAAAGTAAGTTATTTTCGTGTTAATACACAGACTAATAATTACTCGTATATAAAATTAATCTCATTTCTTACCCAGAATCAGGAAACTCTCATTTATTCATATGCAAGGAAAAGAAAAGAAATCGAAAAAAATATACTGTAATTGTGATGAAATGATTTACAATTTATAAACAGTTATTTTAGACAATATATGGCAATATATATGCAATATACATATAAAAATAGTATATATATACTATTATAAATAATATATATATATATATATATATATATATATATATATATATATATATATATTATTTATTTATTTATTTATTTTAAAATTCTAAGCACAATTGGCAAGATAGGAATATCTTTATCAAAAGCAAGTCTAAATTTAATTCTTGAAATATTTTCTGCTGTGGCCGTTTTTCTGGAAAAGAGAAACTCTATTTCTAAAAAAGAATGCACACAATGTTTGACTTTTATTCTATATATGTGTGACTCTGAGTCATATAACTAAAAACTACTGAGAAATTTTAACTATTATAATATTATTTTGTTGAACAAAACGTGCCAAGATATCGGTATAATAGCATAAAGTTATGTATTCTGATCTTATTAATTCCCTTGCAATAATTTTTGCAACCATATGGATAAAGTTAAACTAGAAGTAAGGAAATTCTTATTGTTCTTTTCTTCAAACTTCCCGAACACAACAGAATAGACGATCGAAGATCAAACGCTTAATCCTCCGTTCAGATGTGAAAGTAGAAACAGGAAAGAAAGTGTAATACACCTCTAATTCTTAGTAGAGAAACGCACTGTTTCTGCGAAGCTCCAAATGAAAATAAACAAGTCCCTAAGACCCTGTTCATGGTCAACATGTTTTTGTACAAAACTGCACTAAAAAGGATTATTAAGGAAAAAGAAAGATTTGGTTTTAGCTCTGTTCACAGTCAGGGGGTTGTTAAATAGAGACAAAAATTTCAAAGATCATTTTTGTCATTCCTTTTGAAATTGAAATTTTTTTAAAAAATTTTAGTTATATTTATGAAAATGATTTTGTGTAGGGATTTAGTTTAATTTTCCTATAGCTCAATCTATTTTAGGCTATCTTGATTTTCAATTTAAGTGTGTAAGAGATAAATGAATTTACATTTCTATTCATTGTCAGCTGAAATGTAATAATTACAAGATATAAAGAACTTTTTATATACCATGTTTTTAAATTTTCTATTGAATCATATAAACTTGACAATTCTATGTATTAATAAATACTTTTTAAATTTTTTTTTGATGAATCATCCCATCAACTTAAAAAAAAATGAAGTTAATTGGAAGTTAACTTGCGTTTGACTTCTCGTTCCCGTCCCGGTCTATAGATGGCTGCACCAGTCTACAAAACAAAAAAAATTAAAAATGAATTCAAAGCTGCTCAAAGATGGCTAAAAGTATTAAAATAATGCATTGCCATCGTGTTCTGAGCTATTCTAAAAGTTTCAAATGTCTAGCTAGTCGGGAAGTTAGTTAAAAATCGATTGCAAGATTTGTACTGGACAAACACACACGTAAACAAGAAAGCGAGTAAATAAATCCATGGTAAAAATATATGATTCCCTAAAGAACCGTTCGTTGTATTTTAATGATTCTTTTAAGCATGCTTCCATATTAGTGTGCTCTATGGAAGAAATATAGGATGCTAAACACAACTAACAAAATTTTTTAACATAACTATGGGTTCCGAAAACACAACCAAACACAAACACAGATGTAAGACTAATACTATTTGTAGTCCGGGAAATGTATCTGATTGGTTGAGTTACATCAGGCTGAAGACCCGAGGTAGCCTAGTGGTAGCGCATCGAATCCTGGCAACTGCCATTAAATACATCCGTGTCTAGGCCGGATATAGGCAAGTAAAATCCGTAGACATGAAAGTTCCTCTATGAGGTCAGAGAGGGTGGGATAGGATCCTCCAGATGTCGCCCCTGGCGATTCTCGTTCAAAATTGAAGTGGCACCTGGCTAAATCGGACTTCGACCCTTGTGGTGCCGTTATAAACCGTTTCTTCATCTCTTAGTCCACGGTCTTATATGAACCTGGTCTGGAATACCTCTGTCCAGGGGACATTCAAAACAACAACAACAACAACAACAACATCTGTCTGATTTGCAATTACGTCCCGGAGAGGCACAACGCTGTTATATTATAATTTTTCAGGAATCACATATGAAGAAATGCTATTTACAACATTAACCAGAGTTCCTGATATATTTTAGTTGATCGACCCCTTTAGCTTCTACCTTATCCCAATACCCATCCATTAATTTTTTGTGTTTGCTTGTAAATATTATAACAAAAGTATAGAAAACATACCCGAAATTCAGAATACTTTTTCATGTTTGATTATCGTTTACTGAACTTTGGAAGTTATTACAAAATCCCCATTCAAGTCTTACCATAGTTATAATCGTCATGCTAATGTAAGAAGATAATAAACAGTATATCAACACTGGTGTTCGATGAAATTGGAGATATATTAGTATGTCATTATTAAGACCAATATCCGGAAGCGGAAAACGGGGTTCATGATTTCTAACGCCCATCTGCCATCCAGTTGATGCTTAAACAAACTACATGAATAGTTCAAACATCCTTTGGCATAATACTGCCCATTTTGAGATCGACAGAACGACAATGCGGACCGGTATAATCATTTATTTGTGTTAAATGCAAGATATGATGAGGTTAAGGAAGAATATTCCTGGAAGTTGAAAAAAAACGTTTGATTATATTTATCTTTCTTTCTTTTACTTACCTTTTAATATTTTTTCAATAAAATAGCTATGGTGCCCGGTATAAAGGGCTTAAGGAGACAAGGGACCTTCAATCTCGAATTTTTTAATTATCAATTTTTTATTCTATATACAAACTAATAATAATTTGTATCCTTTTTTACTACATTAAAGACCCTTGGAATTCGAAATAAGGATTTATAGACAGAATAGTGCCTGGTTTTCAAATCTTCTTTCAAAAATGCCGGCATTTTTCAAATGCTCCGTGATAATTTTAAATCATTTAAAAACATTAATTTTCTTAATATAAATTTACCGGATATATATAAATATAACTGTGCATTGATTTTTTTGTATGAATCCAAAACCATACATAATAGTTATTTTTTAAATCTTCCAGTTATTTTTTTTATGTTTTTACTTTATTTCATGGTCTATAAGGATGCAAAATAATTGTGGTTTCAAAGAATTTTGCACAGTTTTATGGTAAACACTTCAATTTACAATTCTGAGAAATTTGGAAGAAATTCAAAGAAAATGATTGCGTGTGGAGCATTCTGAAAAATTCTAGCATTTTTGAAGATTTTTTTGAAAAACGGGTCTTTTTCTTCCACAAAATACTTATTTGTGAATTCTAAGTGTCTTTAAGTATTCTCATTTTGTATATAGAGTGAAATATTGAAAAATTTAAAAGAAACAGGTTGAAGGTCCTTTATCCCCTTAAGTCAAAAAAGTGATTTTTAGATATATTTGTTAGAATTGATAAAAAAAAATTGACTTGTATAAAAGGCTTAAGTCTATCAATTTTGTATAAAAAAAAGTACATTTCTTTGTACAAAAGACTCAAGTCGAAATTATTGTTCTACGATTGGTATAAAAGCCATTAATTTGGTATATTTAAATCACTGTTTTTGACTTAAGCCCGTTATACCGGTTACCATAGATATATTTTTATATGTAAATCCTTCATACTTAAAAATACTTGATCAGTTTTATATTTTGTTTTAAGAAATTTCAATATCAAAAATTTAAATAATGTTTAGTGATTGATGTAATAAAGTAAAGTGGTTGGAATGAAATTACTTCATTTTTTTCATTAATTCACATTTGCAATGATTATTTTCATCAAACGTGTTTTTATATATAGACAATTATGCTTATAAAAAGTGATTGAAAAATGTCCTGTTTTGTTTTGGAAAAATTAAAAACTTTAATCATGTTTAGTGTTTGATATAATAAAGGAAGATGTTCGGTATAAAATATTTTACTTTTTCATTTGCTCACCTTTGTGACTTTTTTTTCAGCAACTGTGTTTTTATATATGGATCCTCATGCTTTTAATAAATACTTCAACAATTTCCTGTTTGTTTTTAAAAAATTAAAAGAAAAAAAATCAAGCAAGTTTTTGTATGTGTACCAATCTCTGTATCAGTTTGATTATTTTTCCCTTCGGTGCATGAGAAATGTTCCATAAAATTTGCCTTTAGGGTTTATAAAAAGAAGTAACACATAAATAATTTAATCAGTGTGAAGGGTAAAAAATCAGTTTTTGCCATTCGGGTAAATATTTTCAGAAGTTTTACTCGATTTTAAAAATTGTGCAGACAGTGCATGTTAAAAAGGAAAAAAAATATCAGTCTACAAAAAATCATTGAATTACCTTGCAAGAAAATTTATATATAGATTTTGAAATATGGAAATTCACGAAAAATACAATTTCGAAAAAAGAACTCAGTATGCTTTAAACATCGAATATAATTTATAGAACTTTCTGTCTCTGACCCGCGGGTCAAAACACTTTGTAAGATTAAAAAAAAAGGTTGAGCACGTCCTTAATATTACATGTTTTTAACTAGCCCGTTGTACATTGTGTTACATAATGGAATCCCATATTTCTGAAGGTCACTGATAAGGTATTGAAGCAACGCGGAAGGTGTCAGCTGTTCGGGTGTTTTCTAGTTGTCAATAGACACCATGAGTTGGTCCGGTGAATATCATGGTTTGGCTATCGAGGCGTTTTTTAAGAACCACATTCTGTGACCCCGACACAGAGGGAATTTTCGAAGTACTTAGGGGTCTATGCAACTGATACCCTTCCTAATCAAAATATAATACTGCTTTGGATTTCAAAAGTGAGAGCAATTGGGTCTGTATCGTTTCTCTTAATGCAATCAGCGCAGTTCTTAAGAAAAATCAGAGCTCGCATTTTCATATAGAGGATAACTTTAAGCCAGACGTATGTAAATATATATTAATAAAAAAATTATAAATCTCAGTATTCGGGTAGTAAAAGCATTATTCAATAAAGTAGTTTTACAGATGATTTTGTATTAAAAGAAAATCCAATAAAATAAATTAAATGGAAAACTTTTTATAAAATATCAGTTGCGAGACTAACGTTAGACAGATGCGAGATAAGATACGAATATTAGTACAATAATTTAAATGAACTGATTATTAGGAAAATGAAACAATGTATAATGAATACCCTGCTGCGCTTAGACAGTTGCAGAAATATGCTTATTCGGTGCATCAAATAGGTTACTTGGTATGCTGGAGATATACATAAAGAATTATCTGTAATTTAAGGAATACCAACAGACTTAGCTTTTGAATTTTCTTTCTAATTTTATCGGTATCATAGCTAGTATTTAACCATTTAAAGCATATATATATATATATATATATATATATATATATATATATATATATATATATATATATATATATATATATACATACATACATACATATAAGGGCCTTATTTGAATAGTGGTCCACTCCATTCTTGTTCATTTTGAGAGCCTTAAAGTCAAATGAGTGCTGAGAAATGACTGCTGAAGTCTGATTTGTAATGTCCTCAGCTGGCAGCAGAAATAAGCTGAATGTGTAACTGTTTAAGAATAAGATATAAATGAGTTGTATAAACATGAAAGTGAGGCTAACTCCATTTTTTTTAAAAAGTTCAGTTGGACGACTATACAAATATCACTTTAGATATATATATATATATATATATATATATATATAATGTAAATAATTAGATGTAAAACGCGTCACTTCCAATGATAGAAAAGCAATGAAAAAAGTTTAAACTAATGAATAACATGAAAAAGAAAACCAGAAAACCAGTCACGTTGGTAATGAAATTAGGCAAAATGAAAGAGTATTTTTTTAACCCAGAAATCTTCATTTAATGATAATACTGACACTGTTGATCTTTATTAAACTCTATCTTCTCTCTCTGTTGAGTCTTTATTAAACTCTATCTTCCAATTAATTTTATTTACTGAGTGTTATTTTTTTAATATTATCTATTACGCACGCACTCGTCATGATCTATTCTATGTAATATAGCGTGATTTTATTCTTTCACATTGCGACCACTCCATTTTCTTTAAACTGCTGTGCATAAGTAACTGTAACATCTAAATACTGGTGAATCTAAACATTATGCTAAACATGCAACTTTTCTACATTTCAGTAGTCCATTTCTTTTGACAAAAAAAATCCTTTTCCCCACAAACTATATTTCCTGCGGTGCCTATTTTCTTTTAAATTTTTCCTTTGTATAGTTGCAGTTTTCCCAACCCAGCTTGTCTAGATAAACAGATATTTTTTGCATTGTTAAAACGTAAAGAAAACCTCGTTCTCCAGTTATGTGTCTCACGTATTTAAGATTTGAAGTAGAAAATATTTATTTTTGCAGACAAACTTTACTTTAATTTCTAAAACTGTTTACCCTTAACTGTTACCCTAACTGTTTAGTAATTTTGAAATTTTTCTGTACTGTCTGATGACTCTTGATATGTACTTTAATTTGCATACAACCAGTATTATTAATCTTTATTTTAATGCATTTTTAAAATTTTAGCTACTTGGATCAGTAGTTATAAACAGGCAGTTGTTTTTGTCCATGTATAGGACGACGCAAACATAAAAATACATTTATAGGATCGAAAAGCTTTCAGTCTCAGAAACTTTCAGAGACAAAAGTTCAAATAGAATTTTCCCATCACAAATACTTTTGAGGGTGGAAAACCTTGAAACTTGCTATACTTCTTTGAAGATCACCTCTGCATAATACATGAAGTGTACTCAACCGAATGTGAAAGAACTGGCTATTTCTGAAATATTTAAAATGAAAGCAGTGCAAAGAGAAAATTAACAGATAGAAGCGACATTATATATATATATATATATATATATATATATATATATATATATATATATATATATATATATATATATATATATATAATATATAATATAATATAATCATCACAACCAGTAATTGTTCCGAAAAAAAGTGGCTGTTTTGAGGGGTGGCTGTAGGAAAGTGGTTTGCATAACATTTGTTTTACGGATTCTTTAATTAGTTATAAATAAAATATGGCAGGCTGTAGAAATTTCATTGTATGTATATCATTGGCAAATGTGGGTGTGAATGAAGAAATAACTCGTTTAAACATTTCTTTTTGTACCAGAGAAAAAAAGTATCACCGTATAAAGGAAATTTAATAAGGAACCTGCAAAATATAGCAGAAGAAAAAAAATTATCTGAAATGCATACGGTAATAATCTGTATAAAAGCATTGTATATTAATCATTATCCATATTCAAAATAGTTCTTGTTGTATCAATTGACTTTTTAAGGCTGTATAAAATGAACATATCCCTATTGCTTGTAACAAAAACTAAAGGCTTGCTGGACTAAACTTGTAAATACAAGAATGGTTTGGAGAAACAAGCAATTTTGCCTCTTCGTCCGACTATATACACTGCTCAAAAAATTAGGTGAGCAAGCAAAGAAGTTAAGAAAACCGTGCGAGACAGCAACGTATTTGCATAAAATGGATAGTACACGCGTATCAATGCGCAATACAGAAAAAAAGACGTAAAAACTTTGAAATTAAGCTTTACTTCTTTGAAAATCTGAAAAAAACATGAATAGACTATTTAGGCAACAATTTGGTTACATGTAAACGATAAAAAAGTATTGTTTAGAAATGATGCAAGATTTTTAATATGACGTGTGGTCTCCTCGAACAGCTAAGACTGCTGCACACCTGTTTTCCATGGATGCGATGATGTTATCGATAAGACTTTGGGGAATACTGTTTCACTCCTCAAGAAGTGCAATCTCCAAGTCTCGGAGAGTAAAAGGAGGCCTTGGTGTCGTAGCAATGCGTCGTCCGAGCATGTCCCAAACATGCTCGATTGGATTCAGGTCAGGAGAGCACGCTAGCCATTCCATACGATGTATTGTTTCAGATTCAAGCATGTTCTCCACAAGAGGAGCTGTATGCGGTCTGGCATTATCATGCTGGAAAACAAAGGAATCTCCAATGGCTGCAGCGTAAGGTATGCGACAAGAGGTCTCAGTATCTCGTCTGCATACCTTCGGGCCGTCAAAGTACCATTCCAAATGATATGCAGGTCCGTACGTCCACCTATGCTGATTCCACCGCATGCCGTAAAACCAGCTCGTCTGTATAGTGACCTTTCACGAACGAATGTGGGGTTATTTCGAGTTCCCCTTTCCCTCCATACCAAAACACGTCGGGTGTCACACTACAGACTGAATCGGAACTCGTCTGTAAAAAGCACTTGGCTCAAATGATGTTGCTCCCAATCTCGATGTTCAGCAGCCCATATTCTTCGGGCCGCACGGTGGCGTGAGGTCAACGGAATGCAGACCATTGGCCTAGAGACCTCCCTAATGAAGCTTATTACGTACTGTTTGGCTGGACACTAGGGCGGAGCGTAAAAAAAAAGTTTTCGATTTTGTTTTTGCCCTAGTGCGGAAAAGTTGTGTACTGGTGAGTAGGTCACGTATGCAAAGTTTTGGGAAAAACAAAAAATATCTTCCGTCTCCATTTCGGCTGTGATTTTTAGCAGAATTTTACCATACTGTTAAAAATGTGTATTTCCATTGTTTTGCATGTTTTCCATTGTTTTCTGAAATAATCTTCCGTCTCCATTTCGGCTGTGATTTTTAGCAGAATTTTACCATACTGTTAAAAATGTGTATTTCCATTGTTTTGCATGTTTTCCATTGTTTTCTGAAATAAAATTCAGAAAAAAACCGAGAACTCACCACGGGGAGGTGGCTGCATTGCAAGTTCCACCCGTGCCCACCTATCCACCCAACCATACCTTTGCCCTTGCAGTTATTCCGGTTTTACTCGGTACTCGCATTTGGTTTCAAATGGTGGCATAGCTTTTCTCGACCCTGTTCGGGTTCTAACTAAACCGTCACGCTTATTTTCTCCACACACAGCCGCAGAAACCTCTGTTACTAGTTTCACGATACGCTCAACACTGGGTGTGGCAAGGAAATTTTAGGCTTCCCAGGTGTTGAAACTCCACTGGAAATCAAATTTCTCAAATCATCTTCTGTCAATTGGGGGTTCCGTCAAATTGCATTTCTGCCAATCAATGAGGTCTATATATGAAACTGCCCCGAAGTTGAGTGACGGAATGTTGTAGTGTCTGATTCTTTCCTTTTTTTTCCTTTCTTGCTCGTAAAATCCTACGTAGTCCAATATCAGCAATGGACTGTCTGTCGTCTGTGATCATTGACAAGATTATTGCTTCCGGGTGGCCGAAATAGCCATTTCTCTTGATAATGGAATCGACCACAGTCTTTAAATCGTTTTTAAGATAGCGTGAGACGTTTATTGTTTGCCACAAATTTCGTGGACTATACGTGCAATATGGATTTAATTTGATTGTAAACCACATAGGTGGGCACACTTTCATGATGAACTCTGTCAAACTTTGAAGTTGGTTTGAAGGCTCTGACGAGCTAATGTATAAACACTTTATTCGATTTGCAGTTGTTAGCCAACGTGCATGAGTCATTTTCCCAGGGTGCTTTTGTGACAAACTTGATGAGCAGTTTCTATTTGTGACAGCTTGACAAATATCCCAAAGCTATCGCTTGTGTGTGCTAAGATCATTTATGTCTATTTTCGGAAATTGACTCTTAAATTCTACAAATTTCACAACTGGGAGGTTTTTACAATTTGCCAATGCTTTCCCAGTAGGACCAGAAAATGCATTAGGGTCACTCGTTCCACCATCCAAATGCTGCACTAAATGTCGGAGTGGCAACTCATTTGCGTGTAACTGGCAGATAAACCAGTGCAAGGGTTTCCAAATGGCTTCCCCAGAAAGGCGAATCACGCCGATTTTATAGCCAGTATTAACAATTGTTCCATCTCACCCTATTGCTACTAGTTGATGAATGTCAATATTCTTATTCTTCATGAATTGCAGCATCATTTGAGAAATACTCAAAGTTGATGATGAAGTTAGTGCTATGTTTCCAAGGTACTTGCTTCCAGGTTCCTTAATCATTGTAACGTGTTCTTCCAGGACTATTTTTTTGGTACATCTTTCCCCCTACGCTCTCTTGCATTAGAGTTTTGTCCTTCCTTCCGTCAAAATAAAGTCCCTTCAGTGGTTCCAGCTGTCTTTCATTTCCTTGCTGATATTCTTTCCGAATTTTTTTCCTCTCTCTTCTTATTTTATGTCTATGAATTACATTTAAAGTGTCTTTTTTGGTAATCATCCCCAAATCTTCCAAAACAGCGCTTGCAATGATGGCTCCAGCCCGATCTGAAACCCCGGTTCTGTCACAAGCTGTAGCTACTGCTGGGTATCGGCTTGATCTTAACGTCTTTTCCCCTTCAGATTGAGTCATCCTGAATGTGGATGGGGAAGGCTTTAAGTGATTTGTGTCACTATCGAAGTTATGTGGATCCACGTTAGAATCTGGATCAGGAAATGTGAGCCTAGATGGCGTAACAGATGGCGAAACGTTTATTTTAAGACTTACTGCTTCTGTCTCTTTCTGCTTCCTATCCGCTCGTTTCCTCAGCTTTCAGTTTCTTTTAAGTCAACTGCGCCCATGGACATTTGCCTAAGTGCCCGTTGGTCTATAAGAAAAGTTCTTTCCATTTTAGGGATCTTTTTATGCTTTGGGAAAGAACATTTGTTAAAAGAAACAAACTTACATGAAAAAATGTCGAACAATTTCCGTGAGTCTTTCACGAAGGTTTTAAGCTTCGTTTCTAAAGTTGTTGTTGACAATGTTTACATTCCAAAATATTTCTTTACCTTTCTGCACGCAGTGTGTCCTCTGCTGCCTTTCTGGATTAAGTTTCGAATTACCTCTGTATTTTATTTAAGAACAAAATAACGAGTTGCATACAAAACAATGGAAATACACATTTTTAACTGTGTGGTAAAAATCTGCTAAAATTCACGGCCGAAATGGAGACGGAAGACAGTTTTTGTTTTTCCCAAAACTTGGCATACGTAACCTACCCACCAGTACCCAACTTTTCCGCACTAGGGCAAAAACGAAATCGAAAACTTTTTTTTTGCGCTCCGCCCTACTGGACACCCTTCGTCCTGTTGCCAAGAGCAACTGCCTCTGCAGCTGAGTAGCATTGTCTGTTCTGTTTCGACGAGCTGTTAACAGTATAACACCAGTCATCAGTTGCTGTAGTGGCGCGTGGCCGACCTTGCCCTGGTCGACGTCTAACATTCCCTGTTTCTTGGAATCGATTCTACAGCCATGCAACGACACTTCTGGCGTCTCCAACAGCGTTTCGACACTACGTTGCGTTTGCCCGGATTCAAGTCTGCCTATAATACGCCATGCTGTGGATTCCGGTAAATCACGTTGAGACATTTTCAAGTCACCTTTTCTCAAAAAAAATGACTGAGCAATCGAATTTCACAGTTAAGGCAGTGAAACTGACGTTTCTGCAACATCCCGATTTCCGCCTTTATGTTCTTTTTCTGGTTTTTGACGTCATGAACTTTGATTTGCATATGAAGTTTTCTTCTTCTGTTTCCTGCTAAGCTTTAAATTATGGATAATTTATTTTATGTTACTTATCGGTGTAAGTACTTGCGTAATTTCGTTAAAACCATGTGCTCCCCTAATTGATTTGAGCAGTGTATTATGTTGTACAATGGAACTCTATATCCAATCATGCTATGTACTTTACTTTTAAATAGAAAAGTGTTCTTCGTTCAATGTGCCATGTAATTTTGCCATCTTTTCAATCATACTCTAATCAAATATTTTTATTTCCTGTGTGACTAATCTTTAGACTGACAGCTTCAAAGACAGCCCAATGTTTGGCAGATTCGCTTCTACATATCCAACTCTACAGGTTGAAGAAAATAATATATTTTATTTCTTTTTTCCAATACTGTGGGCATATGTCCGGAGACATTCTCCCGTGCATACATATCGTGAATATATTTTAGATTTACTTACTTTTATTTCAAATGTCTTCCTATTACAGGATCCTTTCTTTTGAGGTGGTTTAGAAACCGACAACAATGTATTACATTCGAGTATTGTTCAATTCCTTTCAGAACAGAGAGTAGGGATTTTTCAGTCAGAAATCCCTAATGGGCTGTCATCTTTAAACCACTGAAATATTTCTGAGTAACGGTTTTTATCGCCCAGTTTTCGCATAGTACTTCTAAGTTTATAATCTATTCCGGACAGATTGCGAATTTGAATATCTTCTTGGAACTTTATACATTTTGGACTTATTCGATCGGATCTGTCAAATATGAATAGATGAGTTTATAAAACCTATGTCTAAGTATTGTCTAGGTATGTGTGGTTAAGAGAAATAACTAACTTTATTTATTGAAGAAATTCCTATGACTAATCCAGTATTATTACTCAGAACTAAATGAAATGTAGTTAAAATTTTTAACTATCTAAATGAAACGTTTACTTCAGAAACCCGTTAAGTGCACTTTTTCAAATTTTTGGAAAACAAAGAAAAAATTCTATTTTTGATATTATTATAGATTTTGGCTTAAATAATTTACAGCATTAGTTAATAGCTTCTCGAAGTGCATGTGGCCTGTAATTAACTTATAATATTTGAAGGCCTTAATTGAATAGTAGTCCAACTCCACTTTAAAAAAAATGGAGTTAGCCTCACTTTCATGTTCATACAAGTCATTTCTATCTTATTTTTAAACTGGTACACTTTCAGCTTATTTCTGCTGTCAACAGAGGGCATTACAAATTAAATTTCAGCAGTCATTTCTCAGCACTCCTTAGACTTTAAGGCTCTGTATCTCAAAATGAACAAAAATGGAGTTGGACCACTATTCAAATAAGGTCTGCATTTATTACTTACGTTTTATTTTTTTTTCAAATTTTACAGTTAACGGGTTTCTGCAATAAAATACGTTTATCTTTCAATACTTACGGTTTTTAAGGCTAATTTCCTCATTTCGTTGTATTATTCGGATTTTTAAAAATTATTTCAATGTTATAATCTTTCTCTATATTTTTAAAATTTGAACACATAATCAAACGATAAAAAACTAAAAATTAATACTACAGAAAAAAAAGAAAAAGAACTTGTCTCTCATCCTATTCTGCTTTCTGTCTGCCGACTTTATCATCTTCGTATTTCCTGTCTGCCAGGTGATGGACGAATGGCTAGGGCACTCACTGGCTTTCGGTTCAGATCCTGTGGATTTGAGTCCCACTGTTCGCATGGATGTTTGTAGCCGTTCGGAATCGGCTTTAAACTGTAGGTCCCGGTCTAATTAGCCCTCGTGTAGCAAAAAGTTGACCGTAGCACTCCAAACGAAATCCAACCAAATCAAATCTATTTCCTGTCTACATTGCACTCCGCGTCCGTAGTAAGCCACTGGAAAATGTAATCGTGTAAACTTTCCTTTCCTATAGTACAGATACTTAGCTTCTTTAGAACATCATTTTTTTTGTTATTGATCAGTACTTTTCCAGAAGCGTACGCTCTTACCGTTGGGAGATCAGGAACATTCTTGTACTTGTTTGAAGTTAAACGTTGAGGACCTGCCACTATTAATAAATTGTTTAACAACAACTTTTCCTTGGTTAGCTTTGTTGAATTCAAATTGTTTGTAAGATGATACTTTAAATGTTATTCTTTGGTTCTTCGCAACACCTCTTTCAGATGTTCCATGTATTCCAAGGTGTTTTGTTCTCAACTAATCGGTTAGTGAGCTTTCCAACTTAATCACGAGAAATACTATGGATTTGTAAAAAAATATTTTTGCAAACTGGAGAACACCATTGATCTAATACTGTACACAAATAATTTATTTCTAATTTTTAAGGGTGTGGTTGTACTTGAAACTCTACACTTAATTTCTCTTACTTCTATCAGTGTTTGCAAATATATATCTTGATTGTTTTTAGTATTTAACGAATAAAAGTAATTCCATATCTGATTTTTTTTTCATCAGTAATACATAAACTGTATTTACCTAGACATTTGCACATAATCACATCAGGAACAAACTTGGATAGAACCATGTTCCGCATTATTGCTTTTTTAGCCTTCACCTTTCACTCTTACTTTTCGTATGACATTTAGTGTACAGTTCTCTTCATTTGTAATACCCCTTTTCCTATTTGTTTGAGGTGACTGCCTACGTTTAAAATGCCATTTTTTGACTATTTTGATCAATTTAATTTTTTGCAAGAATCTTGTAATTCAATCTTTTCTCTTTTCAAAACAGTTTAGATTTTCATTCTACGTCATTTAGAAGCAGAGTTATAGCTATTTTAAAAAACATCGTCTAATACAAAATTGAAGTGACAAACAACTTTAAAGGCGATTTTCTCAGAATTATGTTTTTTAGCACAAATCTCTACCGTTATCATGGTATTTCAGATAATAATGCATATAATTTGATAACATTTTCAGGAAATGTTTTAGATGCTATTGTTAATGACATGACGTACAATAATTGATGTATAATAAATAGTTTTTTGTTTGGGGCTGTTTTTATAAGGAAAGGAATGACGAATTGGGGAAAATTTTCATATTGGAACATAAAATTGTCTGTATTATTTTTGAATTTTAAAATTTCTCTTAGATTGTAGGTCATTTTGAAGATAACTGTTATATGTATCATGTGTAAGAAGGAAATTAAAATAGTAGCATTAGAATTTTGTTCAGAGTGATAAGCGTTTTAGCTAAATTTCATTAAAAATTACTTCAAATTGACCAATTTATATAAAAGTATGGTATTTACAGGACAGTTTTTTTTAATTTTTAAATGCTGTTTTACCATAAGAGACCAAAAAATCCTTAAAAAAACAATTTTTAAAAAAAAATTGGCTCCGAACGTAGGCAGTCACCTTGAGGTTCGACTTCAGAACTACTACTAGCCATTTCAAAAAAACAAACTATCATAAAGCACTACGTAAAACCGTACAATAAAATTATACCCACAACACAGTGGTTTAACCTCTACCCGAAAAGCAAAAGCAACTCCAGTGTTGTCAACAGCACAGTCTTCAAAGCAAGACGAAAATTAGATTTACTGCAGGAACATGCTATGTGATGTCGATTGCCGGATTTCTGCACTAAAGTTAATATGCACTGCCAATGGTATCCCCTAAAAGGGGAATGGTAGTGGGCGAATTTCTCTACAAAAATATGCTTTTACGGTAGAAGACCCTGATTCTGTGTTTAAAAAATGTCTGTTGACAGATTTCTGAAATAAATGGTTCAAATGTGTTTTGATAACATGAATTTCTGCGTAAAAACCTCAAGCATTGTCTCTCAAACTTTCACAAAATTAAACTGAAAAAGAAATGATTAGTGCTGTTTCGGTTTCAGCTTTTCAGACGGATTCTGAGTATGTTCACAAGAGTTCTTTAATAATACGGCTGAGTCGTCGATGTCAAAATTTATCAGTTTAAAAACCACTGACCAATTTTTATAAAGTTTAGGGAATGTCCTTTTTGAATCCTTTACAAAAAGCACTAACTGTAAAAATACCCTCATAAACATGCACTCCGCCACAACAGTTGTAGTTCATAACGCGATCGTCCTGCAATCAAATAGCATCGCTTAATTTTAGCTACTACTAAGTGAACTTAAGAATAATACATCTAAATGTAGGACGTTATGTATGTTCTCACATTTCGAAAGCCAGGTTTCAACATTTTGTTTTCATTTTCACCACCTTGTGAAAGCGTATTTGTATTTTATGAAGGGTAAAACAGGTGTTTTTCTAAATTTTTCCTTATGCAGTTTGCTTCCTCTTTTATTGTGTTTTTAATACATGTGCTAATTGCTTTTCTCCATTATGTTTAAAATCTGAATTCATTACACTTGGTTAGTGCAAAGCATCTGTTACTAAAAAATCATTTCTATTTTATTTGCATGTTATTCCTAATGGTTATCATAACTCACAGGTTTATCTGAATGCATAATACATAATTTTCTCCTCAACACATACAGTATGCACACACATCATATAATATGTGTGTCTGTGTGTGTTTGTGTTTGCTTGCTTGCTTGCTTTCAGTGACCAAAAATAAAATCAGTCTCCCATACTTGTCATTACATTTTCACTAAAGATGAGCCTATTTTGAAATCAGATATATCTTATTTAGAATTTTTTTATAAAAAAATTAGCTGAATACCCGTGCTTTGCTACAGAGTACATTCAAATTAAATACAACGGTCCCTGTATGCAGTTAATGCCAAAAAATATTTATAATAAGTACAACGGTCAATGTATGCAATTAATGCAAAAAAAATTATAAAAAAATCGTAATGGATATTTTTATAGACAAAATAATGTAGATGAAAATACTCACATTAAATCTAATAGATCATATTAAAGATTATATAGTACAGTTAATATAATACAGTTTGAGGAACATTTTTTTTACCGTATTTTAATATTTTTTTGGATAATGTCCAATCGTTTGCCGCATTAGAAAGAAAAAAATATTTTGTCAATTTATTTGGTTGTTGTGCACGTGACGCAAAATTAATTTAAAGTATTACAAAAAGAAAAGAAACCACGTGATCAGCATTTACTAAATTAAATTCAAAAAATTGATTTTTAAAAGTTCACCAAAAATCAGAAAATGGAGGTAATGATTTGAAAAAGATTTCATTTTAAAGGAATGTTTACGATCTTTCTTGTGATATAAATTTTATAATCCTCAGATTATTATTTTAAATGCAAACTTTAAAGAATGTTACAAAACCAGCTTAAAAAATTAATTTTAAAAAATCTCATAAGAATTTTTCAAAAATCTTTATTAGCGCACCCCTACACTATAAGAAGAATCGCCATGCACAATTTTAACCCTTTCGGTCCAGCGGCTTGATCTGTGAGTTATATGTCAGTCAGCTACAGGAGTTTTTTATATACGTATATACTAGCTGACGTATATACTAGCTGACGTATATACTAGCTGAATACCCGTGATTCGCTACGTCAGTCAGGCAGTTTAGAACTGTTTTATGGATATAGATTATTTGTCTTTACCTATGCCATATTCACATAAAATATACCCTTAAAATTATTCCTTGCCATTAAAATTACGGCTTGCTATTAAAAAGTCAGGTTTCTGCACTAAATAATTGGAAAATATTAGGGAGAATTTTACATTTGTTCACGAAAAGTTGAAAGGAAAAACTAGTAAAAAAACTTTGTTCCTCCACAAATTCTGCAATTTAATGCATATTGAAAAAAATTATGAAACAATAAAGTCATGAGATGTATCGATAACCTTTGAAATGTTAATAACATTTTATTTAATTTATATAACATGTAGTGACGTGTAAAATTATATTTTAGTTTTAAGAAGAAACTGTAATTTACTGGTTGATCATATCAATATGTACGTGATTCAAAATGGAAAAGTAAAAAAGAGGAAACACATTTCGCCCCGCCTCGGTTCTTTAACTAAAAATGTACACGTGGAGACATATTTGCAGTAATACACAGCTTTCTTTCACCATTTCCTTGCACAGGTAACGAAATCATAGATTTTTGCTATTAGGAGCGTTTTTACTCGAAGAAAAGTCACGGAAATGTTATTTTTTTTCATGTGTATACTGTTGAATAATGCATGATTTTGAGTTGCTACAAAATTGTTTTAACTTAAAATGCAGCATAGAGAAATGATGTATTCCTGCGTGTGAAAACTAAGAATAAGTCTAAACAATGATTTAAATGAAAGATTTATATGAGTTTTGAAATTTTCAAGATGTATCACCTACGAAATATTTTCCTTCTTCCTGACACATTAATTTTTCGGTAAATTTTTTTCCCCATCACATCGTCGGTGTTCTGTAAAATATGGTGAATATCTATGTAAATATATATATATATATATATATATACATATTCGCCCTTCTTACAGAACATCGACGACATATACTTCAGAGGAACATTGTTGTATCCGTGTGAAATATTCTTCACGTCATTTCCACTGATTTTACAGTTATCATCTTTAGAAAATATTGATATGAAATTATAACATTAATGCGAAGTCCTCCAGATGGTACATTTTAGAATCGACTCTTCAAATCTTTCATAGAAATACTTTATACAGCCATTAATTTAATTTTAAGCAAATTATTTTATTTTCTGAATTTTATAGTCCAAATTTTACGATAGAATTATTGTAATAAGTCTTTATAGTTTGTCGGAGCTAGAGCTGTCCAAATATAGTCATATAACGCACCATGTATAAAGTTTAATAAAAAAATGTGCTCACACAGAAAGAAAAGCATTCTGAGAAACTCATCTAGTATTTATAGTGATTAGTACATTCATATGTTGGCTTCTCGTTTATGTTACAAATTAATTCATTAAATACAGATACTTATTATTATTAAACATTTATTAAATCATAAAACACATCGTTACCTTTCTGCAGCGTACAATCTTTAACAACTTAAATGACATTATCTTTTTTTTTTAAATTAAAAGATAATATATGCGATACATACAGCTATTGCCATTCCACTATAGACATTCACTAATGTAATAATAATAATAAATGAATATGCCTTTTGACAATCACAAATAAAATACACTTACACATATATTAATAAGTTATAATAATTTGTGCATTGGACAAGTCACAAAACAGTATTCGACCTCTTGCCGATTGTTTCATACCAATAGATTCGATATTATATTTTCAACTATGGGTTGTTTTAGATTGACTGTATCTAGAACTTTGCTTTAGTACACAGTTTTAAATAAGACCTATTGTGACAATTGATACATATCCAGATATCTAAGTGGTTATGAAATGTCAACTCGTCTTCAGGTGCTACCTATAGAATAATGTATTAAATATATGGAAGCATCACTGTACGGGCCTTGTTTTTTGGTGTGTGTTGCCTAATTTGTAAAACCAAACTTAAGGATTTATAACGCATAACTCATGAAGAGATTCGACTTTCCATTTCTTGTATGCATGCTCGCATAATTAATTTACACTCATTATGTACGCTCTGCAACTCATGTTGTAGTATTTACGTGTTGACTGAAACAATAGACACTATTATGTTTGGATGGAGTGCTTGTTCAAGTGTTTGAGGGGGGCTAAGATGGTGGAATCTCCATCCAGGTGATAATATTTGCATTGAAACAGTAAATAACCACAACAAGTTTAAGTATCTTAATAAAAACTAGCGGCTAGTGTAAAAGAATTACTTCTTACTATAGTCATTTGAATAAAACTTCATTTTCTCCTAATCATTTAATGTAGAGAATAGATATATCCAACATCACAGTTTCAGAATTAAGTAAAGAAAAAGTAAAACATAAATAAAATAGAATTATCAAAAAGTTTAAGGAGAAACTCTTTATGTTGGAGAGCAGTGGAAAGAGTTTAGAAAATTAAGGTTTTCATGTTTCACCATAGCTTAAAAAACTGAATGGAAATCTAATTACTTCACGTTAACAAAATTATGACTCGTTCTACTTAGGAAATAATTTATCGTATACTAGGGATTCCTTTTTAATATTATGTTAAATAAGTATAATGAATTATTAAGCTGAAACGAAATAATTTTTGTTAGACATACGAACCATATGAAAAAATTCAAGTTGTCTACAGGTCAGGAAAAATATTAGGAATTAATAACAATTTTAAAATTCGCTCTCAATTCCCTGAAGGAATTTGCTAAAACTAAAACCTTTTATTAATAATTTTTGTGAAAGTATAAGGATATCTAAAGAATATCTTTTCTTTAAGGTAGCTTAAAGCTGCTCTGTACTAACCCTATTGGATTCGCTCATCTCGATGTTAACCTACGTAGAAAATTTGTCAAAGCATTGGCGACTTGAATTTTAAGATTTTTTTAAAAATTATACTCCTCAATAGAGAAAGCAATTTACACTTTGGTACATTTTTCATTTAAGAAAAATGCAAATAATATTTTAAAATTTAAATTTGTCGGGGAAGAAGTCTGGAATATTTTGTTTTAAAAGCTTATGAATTTCTTTGGAGGATGAAATTCATAAAATGAACCCTATTGAAAAGTGCCGAAAAATTCAGGCTATCCGAAAATACTATTTTTGTTGGATTATCACCATTTATGTAGCTGTTAATAATAGAAAAGTTGTCTCCATAAGTTAACGAGCGATTACCATAGTTTTAGTACACAGCAACCTGAAACTAATGGTGTGAAAAAGTGCTCTCTAAAGCTTTTAAAGTCTGTAATAAGACAACATAAAGAGATAATCTCAGCTATGCATAGAATTACGAGAAAACTCAAATTGTACATTAAAAGAGGTATTTAATTAATCTTGTTACGGCACAAGGGGTGTTTGTCTCCAAGCCCACTCAAAGCAAATCTATGACTGAGCTAATGTACTCTAATCACCGATAAGCGATGCAAAAATATTTGAGAATTTTTTTCCTATCGACCGAGTGGTAAATATAATGAGTGGTTATTACATTAGAAACCTTTATTTTTTGCTGCCTCAAACCAGTAATGCATCCTGTATGTTTCGTGCAGAAATTCCCGTTGCGTAACTTGGCAGAAATTAAGCAATAAAAAACAAACAAACCTGTAGCTTAAACCTCTAGTGTGATATTCCACTTGTATCAGTTTTGTTTTATTAAACTAGAACCACAAAAAATAATTTACTATATCCTTCTCTTATATTTTTTAGTTTTCCCCCCTAATTTTCTAATAGCTAATTGAAAGAGAATACTTTACAAAAAAACTTTAACTGCAAATATTTGTTTGAAATAGAAAAAAGGTAAATATGTGTAAAAAATGATGGTTTGAACAAAAAATAGCCTTATAATATTATTTTACTGATATTCGGGATACAAGACTTTAATATTATTTAAGACAGGTTTGAAACATTGTGCTATGATACTGCACTGGACTGTATGTTATTAAATATGTGTTTGCTGTGTAAAGGGTGTTTAATCCAAAATGGGTTAAAATGAGTTATCCAACCAGGCATGTTTGAAAAATTAAGGGCTACTGCAGTGTACAGAAAGCTAAGTCCAATTGCACTCCTAAATATTTTTATTCATCAGGGAAAATTTGGGATATGTGAAACAAAACACAAATATGTTAGTATTAATGAGGTTATGTCTCAATCAAGAACTTAATGCTCTTCACTCAACAAAAATAAAATTATAAAAATGTACTTTAAAAAAAAACTAAAAATTAAACTTAAAATAATGACTTTACAAAATCCGATTTTTTCAGTCCTGTTTTTATCAAAATACGATTTTGGACTTGATACTCTTTACGCTGCAAACAGAAAAATATAATACACTCCTCTACCTTTCTCTAAGGTAAATATCCACTTATGTTTTGAATATTGATATTCAAATCTTGAAAAAAAATCTAATATATTCAAAATTACAATTTTTCTTTGTAATTCCTAATTCAATGGTTCAAGTTATTAAAATTCACCCTTATTAACATTATACATTCTTATTAAATCTTCTTATTAATTTAATACTGATGTAATATATTTCTAAATTTATATATTTTTACAAATTTATGTATTAATGTATTTTCGTTTTTCTACAGTTGTTAGGCAGTGATTTTAGTATATCTTTATCATATTAATAGTAGCATCTTTGTGTGGTGTTTTGAAGCAATGCTTTATTTTCTCCCAATGAAAGCAAACATAATGCTTTCATATAAGATAGTAACGAATGTAGACTCTTATTAACATAAAAGGCAATAAGTTTAGTGAGAGTAGAGAGAAACTATGTAATATCACGGCAACAGGCTGATTCTCATTTAAATTTCTTCATTTATGTGATATCTATCTAAATGATATTTATTCAATAGAACAGATATCTATTCAACAGAATTGATAGCTATGCATCAGACACTAATGACTCGCTTCGTAATTTTGATGTTATACATAAATGCACAAGTCTAAAAGGGAAATTTCTGATGACAGCCCGCAGAGAAAACATTTATTGTTCATCGATATTTAAGAAATTTGGTGTGACCTAAGAGTGGAAGAAATTATTCTCATTTCTAAATTGAGATAAATTGTCGTATAGAATTCTAAAATTATTCGCCATAAAATGAATCAAATATAGCCCCTTTACCATTGGTTTCTAAATAAAGGCTTATAAAAGAAAGTGTACACAAAGTTTTGAAAGTTTTGCTTTCGTTGAATATCTTAGCTTTCTACTTGAAACAATATTTTCACTTGTTACGCAGATTTACAAATACAAACTGGCAAAGAGATATGTGAATGTATCACCTTGTTCTCTTTAAGAGGGAAAAGTTAGCCTTAAACTTCTGCCAAATTTCTTTATACATAACATATTTATGTAACACTGATTTAACATAAAGAATAAGATTAAACATAAATATGGTTTTTATTTTTTCTTTATGTTAGGGCAGTTATAAATGAATTTAAGATATTTCTAAATGATGTTTTTACCTATTCACAACAATTGTTGATTTACCTATGTGGTGCTCCCGCAGTAAAGTAAGCAATAGATTTTACATGTGAACGGGCAAATGTCCTCAGCACATATACTTGTAGCATTGTAGAAAAAAAAATATATACGTATAACTTCATACTCATTCTCATGAATATATCTGTTTGCTGTGCAAAGGGTGTTAAGTCCAAAATGGGCTTAAATTAGTTATGAAACCAGGCATGTTTGAAAAATCAAGGGTTACTGCAATTTACAGAAAGCGAAGTCCAATTCCACTCCTAAATATTTTTGTTCATCAATGAATTTTTGGGATATGTGAAACAAAACACAAACATGTTAGTGTTAAAGGGGTTATGTCTCAATCAAGGACTTAACACTCTTTACTCAACAAGAATGAAATTAGAAAAATTTACTTTAAAAGAAAAAATTGAAAAATAAACTTAAAAAACTGACTTTATAAAGCCTTTTTTTTCAATCCAGTTTATCTCAAAACTATAAATTTGGACTTGAAATTCTTTACTGCAAACGCAGATATGATATAATGGTAATGCTAATTTCATCAGTTTTTAGACAATGATTTACGTTTGAAGCAATACTGGGTTAAATGAACCTATTAATAAAATTACCTTCTTTATTGCTCTATGACATTCAGTAAGAGCTTTTTTTTATCTGTTTTTCCCTCCTAATTATACACTCTGTTTCATTGATGGATTAACTGCTTTTCCATCTAATTTGCAGTCAAAGACATTTTTAAATCTAACTTAGATATCGAAATCATTAATATTACGAAAGAATCTATATAAAGATGACTAATCTGGATATTTCCATACTGTTGTGATATTAGTCACTTCTGTCCGAAATATTTAATTTTGCGTCATTAAAACTTTTCGTTTATTCATCGACAATATTTCTCATCTGACTATTTTTAAACTTTCGTAAACTTTAATTTAATATACTTTCGTGCAGCAAGAGCAGTGTCTCGGCGTTCTTACAGTTTTCACTTTTCTCCATGTTTTTTAAAGAATTTATTGGGTCTTTTGCGAACCAGACGCCTCCCCAATTTATCCCGAAAAACAAATCTACCCCTGCGAATTACTTTCTCCGCTGCACAGCGGGGCCACACAGTTGAAAGCCCCTGCAACAAGTGAGCAAGTGGTGGCTGGATCCGTTAGATGTGGGGGTGTGGGGAGGATCCAAATGATTCCACCCCCACCATGGATGTGCGCGTGCCACAGGTGTGACGTCATGGCAACGAGATCCCGCGATTGGCTGATGGGGAGAGGAGAAGGGAAGAAGCAACAGCGCGAACGAAATGTGTCTGTTGCATCTAAAATACAGTTGGAGTATTCTCCGTTGTGCAGACACACTGGAGAACATTCTCTTGAAACATTCATTGTTTAAAAGCCCACCAATTCAAACACCAGTTCTCTCATGTTTCCCTGACGTTTTCCAATGTGGCTCTTGGTAATTAACTTAGAGGGGTCGTGGAATTTGTAGTGGCTACACAGTTTTTGGACAGGTGGGCGATTTCATTCCATGACAATTCTACGTAGGAGGTGGGCTAAGGAAAGAAAATCCCCATTTCATGTGTGGACCCGATGGTAAGATCTTTTGACTTTTTCTTATATATGTGTTTAAAACATTTACAGGTTATCTGTCTGATTTTCTATCTATTTGGCTGTGATGTGGTATCTATGCATTATGGGATTTATTGAGGATTATGGATTTAAAAACGAAGATTTCTTCCTGGAATCCTTCTTTATTTATCCATTTTAATTGGATTGAAGTAGTTCTAAATATTTTTTTCTATATTTCAAATCTACATTGTAATTACTATTTGCTAAAAGATGCAGGTTTTATGAAAATTATTCCAGTGATTATTAAAATTAGTTAAAGTGATAGCAAAAAAACAACCTTAAGGCTCTTTATACGCGGACTTGATCAGACCACGTGGGACAATAAGGAGTTTAACCTTAGCAGATTGGAACTGTTTCTCAAACAAAGCATGTTGCCATTTCATATTCATAATTGCATTTTCAATCAGTTTTTTGATAGAAAAAACACATGCAAGGAAAAATAATATATATAATTTTATTTATGTCGGTCTCAGAGAAATTATTATGACCTCCAATTCTGACTGCAGGAAATGGAAGAAAAAACGATTTAGGATATATATTCAGAATAAAATAAATGAAAAATACGTGACATAAAATATTGTAAAACAATTCTTACTGATTGATTAGTTCGTTAATGAGAATATCAGCTGATCATAAACCAAATAAAAAATTGCTATGACTAAATCAATGCTTTTAACTTAACTTTTAACTTAACTTTTCAATTTAAATGTGGTTATTCTAAGGGAAACTCTATGTGATTTTTATTTTATGAATAAAGATAGGACTTAATTGTATGGAAATTATATGGAATGCATGAAGCATTTTTTCTATTTTGGTGAACAGAAGATTAAGCCTTTACTTCTACATTCCTTAATCTATGTTGTTGAGGCACGGATCACATTGGACTAGAACGGAAGAAGGAATGTGATCACAAAACTTTGGGGTTGTTTTCGTTTGCAAAATATCTCAATTATCGGTGCTATAAGTAAAACTAACAAAATTTGGGCATACATTAAGGATCAAGGAGTGAATAACTTCATCTTAATTTTCTCTAAATGCATGCTATTACGTGGGATACATTAATGTTGTTTAATTATGTCTATTACCATTCTCTGTTTACACAGTTGAAAATTAAATGTAACACTTTAGAGTAAACCGAAAAATGAGTTTCATAGTAAGGTAAAAGGTTTTTTTTGCTCCTCATTATCAAAAGTGCCGAAATTAGCGTTAAAAAAGGATTGTTTCTGGAAGGTGCACTTTTTAAAGTTAGACACATCAGCATTTGACTGGAATACAAGGAAAAATTAAAAAAAAAAACAGCATGGTGTACGAGGCCAATCAAATCCCCGTGTAGGAGAAAAGGTTACAGTTAAAAAGTTTCCTCAAAAAAGACAAAGCGTGGATCATAACCGCAGGTCGTATAGCGGGAAGGTTCGATAAATAACAAGCCAAAACAAGTTAACACAAAAAATACACAATAAAATAGTAAGGAATAAAGAATAATTAAATTTGAACATTGTATTCGAGAAAGCTAAAATTAAAATTACGACAACTGTGATAAAATATGATTCGGTTTCATTTTGTTGAAGTAAATGAAATTTTACTTGAATTAACTGATTAAAAATATTTTTAATTGTTTTAATTAATTTCTAATTGAAAATATTTTTTTTTAATATTTAGGTTGAAAGATATTTAAAATTAGTAAAAATTCCATAAATTGAAATTAATAATATATATATATATATAATTTATCACAACTTTTTGCTGTATTTAGTACAAATGTTCGTTTGAATTTTGCATATATACAAGCCCGTAACTCTAGAACTACGTAGTAAATTACTGATAAAATCATCAAGTTGGTGAATACTTTCAGAAGTTCAATATATAAATAAAATTCAAGAGTTTTTACCATCAGTTATTTTTTAAATAATTCTGTTTCATTAGAGGTATATTATAGCTCATATGAAAAATCTGTTGTCTAACATAAGGTTCTTCTCCATGCAGGATACATAAATCACTTAAAACTAATTAATAAGCTAGTTTTTATGTTTCAAACAGAAAACATTTACTACCATGCTTATTTATTTCCATAAAAACATGAATCGCGTAGCTCAGATATTTATTTTTTTTTCTACCAGACAGTTTATACTGATAAATACGATAGTAAATAATATCTGCTTCAAGATTTTGCTATTGATATTGAACAGTTAAGTGTGACAAGTTTAAACTCAGTAGCATTGGAATATACATAAAACCATTTATAAATCTATATGTTTACATTTCATAATTCGTGCGTGTTTTCATTATAAAGCACGTTTCCTTCAATTCATCGTTATTTTATTATTTAAAGGACAAATCATAAAATCATATAGTTTGGACAAATCATATAGTTTGTTACGGAAGGAGTTGGTAAGTAAGAAATGCTAGTGTGGGAAAATAAAAGAGAGTTACAAGTCACTAATTTATGTTACAATTACGTACTACAATTATGAGGAATTTTTCCGTTTCTATTTCTTGCCGTATTTTGAAAAATCATACATTTATTTATTAATTGCAGTTTATTAAGTGATTTCACAATAATTCCATTAGGAAATCTTCTTTCAAATTTCAACGGATGAGCTTAAGCTATTAGCAATAATTACTCTGAAATTAATTAGATGACTTACAAAATATATACGACATATATGCACATTTTTTTATCAATACATAAACATTTTTGGAAAATGTTCCTAGAGAATCACTGCAATGATGTAATTTTTTAGTAACAAATATAATATATAGAGTTTATTGTCTTTGAATCAAATAATAAATCTCAATTATATGTAGTAATGTATGTGTAACTTATACTAGGAAATTTTTTAAAAAATAAATAAATATATCGAAAACATATATCAATCGCTACATTTTTGTGCAAAAAATGTACAAATGTCTAAGACAAATTAAGTGACTTAAGAACTAAATGATACAGTTTAAAAAGCTAATATTTTATTTGAAATGGAAATATACATTTTTCGTACTTGTAACGAACAAAACCTTTTTTGTCGATTTTAACCAATATTTAGTTATTGAAGGATTGTTAAAATTTAAGTAAGTGGGTGAATTTTTCTAACGCAAAAATAGAGTTGTTATTTTAACAATAAAAACTACTTTAAATTGCATCTGTATTTATTGAGAAATTCTAGCTGTAAAGAAGAAGAGATGTTCTTTTACTTTGGATATACAGTAAAGCCTTTTTACGGAGGATTGCGAGTGCCTGTAAATTAATATTATTTTAAGCAAAATGCTTTCTCTAAAATTTACTTTAGACCTTACTTTGGTTCTTTGTTTGAAGAAAATATTATGCCATTGCCGAAATTTTAATGACCACAATTTTAATGTTTTATAATAAAAATAAAAGGTGACGAAATTTTAATGTTTCACAACAATAAAAATAAAAGATGAATTATTTTCGAGCTTTATTTGATGCACAAATTACTTGAAAATGTACATTTATTTAATATTATGAAGGGGATTATAGTTTTTTCAAACTTTGCAGCTAAGGGAATATATTTTTTTCCTGAATGGGCAAAAGAAAAATCATTAAAGTTCATTTCCCAATTTCTCATTTGCTCGTCTCAAAAACCTACACAATTATGTAAAATGAAGTTGACTCAGAATTAAAAAAAAATAATAATAAAATAAAATAATAATAATAATAATAATAACCATAAATAAAATATCAGCAAGGAATGTGTTCTATTAATTTTTGTTTTACCCATGTCTAAGAATATGTAACCACAGATTTCATGAAGCAATACATAATTTGATCATAGAAAATGACTTTTTATTATGTGATATACAGATGTATACTGTAGATGTGTTAGGTTATTAACCTTACTGATGTAGTAAAAATATTTCCCTTTTTAACGTTCTCTATCATTGCTTTTAGCACGAGTTATCTGTAATTGAATTTTTTAACCTTTGTTTGAAAGAGCAAAATATTTTTATCCACTTTCCATTGAACATACAACTGAATAAAACATTATAATTATAACGAATGTTTAAATTAAAAAATATATCATAAGTTTAAAAAGGGAAAATGAATAACAGCAAAATAAAAATATCATATTTACAGTTTAACCGTAAGGTATTGAGCAATTGATAAGCAATATATATATATATATATATATATATATATAATATGGTGCCCGCTATAAAGGGCTTAAGTCAAAAGCAGTGATTTAAACATACCAAGTTATTGGCTTTTATACCAATCGCAGAAATATAATTTCGACTTGAGTCTTTTGTACAAATAAATGTACTTTTACATACAAAATTGATAGGTTTAAGCCTTTTATACTAGTCAAAATATTTTTTTTTTGTTTTTACCAATACTAACAAATATCTAAAAATCACTTTTTTTAATTTAAGCCCTTTATACCAGGCACCATATATATATATATATATATATATATATATATATAATGACTAAAGTACATATTTTTTTATTATAAAAAGCACTTTTTTAACATTTCTTTATCCCCTTATGATAAATAGAACGACTTAATAATAGGTAAATTTAAATTTATATTGCATATATTTTAAATTCGAATACTCGAAAGTTTATGGGATAATCCATGTTTTGATGCATGTTATTTATCTTATTATACACATTAATATTTTCACCCTTCTTGTGCGGTATTATTTTAAACATTCAGAACCGTTAAATGCATATTATCAATCGATATCTGGGGAGAAGAAACAATCAACGCATTAGTAAGTTTTAAGAATCAACCAGAGCTGAAACTTTAATTGTTAGTCACGCTCTCGACGTGCGTCTAATTTAAAATTAATCTTTACACGCGATATGAAACGGGTATTGTCACAAGTTGACCTCTTTTGTTCCACGTTTGTTTTTAAAGCTACGCTTTCGATACTAGCAACTTTTTACAGATCTTAATGTCAAATTATTTTCAAATCAGATATAATGCAACGTAAAAGGAAGACCCAGTGCATAAACGTTAGCTTATATTTTAAAGTAATAGAATATTTCTCTTATTATAAATTCTGTAAGCTTTGAATTTTTAACGAATAACGTCATTTTTTAAAAACCTTTCAATGTACATCCGATGTTTCTAAACTAATTACTCGTTAGTACCTTTTTTCGCTTTTAACTCGATCTCTGCCAAATTAATGTAACCTGCCCTTTTTAAGAAAATGTGAAATAGAAAAGTGAAAGATAGCTCGTATAACTCTTTATAAACATAGAATATTTAGTTAGGACTGCTGTTAACATATATCCGATGTTTCGCAACGTCTAAATTACTAATAGGGCTTTTTTTCGCCTTTAAATCGATCCTTGTCAAATTAGTGTAAACTGCCATCGTTATGAAAACATGAAATAGAAAAATGAAGCAGATTTCGTGTAGCTCTTCAGACATTGAATGCATTTAGTTAAGAATGTCATTTAATAACTAATCTTTAGCGAGTTTATTAATACTAGCAATTATATTCAAGAAATATGAAAATTCATGTTATTAGTGATAGTAATATTTTTAAACTTCTTTCACGTTTCAAGTAATTTTATAGAAACATTTTCTTTGTGTTTTGAAATAATAAATATTTCAACTTAAACAGTTAATTAAAACTGATTCAAAATAAAATATTTAACTGTATATTAGGCTGAACAATGTGTGATAAGCTGAAGGTAATGAACCCTTATAATTTTTTTCTTTTATTGAGTTATTAAGAGAATTGGTGTATAATTGAACGATATAAATTTTCTTTCAATCATAAACTTTGGAACTCAAATTAGCGCTTCTAATCTATAAAAGAAGTATAAATTATAAGATAGATAATTAGAAATATACTTTAAGTTCTCAACTGGACTTTATTGAAAGCAAATTCAAAAGTTAAATACATAAAACAGCACTTCTAGTTTATTCATATAGTTCTTTCTAAACTAAAACTTAGCTAATAATGAAAAATATCACTTCTATAAATTTAATGAGGAAACTTTGAATAAATACTGATAAATGAGTTTGAAATTATTAAATTTTATTTATTAATTACTAAGAAATAGTTAATACTTTTTGCTGTTGCAGTTCCGTAAAATCAATGGAATGGTAAAATGCATATTTAGTTCTTTTAATATATTATTAAAATAGTTAAAGCATAAAAATTAAATTTAACTTTAAAAAATAAATTTGTTCGCATTTATTGTTTTGGGCACCCTCTTTCTTGGCATATTAAAAGTCTTTTGTAAAAAAATTCATTAAACAATTTCACGTTATTTAATATCGTTTTACGTTATAGACGAATAATAACATATTATTCGTCGTTTTTAATAGCGTTTTACATTCTAGAATATAACTATTTATGTTTTATTCATAATATAAATAGCTCGAAAATCGTCACTGCCACTGCTCAAAATAACATGAATTTCCCCAAAATCAAAATAAAAGTCACAGTTAGAAGTAAAACGCACTCAATTCGTATTTTAAAGGTTTTAAGAAACATCAAACATGCACCAGTAAAAAGCTTCAGGCGGGTTCGGTTGCTGAGGAAGGGAGTTGGTTTAAGTCTTTAATTCGAATTGAGTACCATTTTATTTTAGTGAAGGGTTCTAAAATTATTTTTGATCTTTGCAACGCTTTGCCCTAGATTTTAAGCTTTCCTTTCTTCGATGTAAATTCTAATGGTAAAACTCGTGTAACTTATGGTAATTTCCCATATAACAACTTAATAAAATATGTTTAATTGACTGTTAACCATGAAAAAACTAAACAAGGCAAAATTATGTAATATCATTTGTTAACAAAATGATTGTAAATATACCGTATTTTTCGGACCATAACAGCCTTTTCAAAGAGAATCCGCTAGCGTCAGCGTTAAAGATTCCGTTGACGCTGAGTGGTTAAATGTGTTAATGATTGGTATATGATTGGTTAAAAAAATTTACGCTGATGCTGACGGATTCTATGTTAACAGGCCCTAAGACGCACTTCAAATTTATGGGAGGATTTTTAGAAAAGAATATTTTGTATTTTGTTAGATTTAAAAGATATTATCAATTTCTTACTTAACATAAAGATATGCATAATAAAAATAAAATATAATATAAATGACAACTATATATATATATATATATATATATATATATATATATATATATATATATATATATATATATATATGTGTGTGTGTGGGTGTGTGTGTGTGTATATATATATATAAATGTATATATATATATATTTATTTGTTTATTTTATGTTAATTTTACCTTCGGACCATACGACTCATCCCAATTTTAAGTCTATTTTTTTTATGTAAAATGATATCGCACCCTGGAAATAAAAATGACAGAACTCAAAACTGCAGTATTTGAGAAAACTCAACTTAAAGAATTCTATATAGCTTGAACTAGCATTACAATAAAACTGATACAATTGCCCTCAGGTGGACAAATTGCGACATAGATATCTATCGCGTTTCGTGCATGATGGGGCACTTCATACTTATTTGTCAATGACATAACCTCAAAATTGGCATGTTTTTTACTTGTGTTCTTGCAAGGGTGCGATGTGTCTTATGTTTCGAAATATTCGGCAATATTCCTTTCAATTATCAGAACAAATTTAATCCATTTCCTTTCCAGTTACGAAATAGATGAAGCATTATTTTTTTTTAGCAAACATGGAGCATTTAAATGATCCATCTATAAAATTTCCTTCCCGTGACGTTTAAAGGTATTGTAGTACTGTCTCATTTAAAATTTATTTTTCCTAAAAAATTACTAAATGCAAAGCCAGAAAAATTTGTACGGCATGCAATTTTCGAAACCGAATTAAAGAATTGTCTAACTAAATTAAGACGAAAAAGTAAGGTAACTAAACGGAGAAAATACTCGGGGAACTTTAAATAACAAACATTGATAATTAACTTTTCTGGCTGGTATAATGACAATTACGATAATTTAAAACTTTAGCTTTCTTTACATTGAAAAGTTAATTATTTTTCCAAATTATGTTTGGCTTTACTTTTAGCTCTCTTAAAAGAGAAAAATTTGTAATGCACGTCCCTTAGAGATAACTTTTTTCATTAAAATTTCCTCATAACTAAAATCGAAGAGATATCTTCGATATATTGAAAATGCTTATTTATAATATTCTTTAAAAATATTATACGTATGAAATAAAGTTTTTAATATTTGTTTTATTGTTCTCAGACCGGAGCTAGTATCTTTCGCTTAAATTCTTCCTTTGATTAACCTTTAGCTTACGGGGCCCATTTTTCCAACTCCCTCTTTAAAACGGGAAATGTCATACCCTATTTGTAAAAACGGCTATTAAGGGGTGATATATATATATATATATATATATATATATATATATATATATTCATTCTTGGGCCCGTATTCTTGGGATACATGCTATCCCGACCCGCAAGGAAAAGGTTAACATGATCTAGTCCGTCTAAAGTAAAATTAGGAGACCTGATAGCTTTGCCAAAAATCTTTCACTATCACTAGGGCGTCATCTATAAAGACCTCATCACTCACAGCGTGCGTATTCAGTATTTTCCACTCGTTACCGGGGATCGAACCTATTATCATCGGCATCAGTGGCTTACATTCTCGTGAAAGAACAGCTGTGTTACCCAGTTCATTTGCTTTAAAAGCTGCTTATTTATTGTGACAATACAAAAGACGTTTTTCGACAAATGAACTTTAGTCAATCACAGATGAATTTAATCAGTAATATGTATCAATTTGCGATAACAATCACTATACTATGTGTTGTTGTTTCAAATGGCCCCTGCCTGGAAGTTCCAGACGAGGTCCATATAGGCTTCGAGAAGAAGCGCGCAGCTCCAGTTTATATAGCACCACAAGTGTCGGGTCCGTCATAGCTAGTTGCCACCTCAATTTCGACCGAGCACCCCCAGGGGTGACATCTGAGGAGATCGTAGCCTCTCCCACCCTGCCTGTCCTCATATAGGGACTTTACGGTATGCGGATTTAATGTGCCCATATCCGGCCTAGACACGGATATATTTAATGGCAGTTTCCGGGATTCGACGCGCTACCACTAAGCTACCTTAGGTCTTGTGCCTAATGTAACTCAACCGTCATTTTCGTCTCAGGATTCGATCCGAGAACCCTCAGCACTGAAATCCAGAGCTCTACCACAAGGCTACCTCGAGCCCACTATTATATGCTAAGCATTTTGAAAAAAATGGATCATTGATTTACTTCCTCCTTTACCATGCTTCTACGAAATGCAGGCTTAATTCCATAAAAAACTAACTCTGGTTGTATTTTTGTTGGAATATAATCTAGAGATGTAAACTCGAGTGAGAAAAAAAGTCTGAAAGGTTAAATAAAAGTATTCGGAAATCAAGAAGAAATGCAAGGATTTCCTTTCTTTCGAATATTCTCTGTGCACCTAATACTCGGCAAATACTTTAGATTATATATTTTACAACACATGCGTTTTAAGGAATGACAAAGCTTAGGCAGCTGTATATAAAAGGATTCCTGAAATTCTTGAACAATTGTCGAGATAAGAAGCTATTTTTTTCTTCTTTAACACATTTATAAGGTTTTATCAAAAATCCAGTGCAATCTAAAATGTCAAAATAAAAGACGATGAGTGAAAGTATTTAGGTCCAAATCATTATTTCTGTATATTAGGATGGAAAAATCTTTTAAAACACATGATATTAAAGCCTGCGTAACATAAACTGAACTCCTATCAATAATGTTTAGTATTAAAATCGTTGTTTTTTAACCTTCAGTTGGTTAACTTATTAAATATGAAAGTCACTACATGTTCTTGTGAATTATGAAATCTCGGTTAAATGAATAAGATAATACCAGGCGTTCTACTAGTGATATGTTCCTTTAGCAACCTTTATTGAAATAAAGGTAATTAAAGTAACATATCTTCTATGAAAATAAAATCCGGTTAAATCTGAAATTTGTTTTTAAATATGTGGTTCGTGCCTACATTTATCTGATAGTATATTAATTTGCATTTATAACAATATCATGAAAAACATCGGGAAATAATTTTTCCCAATCATCACTATTTAGCTGCAAATCTGGAAAATTGTAATATCATACGCAATGTCTCCCAAATGATACCTTTTATATTCGGATCTTTTTAAAAGAGTCAATGCATGCCAGAACTATTCCTGTAAAATGTTTTCTCATTGATGATACACACCACCCATCTCCAAATGATTTCTTTTGTAGTCGTATTGTTTTAAAAAGTCAACGCATGACAGAAAAGAAGGCTGAAGTTCCGAAAATTTCCTGTAAAATGTTTTTCTCCTCGATGATTTATACCACCCGTCTCCAAATGATATATTTTGTATTCGTGTTATTTTAAAAGAGTCAACGGATGCCGAAGTTCAGAACATTTCCTGTAATATGTCTTTTTCCACGATGATACCTACCACCTGTCTCCAAATGATACCTTTTTCATTTATATTGTTTTAAAAGATTCAACTCATGCCAGAAAAGAAAGCTGGAGTCCAGAACATTTTCTGTAAAATGCTTTTGTCCTCGATGATACATACCGCATTCATACTAGATCAGACTGAAGTTAAGAACGCTCCTCATAGGTGTTTGAAAGAAGGAAAACACAACTTCGTAAAAATCCAAAATATGAATAAAGGGATGGTAACATGCTTCGGATGGCAACATGCTTCGGATGGCACATAATGCGAAACCTGTTGACATCCCTTTGTTTATATTAGGGATTTTAAGAATTTGTTTGATCATGTCTGCAAATGATATCTTTTGTATTCGGATTGTTTTAGAAGAGTCAACGTATGCCAGGAAAGAAAGCTGAAGTTTAGAACATTTCCTGTAAAACGTTTTTCTCCTCGATGATACTTACTACACTGATACTAGATCAGAAGGCTCCTCATAGTTGTTTGAAAGAGGGCAACATATTTCGTGCCACACGAGAGAACTGTGAACTGAATAACATTAAAATTGAAATCATAATTAAACAACTGAAATAAAAGGTTTAATCTAACGAATTAATTCTGTTCTAGACCTCTCACAAGTTCTCATTATATCTGTTTCAATTTGATGAAACTTGAGTGGAATCATATTTGGAATCTTTGATTTTCCAGAAGAAATATAATAACCACTACATTGCCAAGCCAAATTGCGATATGTTCGAATAAACTTCATAGTAGAGTGCAGAATATTAAATATCATAGATAAAAGTATAAATATATAAAATGAAAAAAAAATCAAAATTGAATTTTATTATGTTAATAAAACCAAATAAATCTACTCAGCGAATTCAAAGTTAAAAGTTATCATAATTTACAAAAGGCTTATTATATATTAACATCATTAGATATCATTACATTTTCAAAGACAGTAACAAACAGCTTCTTTAAATCATCAATATAAACAAAGGGGTGACAACAAGTTTCAAGTTATGTGCCATTCTAAGCATGTTACCATCCCATTGTTTATATTGTAGATATTAAGAAGTTGTCTGTTCATGTTTGCATTACCTGTTGCATTATCTTGGGTTGGCCGAAAAGTTCGCTCGGGTTTTAATAGGATGGCTCTAGTAGGGCTTTTTTGTCTTTAAGAACATCCGAAATAATTTCATTAGATTGAGTTGTGAAAGCCGTCATATCAACGTGCATTTTCAACGAAAAACTTGCCAAAATTGGGAATTTTTTGAGCAACCATTTTAACGTTGAAGCTGAAAGAAATTTGCAACATTTTTCTGCATCAAGTGTTTTACTATTTAAAAATAAAGGGTAAAAGCGCAAAAAAGGATGTGTGTTGAGTACGTTTCGGGAAGATTTAATTTTGAAGCTGATTGAAAGATAGCACAAAGCGATGAAACAAAACGGTGAAAGTTTCGTTCAATGAAGTTAATGGTGAAAAAAAGTATTTTATTATTATTTAAAAATCGAAAGAAATTTTTGTCTAACCTAATAAAAGTTTTTTGTAAGTTATGGCTATATTAATTTAATTTGCACCCAGGGGAAAAATAATTTTTGTTATATATATATATATATATATATATATATATAATCGCGCATATATATATATATATATATATATATATATATATGCACATACGCGATTTAATTTCATATCAAGACAAATCACCCAGACTCTAATACCTATAAAAATATACCCTAAATTATTCTATTAGGATCATAAAATAAATTTCATTGAGCAAGATCGTAAATAGCCTAGTCGCTCAGAAAATCATACTTGTAAAGGGCAATAAAAATACAATTTTTTTTCAATTGAAATTCCCTTAGAATCTCCAAATAAATAATAAATATCTTTCTTCCTATGTACCGATCCTTCCATCTCTCACTCCGTGGAATGATGGGCCACTCGCGTGACAGGGCGTTCCCATTTAATAAAAGAAGTATACACATTCTCTTGAAAACGGAAAAGAGAATTAAATGCTGATAAAAAAATAAATTCGGTTGTTAAATAAAGAATATTATGTAATCTTTGGCCAACAATACAAAGTCCTTTAATTAATGAATCTTTGGGAATGGGATCTTTTTGGAGAAAATGAATTCTCATACATATGTATATATATATATATATATATATATATATATATATATATATATATATATATATATATATATATATATATATATATATATATATGTATTCAACCTTTGTCCAGAAAGTTCGGTCAATGTGTCTATAGTTACAATGGATTGTAGGTGGGTGATTCAGGTACGCAACTCCCCTGTTGGCCAGGAACTTCTGCGCCAGAAAGGCAGTATGTGGCCGGCCATTATCGTGAAGCAGGGTCCAGTTGCCTTGCTTGGCGTACTCAGGGCGTACCCGATTGATCCGTTGCAGCAGACGTTTCAGTATATCCACGCACTTAGTGGCAATTAAGATGGTACCCTCAGGGAGGAATACTTTATGAAAGAGACCCTCAGATTCGAAGAGCACCACGAGTATTGTTTTGATGCGGGATTTTTCACTTCGCACCTTCTTGATTTTCGACAACCCTGGACCCCTCCACTACATACTCTGACGCTTGCCGTTGGGGTTGTACTTTAGAAACCAGATCTCGTCACCCGTGACAATGGTTTTCAGGAAATTTGGGTTTCGATCCGCCATGTCGATGAAGTCTCCACAAGCGTCAAGCCGAATTTGCATGTGTTCCGACGTCAAAGTGTGGGGCACAAGTGGGGAGCAAAGCTTGCATTTACCCAAATCCTGGGTCAGTAGGAGGTGGGACATCTCACGATCAATTCCCACTTCCCTCGCTATCATTCGCACTGTCACACGACGATCCTTGTCCCACAATTCCTTCACTTTCTGTACGTTGTCCGGGGTGCGTGCAGTTGCAGGCCGACCACTTCACTGGGGAATCTGTAATGGTGTCCCGTTCTTCTCGGAAGAGTTTAAACCACTCTACACGCACTTCAAGGCGACAGCACGTTCTTCGTAAACTTTTAGCAGCATTTTATGAGTTTCTTTAACTGATTTTCCAAGTTTGAAACAGAACAGCATATTCGTTCGCTTATCCATTTTGAATTTCGGCCTAGCGCACAACACCTTCACTCTACAATGAACTGTTTGACACGATAAGCTAACTCGCAGCGCCGCCGCTCAGGAACTGGTTCAGACCAGTTTTCACCTGTCCGGTGTGTGCGTGTGCGTTAAAACAATAGATGCGGGAACATAACACAGCAATATTATCGTCGGGGCTGGAT
Source organism: Dolomedes plantarius (assembly GCA_907164885.2). Classification (NCBI taxonomy): domain Eukaryota; kingdom Metazoa; phylum Arthropoda; class Arachnida; order Araneae; family Dolomedidae; genus Dolomedes; species Dolomedes plantarius. Next base: position 75,102,022 of record OU015496.1, read on the forward strand.
CTAATAAACGACACGTACGGGAAAACGATGATTTGGAGAACGATCGATCGAGATTCCACTGTATATATTAATAATAATGATGATGTGTCTTTTCTTTAGCAATAGCTTCAAGTTTACCATAGAGTTATACATTTTGTGAAATCTTATTATGACATATAAAAGTTTATACTTGTGTTTGAAATTTTAGTCCATTTTCTAGAAGTAGATTAAATTTGTGAGTTATAAGGCTTTTTCCAAATTTAAAATAGTATTACATGGTTTACCATTTTCCTCTATAATAAAATTTCCCCCTGAAGCAGGAAATGATGAACTTCTTTAAATATATTAGAAATTTCAAAAAAAATTTAAAACAGAAGCACAGAAAGTTTCACATGTATTTTTGTCGCTGTTGGCGGCTTGATCTGCACGAGTGAAGGTCAATTTTCTTGCAATTTTTTTGTCAGCGAATTAATGTTGTTGATATGAAATCTGAATTCATTTATGTATTCGAAGATTACATTAAACTTATGTAATCTCCGAATCGTTTGTTTCAGACACGTGAATTCAATTAGTTTCTTCTACGGGGCAATAGAAATTTTCTTTAAAATGGGTGAAAACGTGTTTATATATAGCGGGTGCAGAATAATTAAATCGCATTCACAATAACCATTATATGTGTCTAATGCGGATAGTTTAAATTCTAAACTAATTAAAATATCGCTTACTGATAAACCGTTTAAAGTTTTCCCGATAACTTTAGGTAACAGTGTGCTGATTTATGATAAAAAAAGAAGTAATTGGCCATTATCCTATGTGCTTAAAATGATCATAATCATAAAACGAAAAACAAAACCACACTTAAGTAAATTAGTTAAAAGAGTATTAACAATAAAGATGGGAAAATATATAATTGAATATCTAAGTGATACTTAATTAAATATTAAGATAATATGCATCCAAATCCTTATGAATGTAAAAAATAATAGTATTGTGTAGCACAAAGCACATAATGTGCTTCAAAATGTGTTACTACGAAAGTGTAATACTCTAGAACATCGGACCAAATCGAAAAAATAGAAGAACATTTAAAATTTTGCGATAATTTATAAGATTATTTTACCATAAATAGAGTAAAACTATGTTATACACATTCTTTCTACTGGATATACTTAGAAATTCGTGCACCAAATCTCATAGTATCCCATGGCTTTGAATATTCCTCTATAAGAAGATTCTAAAATAAATATATATATATATATATATATATATATATATATATATATATATATATATATATATATATATATAAACACATCCATTGCAATATTTAAGGAGAAATTTAGTTTTATTTGAAATTTCTGATTCAATATTTACATCATCCACTTACAAAATTTTAAACTGAAAAACGCGGTACTCTCTTAACGTAAAATGAATTCTGTGAATATTTGCTGAAACTCCCTTAGAAGATCAAAATACAGATTATGTCGTTTATCCTTGTACCCCAGTCACTCATGCCGCTGAATGATTAACCAGTTGCGTGACTGCCTGTTGACGGTCGCAGTGACCCATATAATGTACTCTTTAAGAAAATATTGATGTAGTGAGCTTTCCGGATAGTGTGGTTGGTTTACCTCTTAAAATCACAGAACACAGTGCTCGGAGATTATATGCTTGGAGATTTCCTTTATTAAATTGAGATCTATAAAATGTTTTCAAGTATTATATTGAACAAGCGAATTCTAGAAATTAATCAGCAATGCAATAATTCTTAATTTTTCTTAAGAAGGAAAAAAATATATTCTTCAGTCTGTAACCACAAGAAATTAAAATCCGATACTATTTTATATACCTATCAAACATAATATTTAAAACCATAGAAAAAAGAAACACATTTAACATTGTTATTATCTATCTATATATATAAAATAGTTCCGTAACTGACTGGTTGACTGACAGATAACACACAGACCAAACCGATGGACCTAATGGGTTGAAATTTTGCATGGCGATTCTTCTTATAGTGTAGGGGTGTACTAAGAAAGATTTTTGGAAAATTCTTAATTTTTTAAACTTAAAATATTTAGCTGTTTTTGTAACATTCTTTAAAGTTTATATTTAAAGTAATAATTCGAGGGTTATACAATATATATCACGAGAAAGATCATAAAAATTCCTTTAAAATTAAATCTTTTTTTGAATCTTTACCTCCATTTTCTAATTTTTGGTGAATTTTTAAAGATTACTTTTAAGAATTTAATTTATTAAATGCTGATCACGTGGTTTCTTTTCTTTTTGTGATACTTTAAACTAATTTTGCATCACGTGCATAATAATAAAACATATGAAAATTTTTTTTTCTTGCTAATGCGGTAGACTATTGGACATTTTCCAAAAAATATTAAAATAAAGTAAATCAAATGTTCTTCAAACTGTACTATATTAACTGTACTATATTCTCTAGTATGTTCTATAAGATTTAATTTCAATATTTTCTTCTACATGATTTTGTCTATAAAAATATACGTTACGATATTTTATAAATATATTTTTTGTTTTTTTTGGGCATTAATTGCATACATTGACCGTTGTATTTATTATAAATATATTTTTTTGGCTCTAAGATTTTTTTGACTTAATTTTTTAAGCTGGTTTTGTAACATTCTTTAAAGTTTGATTTTAAAATAATAATGGGAGGGTTATACAATTTATATCACGAGAAAGATCATAAAAATTCCTTCCAAATGAAATTTTTTCGAATCTTTACCTCCATTTTCTGAGTTTTGTTGAGTTTTTAAATATTAATTTTTAGAATTTAATTTATTAAATTCTGATCATGTGATTTCTTTTCTTTTTGTGACACTTTAAATTAAATTTGCGTCACGTGCATAAAAACGGAATAAATTTACAAAAAATATTAAAATACAGTAAAAGATAAAATTTAACCACTTGACTATTTGAGATGGAAGTGTTTTAAGAGTTTAATTCAAATTAGTATGTTTTATGGATATTAAACATACAAATTAATTGCACACGTTGACTGTTGTATTTAATTTGACTATTTTCTTCTACATTATTTTTTCTATAAAAATACCCATTACGATATATATATATATATATATTTGGCATTAATTGAATACATTGACCATTGTATTTAAATTGAATGTACTCCGTAGTGAAGTACGGATATTCAGCTAGTAAAGAATAAAAATAGTAAAGGTTTTACAAACAATCTTAACAACTCATAAGATTAATTTTTTTCAAATATATATATATATATATATATATATATATATATATGAAGGTGGATTGTTTATTTGCATATACTATTATGTACATGATGGGTAAGAGCTAAATTTACTTTTTTTTGTCATATACCTCGATAAGCGAGGTATAAATTTGGTGTATCGATTTATTTCTGGAAGTTCATATTACATAGTCCACTGAGACTGACAACAGGCAGTCATACAAATGACAGAATGAGTGACTATGGACTCATAGAAAGTCGGAATATGTCTTGATTTTAACTAGTTAAACTTTGTCTATATTTACGTAAGGAATGAAAATTATCGCAAGGAGCACTAGAAATTAAGTAAAAAAATGACTTCTTTCAAAATTACTTAGCTTAAATTATCTTAGTTGGATGTTCAGGAAAAAATTGCTTGTTGGTATATAGATTTATTTTTTATCCAATATTGTTATAGATTTAAATGTTGGAGAAATTTCATGATAAAGAATCGGTTTGATATTTTTTACTAGGATTCTGTAATTTTTCTGTAATATAGTCCTAAAATCATCAGTCTTAGTGATTTATTAAAATTGTTAAATCCATAAAGGAAAAATGTAGGAAACGAATTTAATGAAACATCTGTTTTTTAAGTGTCATTTTCATTCTCATGCATTGATATTTAATCAATACCTCATATGTTTGGTTAGCTGTGAAATATCAAAATACTACCTATTTTCTGCTGTTTATAGAAATTTGTGTTTTCAGATTTTCAAATCAGAAGGTAGTTAACTGTATACCTCAACGGTAATCTGCATAATTACGAGTAAAAACATTAAGTTTGATTTATTTTTGTGCTAATAATAGCTTTTTTTATACTTCGTATTATAATTAAAATGCAAATAACATAATGTAAACAGATTTAAGGTAACATAATATTAAAGCTTTGAAATAATTATTGTATAGTAAAATTCGATGCTGTTAAATGAAGTCAAATTGTGAGAATATAATATTTAGGAAGTACTTACAAATATTAATAAATGTACACTCTCATAAATAAGTCCATTCACAAGATCTATATTGGAGTGAAGAATATGAGATAATAAATGAATGCAACTAAGAGATAGCCTTTATATGCTCCACTAAGGTATCAGGAATCAGATGTATATGGATTCGAAGTACATAATATCCAGGCAAATTAATCTAAACTCGTAAATATTTACATAAAACATTTGTTTGGTCTGAATATCTAAATATGAAATGTAATAAATCACAATATTTTAATCCATCCTCTGACAAGTATTAGACAACAATAGATAATTTTGAAATACCCTGTACATTTCTGGTAATCACAGAAAAGGCATTTGAATTCTAATTTAAATTGTTCATTCATATGATACTAGTTATAAGGATCCTAGTCTTGATTCTGTCATTTTTGTGGATTATTTTAAAGTCTATATATTTTCGCAGTTTCATTATAATGAAATGATTTATTCAATTTAGATTTCTTGAACAGGAAAACGTTTAACAAATCCTTGAGATATAATCGGTAATATTACGTGTTTTCCGAAATTAACTTCTAAGCACTTATACATTTTTAAGGTATATATGTCAAGGAATCGTAAGTCTGTATGAAATTCTGTTTTTATTGTATGTGTAATATCTGATATATAATCGTAGTAAATATAGATATACAGGTTGTAAAGGGTTAAAGTATCCAAAAGTTATGACTTATTTTTACGGAACTACCCATTAGAATTTTTGTTAAAAATATTTAAATATAAAGAACATCTCACCAACATTTAATATCAGTCATAAATTTCGATCATAGTATCATACATAGATTTCGATGTGTGCACTTTATGTAGCACGACTAACATATAAATGGTAATCCAGCTCTCTCTAAGTGTTTCGTAGCATATCACGATTTATTAGACTTTATTCTTGGGGATTCATTAAATCCGTTGTGTATAAACAAAAAAATTGAAACTGTTGATAAGTTGAAGAAGCGTATCATTCAAGTAATTCGTGTAATAACTCCTGATATGCTACGAAACACTTGGAGAGAACTGAACTACCATTTATACGTTTGTCATGCTACAAAAGGTGCACACATTGAAATCTATGATACTATGATCGGAATTTATGATTGATATTAAAACTTTGTGAGATGTTCTTTCTATTTAAATAAGTACTTTTTAATTCTAATGGGTATTTCCTTATATATATATATATATATATATATATATATATATATATATATATATATAGATAGATAGATAGATAGATAGATAGATAGATAGATAGATAGATAGATATATATATATATATAGAGAGAGAGAGAGTTAGTTCGTGAATCCCTTCCCTTTCTATTTTTTTCATTTTTTGTGCGTATGAAAGAAAAGATGAAATATTAGTGAGAAATTCAGCAATTTCGATAAATAACTACAAATACTTCCGAACGTACGTCCAAAGGCATTGCTCAACTATCCATAACAGCTTACTGAATATCAATTTGCAATATTACGTAATTAAAACATTAGGTAATTATATGCACTCCCTCTGCAAACTGCAAGAACACGCATTGGCAATCCCTGTTTTTGCATTGATAAATTGTCTCGTTAATTGAATTGCTTTTTGATGTGTCCAGGCATCATAAATCAGCTTTTTGACTAGCCATTTCTTCTTCTTTTTCCTAGCTGTATTATTACTTGTCTTCCGCCAAATTTGTAATATTATTATGTATTTTACTAAATAAAGCTCGTTGATGATGCTAAACAAACATATTTAACTTCTGTAGATCGTCAATAAAAATATAAATTGTGCTTTTACTTGGAATTTTTAAAATTTTTTATTTTGGATGTTAATAATGCTTGTGTGTTTGCTTTGTTGTGCATTTATATTTTTTCTGAATTATTCCAAAGTTCTAGTACCTCCTGCATTTTTTTAAATCAATTTTACGGTGATTTCGGCAACGTTTTCTTTTTATACTAAGACCAAACTAATCAGAAACCTGCCTATTATTTTATTAATATTATATAGGCTTTTGAAATAGAGATGATATTAATATGCATTTATAGTTTTGGTTACTTACATATTCGTCATTAATTTTTAGTTTCAGTTTTGTTTATGTTTATGTGCATGTCTGTATCCGTAGTCGTTCATTTAGAAATATTTTTGTGAGGACTTTTATGAGTGGTCTTTATGGTATAAATTACTTTTGAAAGGCAGTTGTTAAAAGGAGAAAAAAACATAGATAGTGAACATGAAGTTACTTTTGCACTCTGTGGAATATACCGTATACATTGTTGTAAAAACATGTTAATTATTTCTTTCAAATTTCTGCACACATCAAAAAATTAACTCATTCCTGTCAACAGATATATTAATTAACATTACTTTCAGACTCTTTCATAAATAACTTTTACACAGCTTAATAAGACCACTGACCAATGAACATTTGCTACAGAAATGTGTGTTGAAATTAGGCAATCAGGTGCTGACTCTATTCTAAATTCGTATAAAGACAATTTTACAGATTTTATTGAAATGTATTGTCATTAAAAAGTAAGGCGAAAATAGAAATATAATTTCGTACTTGGAATATCCCGACCACTTTTTTTCCTTTCTCGGATGATCGATAGCATAACTATTTATGTACAATTAATAATGAAATCATATTTTCAGAACCTTGAAACCGTGATTATCGAAGAAGGGAATTAATGAGCGTTGATATTTCATGAAGATTTATTTTAATATATATATATTTTTAATCCGTGCATGAAAATTAATAATTTGGCAGTATACTCGCGTTTAACAAAATGGAAAAAAAATTTCTATATGTTTAGTACTATTAGGTTTGGGGATTTTCTCAGCCACTGAAATGTTGATCCCGAGTGTTGGGCTTCGCACAAAGTATACATTTTTTTCGCTGAAAACCATAAACTTTTTAGAGGGTTCTTTAGGGAATTTGATTAACCCTTACACTTTGGATTATTCAAAATAGTATTTTTATGTATAATCAGACAGAAAATTCGACACATTCTTTGAAACCAAAATACATAGTAAAATGGTCTGCTAAAGATTTTGTATTCTAACCCACCTTTTGAAATCAAACACGGGCTCAGAAATTTAAAAAAAGGCATCTTTAAACTTTGGTTTATGCAGAATTGTTCTTTTATCCGTATTTAGAAAGAATATGCTATATTCTGTTGACATTATTTGATGCCATGATACACTACAAAGTGGTTGCCAAAGTATTTGTATTTTAATCTACTTTAAAAAACACAAAAGTGCTCACCTATCTAACAAACTACATAATTGAACTTTCGTTTATTTAGAATAGCATTTACACTGAAGTGCCACTGAATTAGGGATACCTACCTAGTAACGAGTTCGGCCTCCTCTGGCCTTCATAACGGCTGCCACACGACGAGGCATAGATTCAACAAGTTTCTGGAAACGTTCCACTGGAATGGCTTGCCAGATATTGGCTAAAGCTGTCCATAATTCAGCAAGGTTCTTTGGTGCTGTGTGATGGCCTTTCACGCCTTGTTCCAAAACATCTCAAAGATGCTCAATAGGATTTAAGTCTGAGCTTCTAGGTGGCCAATTCATGACAGAGAAGTCAGAGGAATGCTGATCCAACCAGCCAGTAGCCAACCGGGACTTGTGAGAGGTACAGTTGTCTTGCTGGAAAACTCCATTATCGTGCGGATAACAGAACAGCATAAACGGATGGAGGTGATCACCCAGCAACTCTACGTACCGAATTGCATTGAGGGAGATTGGTACACGCACCAAAATCCCAAACTGTGCCACGAAAAAACACCCCAGACCATGATTGAGCCACCATGCCCTTGTACAGTTCCAGCCAGGCATGCAGGATCCATGGCTTCATGAGCCTGACGCCATATTCTCAGCCTCCCGTCGGCGTTAAGTAGTCGGAATCGAGACTCATCACTCCATGCTACTCGTTTCCAGTCCTCTACACTCCAGTCTCTGTGCTCTCTTGCCCAGGCAAGACGTGCAGCCCGATGGGGAGTATAGAGCAATGGTACTCTCGTAGGTCGACGGCTCCCGAAACCCATACGGTGAAGCTAGCGTTGCACAGTCCGTTTACTGACTGTACGACTGGCACCGTCATTTAACTGTGTAGTAATTTGAGCTAATGTTTGGCTTCGCTGGCTACGTACAATACGCCTGAGCCGTTTCTCACCACGCACTGTCAAGGCTAATTGTCCTTTGCAGTTTGCCCGATCGCTAGTTTTTTTTCCACCATCCATGTATTCTTGGTATGCACTTGACACTGTCGACATTGAAAATCCTAGCTGTATGACGATTTCAGAAATTGAATGGCCCATGCGTCGCGCACCTACGATTTGTCCGCGATCGAAGGCGTCTAAATCAGGCAGTTTACCCATACTGGCAATTCCAACAACTAATTCAGAACGACCACAGTACGCGCTATATATGCAGTTACCACAGCGCCCTCACTTGCGCATACATGATGCGCAGCGCTACACAGTTTGCATAGGCTTTGCTATCAATAATTCAGTGGCACTTCAGTGTATATCTATAGTTAGAGAGAAAATTCGGTTGACATTGTTCGATACCGACATACACAGTGAAATGGTCTTCCAATGATTTTGTATGGTAACCCAATTTATAAACCACAAATGTGCTCTGTATTTATATGCATAGTTAGAGAAAATATGCGGTTGACATTGTTCGATAGCGACTTACACAGTGAAATGGTCTTCCAAAGTTTTTGTATGTTAACCCACTTTAAGAACTACAAACGTGTTCTGTTATCTAACAAAATACATATTTACATTTTGGTTTATTTAAAATTGCATTTTTATGCATAGTTAGAGAAAAAAAATCGGTTGACATTATTTGATACCGAGTTACATAGTAAAAGGTCTGCCAAAGTTTTTGCATTAATCCACCTTAAAAATCATAAACGCGCTCAGTCATCGAACAAAATACGTCTTAACTCTCGTATCTCCTTGGATAGGAGTGCTCATGTATTACACTATTTTTTCGTAGTACTTATTTTCCTTGAGTAAACTCGTGTAGTATCTGTAACGAAATCAAATTGCAAAACTAATCATAGAATACGAAATATATATAATACAAAAAGTTATATTACATCAAATTTCAATGTTTTCTTTCCCTATAACACTTAAAGAGACGAACCTCGCTGATGGAAAAATAAAGATTTTAAGAAAATCTTAGACTAAATAATTTGTGACTGAGTGTTTTCAACAATCATTGTTTGCGCTGCAGTCTTAATTTTAGCAGTTCTTTTCTGTGTGGACTCCGCAACAGAGGTAGTCATATAAAAGAAAAGATGGTGACATCTTCATTAAGCTAATGAAGATCACTCCTTAATCTGTCACAGACTGCTGCCCTGTTGACGAGCCGTAATATTGGCTTACTCTCGAGAATTAAGTCCACAAGACCTGAATTCGACTGTGAGCAGAATAAAGGGAGATAGGAATGTAGAATAATTGCACTGCATTCTAAGCAACACCGTAATATAATTTCGGTAAATGAATTTCGTTACTGACATTGGAATGTTTGCGATTAATATGTTAACAGCAACTTCATTTTTACCGTAGTACAATCGAAACGGAGGTTTTTAATGTCTGACTTGCTTTGAGTTAGTCGATACTAAAAACAATAGTTATATTTTTTATGATAGGGACCATAAACTAGTCTATTGAATAAAAACTTCTAACATTGAGATAAATATGCACTCCTCAAATCAAACATTTTTACTATATAAAGATAAAATTGTATGATCATACCATACGGAATAGTTTTAAAAATGTGGAAAATAATCTTTAATTTCTATGACAAAATTTAAAATTTTACTTTAATTTTAGATGTATAAGCTTATTAACCAGTTTTTGACCGGTACCAATTAAATTCATATTTTTACACGTAAATGTTGACTTTTCTTTATCCTAAATTTACTTCATATTTGAGAAATTTTTGATCAACTGAATATTGCTTTATTCGAAAACTACCTACATTATAACCTGAAAGAGTTTCAGGCAAATCTACAAATCTTATCATTTAAACTGTGGATCTCTGACACCCTCCCCCCCCCCCTATAGAGGAAATATATTTCAGAAAATAAAAATGCTGTATTTTTTCCCCAAAATTTTAGTCTCTGCTCGTGACTTGCGTAAATAATTAACACAAGATAGACGGGAATTTTTTTCTTACTAAAATGACTGAACGCCGTCATTTTGAGGGTTAAATATACAACCAAGAATTTAAAATATTTAATGTTTTTTTAAAAGGTTAAATATTTTGAATTTTGAATTATTTCATACCAATATATAATAAATTAGCATATGTTTAGATATATTTTTATGCAGGTATGCCGAGCTTACAACCTTTTATGGTTTATCCGTAAAAATATATGCATGTTTTGTGCAGTCCTTATTTTTCAACACCAATATTTTCGAAGAGCCAGTATTTCTGTTATTTGCAAAAGTTGGAAGAGACGAAAAGTAACTAACATTTTTCGGTATTATTTTAAATATGTCTGCCTATTTTCTATATTAACGTCAGTTTGACGTCTTCCAGTCTTAGCAGGTATACAACATATTTTCTCCCCCTCTTTTGAATCGAATATAATTTTGTAAATGTGTGTGAATATTTCGCGCAAAATTTGAAGAAAAATTCTTAAAAATTTAGATGCCTGAGGACATAAATACAGACATAGCGCTCAATAGTATGTCCGAAACCGTCAAAATGACGTCAGCTATCTTTCTAAATAAAATTAATGGTCAACAATATGTTAAGTAGAATGTCTAGATGGCCTAATTTATTTTTTAATTACAATGATATAATTGTTGAAATTGTCCTAGAACTTCTTTTAGAACACACTTACTGACCATCGCATCATTAAAATACGAGAAAATGTAATATATTTCTCAGTTTTCTACTACGCTCATTATTAATCAGATATATATATATATATATATATATATATATATATATATATATATATATATATATATATTGAATATTGTTCACATCAAAGTTCTCAATTGTGAAAGTCGAACAGTGATTTTTTTTAATATTAAAATTGAATTTGTAAAATTGTAATCTTGCATCTAACAGTCATATATAAAACTTATGGGTGTATAAGGAAAACTATCAAGCAATTGATGTTAGGATACATGGGAAGAAAAATTACATTATGTTAATGCAATAAATTTTTAATGATTAAAATGTTTAAAAAAAAGATAATTTGCAGAGATTAAAACTAGCAATTTAATATAAAGTAATAGGAAAACTTAAAATATATATTTATTTAATCAATAATTTTAAATGTTTATTTACAATCAGAAATACTTATAACTAAAATAGCGTGTGATAATTGATTTTATTGTGTAAACCTTTTTTGTATCTTGTGTGTTTAGAGGAAAATATTTTTATTTAAATAAATTTGGGTTTTTTAAAAATATCATTAATATAATATGAAAAATTCAATATACCCTAACACTAATACAGTTTGAAATGCACAAAAATTTCCTTTATTAATCATAAAATAAAACTGTTTCGAACACAAGTGATTACTAGTATTTGGAAAGTTAATAATTAAATTTCTAGAAAACTTTATGAAAACCTAATATTTTATTAAAATATTTACTATACATTTTATGTATATATGCTGATAAAATATTTGTTTATATACTTATATGTTTTTGTGTTTGAAAATAATTTATTTTGAAATAAATAAATCTAATTAGAAATGATTCATACAGTTAAATATATTTAATTTTAGTTAAGAAATATATTCAATTGAAATATCCATTTTTATTTGATTATAAATAATAAAAGTTCTATTTATTTCATGCAATAATTGGCATTAAATATTTTTCATTGACGTTGTAATTTGCATGAAAAATTAAGTTAAATAAAAATTATAAGGTAACATTACATACATCCACATCGTTATTTAAAATTACTTTAAGATGATATAAATAATCCTAATGTTTGAAAATTGCCTTGCGAACATTTATTCGAATTTATTAATAATTATTCTATCTGCGAGTACTCCTGTTTAGAAACCTCCCGAAAGCGGAACTTTTCTGCCTTGTAAATTGTAATTTACTACTTCCTCTTACCTGTGCACAGGGAAAGAGGCAGCGTTCTGAAAGAACTATGACAAATTCATTAGGCTAATGAAGATCGGGACTGACTGTCGCGTTCGCTGACAATACGCAACGTTTCCTTACAGCCGGGGAAAGCATCCATGTGACCCGGCTTGTTTCAATAAAAGTGGCAAAGAAATTGTGTTAAATTATTGCGTTACATTTCGATGACTGCATCTTTAGAATTGCATGAAAACGGCGTTTTTGAAGAGATTTTCTAAAAAAAGATTTGCTCAAAAAATATACTAATTGAAATTTATGAAATATAATATAATGTTGTTGTCTTGACGCGATCCCTTTAAGAAATAAATTTTATAGTAAAATATGGCTTATGAAGCTTCTACATTTTAGTAATGTAAATTGTTTAATTGTTATATTTGACGTTATATTGGAACGAAAGTACTCGGTAAATTCTTATACAGAGATAAACTGCATTTAACCGAAGTACAAACATTATATATATATATATATATATATATATATATATATATATATATATATATATATATATATATATATATATATATAATATATATATATATATTAATATATATATATAATATATATATATATATATATATATATAATATATGACCTCCATTCTAGCATTTAAACTCGCTTTCCTAAATCGACTCCCTAGTAATATTAATTTATCGCTTTAAAACACTTAGCCACAGAACTTCCCATGAATCCCATGCCTTTGCATTTCTACACGTGTATATGTTCGGAGTCGCGAGTGTGTTAGCATCGCGAGCACCTAAATCTGCTGACCCTACAAGTAATAGTCATATGTACCTCTTGCGCTTAATGTTGAAAGGTGATATTATTCCGAGCCTTTCTTCTGAATTGGATGGATGTACTATTGTCACTTTAATAAACGATTCGACCCGACTGCTTACAAATTTAATTTTTCTTCCTCTCAGGCTGGGTCTTCCTCCAGTCATGTAAATATGAGCTAGTTTTCCCTACCAGGTAATAATATAAGGACGTGATGTGATGGGATTATTATATATATATATATATATATATATATATATATATATATATATATATATATATATATATATATATATATATATATATATATATATACAGTGGCTCCCAAAATTGTTCATACACTTACGATTTTCAATGATATAGGGGTCTATCCATTGATTAAAATGAATATTTCAGAATGGGTATTTAATAATAAGATCTATAATCTATTGTTAACAAAACTACATGCAATATTTTGAACACATAGTAAAACTTTATTTTTAAGAAACCAATAATCCAATCCAAAAGTAACAAAAACTTTATCTCACGAAAGTCATCGTACACTTGTAAAAAATCTCTACATATTAGTAAATATTCTAATTTTTCGTTAAATTAATATTTAGTAGGATATCCTTTAGCATCCACAACAGCTTTTAAACGTCTGGGAATAGATTGCTTTAGTTCTTTTGTAATTTTTGCATCAATGTTCATCCATTCTTCCATCATAATTGTTTTTAGTTCGCTTTTCGTGTGAATGTCGTGTTTTCGTACTCGAACCTCCAGTTCTCTCCAAATATGGTCTATTGGGTTTAAATCTGGCGATTGCGGTGGTGTTTTCAAAACTTGTGGACAATTATAGAGACACCAGATGCGAACGTTGAGAGCCGTGTGCTTAGGATCGTTATCTTGATAAAAAACAAAGTTGTTTCCAATACCCAAATTTTGAGCTAATAATTTTAAATTGTCTCTTAAAATATTTATAGAAACAGCATGATTCATTATGCCATCAATAAATACCAAATTTCCTAGTCCTGATGCTGACATGCACCCCCACACAAGGATACCTCCACCGGCATGCTTAACTGTTCCTACTAAGTTCTTGGGATTAAGTTCCTCATTTTTTTCTTCTCCATACAATTATACGCGCATCAGCACCAAAAATGTTCATCGGCAAATAAGACATTATTCCAATAGGTTTGGGGATTATTTATCATTGATAGTGCGAAGGGAAGCCTAAACTTTCCGTTTTTCTCACTCACAAAAAATTTTCTATGGGCAGAACGCCCATGTAATCCAGCTGTTCTGAGAACTCATCAAAAATTTTCAGGTGAAATTGAAGTAGAAAATGTTTCATTGAATTCTGCAGAAACATTTACAGCACTCAAACGTGGATTTTTCACACATTTTCTAATTATAAATCTCTGATCACGTTTTGTTAACTTTGCCGGACGGCCTTTTCTTACCTTGTTTTCAATCCAATTTTCTTCTTTAAAGCGTTTTTTCACATACTGCACAGTAGAATGGGATAAATTAAGTAATTTAGCAATATTCGAAACTGATTTACCACTACTATGATGAAAAATAATCAATTTTCGAATGCTGTTTGTTGTTTCTTTACGACTACGAGCCATTTTTAAATAATAAATAGAATATTACGGAGTAGGCAAGCAAAAATTAAAGCCAAACGATATTTTAAATGCCACCACAATTCAAAAATAAAAAGAAAGCGCCTGACGATAATTTTAATTATGAATTTATCCGAAAATATTTCAGTGTACGATGACTTTTGTGAGAAAAAGGTTTTGTTACTTTTTGATTACTAGTTTCTTAAAAATAAAGTTTTACTATAGTTTCAAAATATTTCATGTAGTTTTATTAAGAATAGATTATAAATCTTATTATTAAATACCCATTCTGAAATATTCATTTTAATTAATGGATAGACCCCTATTTCATTGAAATTCCTAAGTGTACGAACACTTTTGGGAGCCACTAGATATATATATATATATATATATATATATATATATATATATATATATATATATATATATATATATATATATATATATATATATATATATATATATATACAGGTGGTCATCAAAATAAAACCGTATATATATATATATATATATACTGTATATATATATATATATATATATATATATATATATATATATATATATATATATATATATATATATATATACAGGTGGTTATCAAAATAACACTAAGAAACGTCATGAAAACCTTTATTAATATGGGACAGGATCACCTTTGTTATGTAATACCACCTGATTCAACTTGGAATTGGATTATACAAGTCATAATTAGTGGTTAAAAATACATTATACCATTTTTCAAGGAAAAATCATGAAAGTTCCTGTAGAGATGCTGTGGTGGATATCGATACCTTTATATATCCGCTTATATGGATCACAGTGATGGGATGATTTATTGTCGCGGGGATTGTACAACGCAAGATAAGATATTTGACTTTTTTTTCATGCTCTTCAAACCAATACTTGATAGATTTAGCTGTATGTATAGGGGGATTATCATACCGGAGAACGCCATGTCCTGCAAGAAACAATGTTTGCACCATAGGATGGATTATCTTATTGAATCTCCCTTTTAGGGTTACAATAGGGCCTGAAGAAAACCATGAGATGCCATCCCAAACTCTGATAGATCTATCTCCATAATTGACAGTTGAGATGAGACAGCCATAATTTTACACTTGTGTAGGTGTTCTCCAGACACACGCACGTCCTGTGCTACCCGCGTATGTCCACACACGCGAGGAACAATGTGAACGATGATTCGGGGTTTCCAAATGCCGTATTCCGACATATTACTTGACCAGGATTTGCTCTCGTGGCACCATTGTGGTCGATATTTTGCATTGCCATCTATTACAGGAGGCTTGAGAAAAATACTCTTCCGTAAATGCTTTGTTTGTGAAATTCCCTTCTACCTCTAATGGTTGATACCGGAACATGCAGATGTCAATTCAGCTCTTCGGTCATTTTGTCCGCAGTTGTTTTCTTTCTTCGTGTCACAATTCGTTTCAATACCTCGTCCGTCTGTTTCACTGAACTCTCCCTTTCGCCCCGTTATTCTGTTTGGCAAAGGATGTTTTTCCGTGCACTCTGTATGCTATGATAACTTTCCAAAACCATAGCTCGAAAACATACAGTATATTATATAAAAAATACCGGTGGCCCGACTTGTTTTATAAGGAATACGAAACACATCCATAAACACCACTAATATTGATAGGTGTTCCCATTATTTTGATAACCACCTGTGTGTGTATATATATATATATATATATATATATATATATATATATATAAAGTCGATTCCGGTTAATCAGCCAAAATCAGGACGCAATCAATTTGGTCCTAATAACCGGCTGACGAAAAATATTAGGCTTAAGCAAAAGGGTTTGTTTCTGTCATTAAGGATTCGGTTCGAATAAACGGCTGGTCCGGTTAACCGGTGGTCCATTTAACCGGAGACGACTGTTTATATATATATATATATATATATATATATATATATATATATATATATACATAATTTAAACCAAAAAATCATTTAAATAAAACTTGTAAAGTAATTTTACATATTAGCATCGCACTTTAAAAGAGATTAAAAATAACCTTACCATATAAAAATTATCTTGCGAACATGCATTCGAATTTATTAAAGGATCTGAGAATCCTCCCGTTCACTACCCGAAAATGGAACTCTTCTGCCTGGTAAGTTTTAATTTATTTTTCCCTCTTACCCGTGCACTGGAAAATAGGCAGCGTCCTGAAAGAACTATGACAACTTCATTAAGCTAATGAAGATCGGGACTAAATGTTGCGTTCGCTGTCTTGCTGACAAGACGCAACATTTCCTTACACTCTGGGATACCGTCCATGTGACCCGACTTGTTTCAATAGCAGTGGCAAAGAAGAAGGATTATTTACTTACATTTCCATGACTGCAATTTCATAATTGCGGGGAATCAGGGTTATCAAATGAACTTTAGGGAACCGATTAGAATGACATGAAAATTTCTCACAAAATTTTGCTCGCGAAAAATATTTACTGGAATTTTTAAAGCATAAATTAATATATATATATATATATATATATATATATATATTATATATATATATATATATATATATATATATATATATATATATATATATATATATATATATATATATTATATATATATATATATCAAAAGTACTTAGTCAATTCTTATAAAGAGATTAACGGTATTTTACTGTATTAACAATACGGAAGTGAATATCTATCTGTCTATCAATCTATCTATCTATCTACCTATATATAAATATAATATTATATTATGGGCAGATAAAGAGATAATAAAGAAATAATATTCAATTATGATCATACTCTACCGAAATACGTAACTACAGAATAAAAACAAAAATTAAAGAATTAAAGATAATATTTCGTATAAATGCTTCCATAAACAGAAGAAAACGCAGCAGTGTATCATAAAAGAGTATAAATATAAAAATTTTAAATTCGAAATATCAGAAAAAAAATTCAGAAACAATACATGAAAGTAAGTATGAAGATAACATATTTTTATTATTGTGCTAGCATTTATAAAAAAAAAAGATAGATCATTTTCGCAATAGGAAAAAAAGTCTGTTTATTCAAATGAGCTTGAAAAAACTGAATTGTTGGACTAATTATTTGCATCGATACTTCTAACGCATTCGAGGAAGCAATACTGCATAAGCGGGTACTTGTTATTAAAACTATAGAGAAGGTTAAGAAGAGAAAATTAAAAGATAGATTTTTTTTCACAATGTCTTCATTTTACATTTTAAACTAATATCATATCATGAGTAGAATAATTTTCAAAAATTTTCCAGCATTTCTTGTATTATTTGTTACAGACATTTGCCACACATCAAGTAAATTGGCATCCCTCGAAAGCTCAACCGGAACGGCCATCTATGCTCTAAAATGTGTTTAACTGTACACCACCAAGCCAGGTAATAATCCTTTCATGTTTGTTCCTTATTTTCCTCTTTGTCTGAGAGAGCCACAAATGGTTATTGTCCGCTTGAAAAGTAATTTGGGAGGACCAGGTACTCGAACCAGGAAACGCCCTCTAACCGGACTCATTTGGATAACCCAATATCGACAGGTCGAGCCATAGTCTTAATGTTAAAGCTGCTGTGTATTAACCCTATTGGATTTGCTCACCTCAGTATTAACCTAGAAAATTTGTACATGGATTGCTGAGTGGGATTCAAAGATTTTATTTATAAAACTCTACTCCGTAATAGAGAAAAAAATTTTACACCCGGGGGGGTGGGGGATTTTCCTTTCTGAAAAAATGTCAATAATATTTTTAAATTTAAATTATTCGGGAAAAAAATCCTGTATAATGTGTTTTAAATGGTCACAAATTCCTTTGGATGTGAAATTTATAAAATGAATCCTGTTGCAAGATGCAGACCAGTTCAGAATATCATAAAATACCATTTTTATTTCATTATCAGTGGCCCGGTTGGCAAAAGCGTCGAGTCAGTGATCTGAGGGTTGCGGGTTCGATGCCGGTAGCTGAAAAAAAATCCACCGCCGTGTTCACTTCTGTTGGCCGGTGCATGTAAAATCTGTCGTGGCTGCAATATCCCCAAAGTTCTCATATTAACCTCTGAAGGTGCGGGGTCAAGTGTCTAGGTCTCGTCACTTGACTCGGTTCTAAATTACAGGACCGGCTTGTAGGGGGTAATGCTGGCCACCTATACGATGCCCCCTTAAATGAATGGTTAAGAGTCTCGCCCTTTACTGTGAACAAATGGCGTTATAGCCAGTCTTCCGGTCATTTGTAATAAATAAATAAATATTTGATTATCAGTATTTATGTAACTGTAAATAGTAGACAAATTTTCTCCATAGGTTAACATAGAGGTGAGCTAATCCAATAGGGTTAGTACAATAGAGTTCTCAACCGCATAGACTGAATAATGACAATACAAATATAAACGACCCAACCTTTCGGTTTTGCGTTTAAAAAAAGGGTGGGGACTTGTGCTAATTGTGTAAAATACAACGAAGTAGAATAACTATGTAATCGGATAATGAACAGCCACAAGGGCCATAACTATTTTCCTCGTGGCTCTTCTGCAATTATAGTCATTATAAAACTTATTCCAGATATCAACGTCTGTAGGTAATCCTCAGCGTATATTATTAAATTGACTGCATGCTGTTATACAGGGATCCACCGATTGTTCCGCACCACAAGAGCAAGTGCTACTTTTTCCGTGAAACCTGTTTTGATAACTACCAAACGACCCATGTGCTGTGATTGCTTGATTTATGTAAAAATATAAACCTTACCAAATAATAACATGTTTGCTGAATAAGGTCAAACTAGAATCCTAGGTATTGAGTAATGAACGGAATAGCAATAATTGGTGTGAGGTAGTGGGTAATTGGGTCGACTTTAAAATCATTGTAATAGGGTTTCATTTCATCAAAATTAAAATTTCAATGCTAATTTTTCTGAAAAATTTTTTAGTATCATAGAGAAATAAAATATCGTCACAATGAGATTGTGGCTCTTACTTTGAAGTATCGGGACTTTACTGCTATGTTTTAACCACGTCGCAGAAATGTCTGTTTTAGGACCCTTTCTGTGGCGTCATAGAAGGCTACAAAGTTCTTATTCCTCCACATCTCCGTGACAAACATAAATGGTTATTCTTTCTTTTTTGATAGTTGATGTATATTGCGTATTTTTACCATGTTTTTATTAACTCGCCATCTTGTTTCTTTGTATGTGTGTGTGTGTTTGTCCAGTCCAAATCTTGCAATCGATTTTTAACTAACTTCCCCGCTAGCTAGACATTTGAAACTTTTAGAATAGCTCAGAACACGATGGCAATGTATTATTTTAATACTTTTAGCCATCTTTAAGCAGAATTTAATTATTTTTCAGTTAATTTTGTTTTGTAGACTGGTGCGGCCATCTATCGGCAGGGATGGGAACGAAAAGTTAAACGCAAGTTAACTTCCAACTAACTTCATTTTATTCAAGTTGATGGGATAATTCATCAAAAAAATTTTAAAAAATTATTTATTAACACATAGAATTGTCAAGTTTATATGATTCAACAGAAAATTTTAAAACATGGTATATATAAAAAGTTATTTTTACCTTGTAATAATTAAGCCTTCATCTGTCACCACTATGTGCAACATTACGAAAAAGCTGTACATTTTGCCCTCAAGGTAAAATTAACCTGGGATGCCTGTTGGTCACAAAACGAACAGTTTGTGAAGTGTTGCAACAAAATGGTAGCGTATTGGCTATCTTGTTGTTTCCTATTCCCCCTGGCCGGAAATGTATTCTAGACCAGGTCCAAATAGGCTTTAGGGGTAAGAGGTGCTGCTCCGGTTTATAATGGCACCACAAGTGTCGGAGTCCGTCTTAGCCCGGTGCCACATGAATTTTGACCGAGCAACCCCCACGGACGTCATCTGGGTAGATCATACCTTCTCCCATCCTGTCTGACCTCATAGGACTTTCCCATTCTACGCATTTAGCATGCTCATATCCTGCCTAGACACGAAGGTATTTAATAGCACTTGTCGAAATTCGATCCGAGCACCCTCAGTACAGAAAGCCAACACGCTCCCTTTAAGTTAACTCTTGGCCATGGGCGATATTACTTACCGCTTTTTTAGGCACATTTTGAAACAGTTATTATTAAATTAACTAATAAGAATTTATTTATCGTGATAAAGATGTAAAAAGGTTAGCATGTAAAGAACTCAATTAATATATCGATTAAATCATAAAAGCTTTATACTTAGTTTAATTTACATCGATAAATTTGTCAACAAAGGTATTTGTTTGCTTCATATAAAGGTATACGTCTAATTAAACCTGAAACAAGATATCTTACTTCCTAATGCTCGCATATTGTTATATTTAAAAAAATACTCACTTCTAAAGGAATTACGCAAATTGAAGCAATTGTGTTTTGATAAAATTAATCTACCAAATTGAATAGACCCTGTTTTCATCCGTTATACGTTTCTGGCGATACATACAATTATGTTTAGTGAAACATATGAAAAAAGAAAAATCATTATATTTTAAATTGAGTTGTCTTAAATATAGTATGAATTAATTAAGATACATAATATATAAATGTATATTTTATAATTAGTCACGATACAAAGTTAAAACAAACATTGTAAAAGGAAATGAAAAGATTTTAAGAGGACAACAATTGAAAGCATTTTATTATGTATTATACTTCATAAATAATTAATTATGATGCAGCTAATAATGGTTATTGCATACGCAAGCCTGTAGGCAGCATTTTGTTTTATTTTGGTTATATATTTTGATGTTTTACGGAAAACACCAGACTTCGAGAAGGGGGTTATTTGGCAACCAGAACTAAATTAATTATTGGTAAATTTTTGTTTTATTTATCGGTATTAATTCATAGAGTTATGTTACATATAAGTTAAAATATAATTATGCTGCATCATATTTGAGATATTCTATATCTAAGATGGGATAAATGAATCCAATTCTAAAAAAAATACATATTTTATAAGAAATGCTAATTGGTACTACGTCTAATAAATTATCTAACTTTTTCTGGAGGCGAAACAAACATGACAAATGGGATAAAACCAATTGAAAGTCAAAAACTAATTATTTGATTAGAGTAGTCAGGAAATATGTTTGTTTTATTTTATTAAAAAATTATCTATAGACATTTTGATTGGACGCATTTTTCCCGTTCATCTATGTTTTGCCGCACCCATATTCATTAAAGCACTACATTGAGAGATAAAAAGGTTTCAACGGTTAAGACTTGAGTGATGTCATTTCTTAATAGCCCTCTGCCCCACATCACTATTTTTCTACAAACTTCAAAATCATCTCCCTATGACACATATTTTATGTATTTTTTCCATTGTAGAAACACACCCAGCAAATATCACATCGATACTCCGTCCCTTCTTAGGAAAATTCCAAGTATTTTTTCCTTTAAATGTTGATTGGTATCTATACCTGTTAGTTCACCCTAAAGTAGGTTTTCTCTCATCACAGACTATTTGTTGTTCGACAAATCATTGTCTCTACGTTATGCCTACTTTATGCCGTTTCACAATACCTTAAACACTTTAATATATGATTTCCTGTGATATTTATATTATATATAATATATTGGATTTATATTTACAGGAAAGTCGTATGATTAAAATATTCTATATATATATATATGTATGTCATATATATATATATATGATTAGAATACATAAGTTCTTACAACAGAGATTTAGATGTTTAGATTATTCAAATAAAGAAACACCAAATTTAAAAAGTACATAAAAACATAAATTTGTGTTTCTGTTATACGAAATAGTTTTATGTTATTATATGTTTATTTTTTGCTAACAAAAGAACAGAAAATTTCAAAATGTAAAATAAGTTTAAAGTTTATTTCCATACGGTGTAGTGTGAGAGATAGTTGCTAACAAAAATGAAAGCTTTACACTGTGTATCTTCAGACCTTGTTTTGAAACTTCTTCTACATTAGTAAACCAATGTAGAGAAGTTCTTTCAAGAATTATTTATCTTAAAGTTAAGATGGTCATTTTTATAAACTGGTTTAAGTAGAACTTATTTATCTACAAATAATGGAGTAAGAGTTCTGAACCATTATTACACTGAACTCGCAATTAAGCGTTCTAATATTTTAACCGTGTGTTTGCCGACAAACCAGAAAACACTAATAATCCAGTAATGGTCTGCATGAAATAAGAAAATGAACTAATTAGATGTTTTAAAATTGACTATTTATAAACTATTTTTTACTTAATTTACTAAGGAAAAGGCATATACTACGGAGTTGCTACATATTGTGAAGAAACAAAAATTTAAAGACTATTAAAAATTGCAAACGTGATATAAGCTTTATGAATATGAAATAGAAGAAACTATATTTTCATATCACCATAAACACTTTTATATAGGATTTGATGTGATATTCATATTATATTTACAGGAAAATTATATTTCCAGGATTTATATCTATAGGAAAATCGTACGGTTAATCTTTTATATATGTATATAAATCACATATCGAAATCATTTGATATTAAAACTTGGTGAGATGTTCTTTCTACTTAAATATATATATATTTTTTTTAAATTCTAATGGGTAATTTCGTAAAAATAAGCCAGAACTTTTGGATACTTTTAAGCCCGGACGCCCTGTAAATGTATGTATGTATATACATATATATATATGTGTGTGTGTGTATATATATATATATATATATATATATATATATATATATATATATATATACAGACTTGTATATATATATGTGTGTGTGTTTGTTTTCTTTAATAGCACTTTCATATAGTTAAAGCCTTCGTAGTTAAATTATTCTTATATAAAAATATTATATGTGTGTACTAACAGAATAACTATGTCATCGTGTTTCATGTAAAAAAAATCAAATAAATATATAACTCTTTTTAAAATGAATACATGTAAACATTTTTAGTGACTTCATGTAATATTTAATACATGATATATATTCTATGTCATTTACTATTTTTAAATTGCCCTCGACATATTTTTTAATAAGATAGTCGAAAGCCTGAATTATTAAGAGAGCTTTATGAAATTTACTCTACAGTTCCTTTACTCTAGAATATAAAATACCCCTAAAGCATTATATATTATGCTTCAGGCTTGATAAATGGAAGGAAATCGAATTAAGAAACTGAATACTACATAACATTTCTTAATGTAATTTTTTTGAAAGGGAGAGCGGATGTATTACTTCAGGAATGTCAAATTTAATGCAGAATTTTCCCGTATATTGAAGGACTTTATATTTCGATCTTGCATTATTATATCAATTTATTTATTTTTTTATTCTTTGTAGTATTGGAGGTTCAAGACTTTTTTTGCCAAAGCAATAACTTAACGTTTGTAATCATGTTTAACTGTAACGATTCTTATTTACTTTGACCTAAGTGCACTTATATAAGAATTTTGAACTATACATATTCAGCAGTTCTAAAATGTTTCGGATATCTATGAATAACAATTTTTCTTTTCTGGGAAATGAGCTAAACAAAGTAACTGTAGGCTTTTATAAATACATTTTTCTGAGGATGCACATTTATTTATTTTTTACATAAAATAGTTTTTTAAATTCACAAAGTTTTATTTTGAGGATTTAAGGTTTCTGCCTACACTAGGAGTATGTTTTTGGAAAAATACACAATTTTTAATGAATAATCTCAATTGGAGAGTCTTGGATTGGGAAATCAAATGTGATATAAAATCATGAAAACAAGTATGATTACTGGAAACTTTTTATAATATATTTACGTCATAGGTAATTTTTTATACGTTGTTGGCAAAAATTAATGCTTCCGACAGACGTCCTAGACTCAGTTCAACTAAATATATTTTAGTTTTCTTTGTAATATATTATACAATTATGACATTCACTTTTGTTATAAACTAAAAATTTTAGAACATCTCTAAAAATCCCTGAAATACAGGGTTTTTCAAAAAGAATCATCCGATTTAAAAAATCATAACTATACATCTTTTAATCCGTTTTGACCGAATAATGTATGGGCAGAAAGAGAAAAATCTCGAGTTTCATGCAGTTGCCGGAAAATAAAACTTTATGATTAGCCATGTAATATAAAATTAATTTTAAGTTTCTATGTTCAATATTTTTCATAATATACTCATTTCAAATCGGATGATTCTTTTTGAACCACTCTTTATATAAAAATATGTTGAAATACTCAGAAAAAAAATTATGTAGAGGTACCAGTAAAATCATTAAATTCACACATACAAATTATGTACTTCTTTGAAACATAGTAATGTGTAAATCGCTATTCCGAAATTTCATTTAAATATATTTAAAGCTTCTTAAGTAATTAGATTTCTAGTGTACAAAAATGAATTTCTTTTCAATGCGGCAGGCACTTCTTTCCGACGAATGGATAAAAATTGGATAGGTACTCAAAGATACAATGGCCCATGTAGCCTCGCGTAGTTTTGCTGTCTACTTTATTATGGGAAGACCATTTAGTCGGGCCACCTTTGTTCCCTATGAAGAGGATGACACGGAAACGACCAAGCCTTATTCGGGATTCGAACACAAGCCCACTGCATGGAGGCTTAGATCACTAACCACTCTACTATGTGGGCAGCATGACTGAAAAATAAATTTCTAGAATGCAATTAAAGATTTTACTTCGAGTCTTTTAAGCTTCGATTTAGCTTTCTTGAATTTGTCTAATATCTTCTCTTCGTAGAGAATAATCGTAGGGATATTAATTGGTACAGTAGTTTTAGAGTCCTAAAAGATTGTCTTTTCACGTGAAACAAAAAAAACAAATTTTCGAAAATTGTTTTCTAGAAAGCATTTAAAGATAAATTTCAAAATTAATTTTCTAGAAAGTATTTAAAGATTTTATTTCGGTATTTTAAGCTTCGATTCATCTTTCTTGAGATGACCATATCTTCTATTCGTAGGAAATAATCGTAGGAATATTAGTACAGTAGTTTTAGAGTCCTAAAAGATTGCCTTTTCACGTGAAACAACAAAAAATTTATTTTCGAAAATTTTCACCAAAACAGTCATTTTAACGTGGGCATATATATATAACTTCTTGATATGACTCATACGCACGAGCCAGGTTACAGATGTGAATGGCATTGAGAGCTTATACTCGTACAGGAGTGACTGACGTGGTTTACCTTTTCATGGTCATATGTCTTTGAATTACGTATATGTTCATGACGACTCCAGATTGTAATCCATATACATTTTAAGTCACTGCTAAAACGGAAGTATTTATGCTCTATGCTAACGGAGAAATTCATGTTCTATATCACTTATTTTCTGAGAAAGAATAGAAAAATGGAGAGTTATACATACATACATACATATATATATATATATATATATATATTCATTAGTATAATGTGGAGGCACTTCTCATTAGACATTCATTCACCTTTTGCTATTCACCGCTATTTTACTGGCTACTTTATCATGGGAACCCTATAGGTGAGCCAGCATTGCTTCCTATGAGGGGGACGACACGGAAACTACCAAGCCTTATTTGGGAATGGATAGTTATATGGATAGTTATATTGTTATATCAAAATACGAAAGATTCTATTTGGATACATTTTAACTTTTTTACGTATCCCCAAAAATTGAAATTCTGGCCATTTTTATATAAAAAGGCATAAAGGATTTTTATATAAATAACTAGAATTTAATATGCTGAGTTTAAGATATGAACTAATGTTTATACAGTAGTTGTTATTGTGCACACTTTTATATGAATATTGTAGCACAGTACACAAATACAAGGAAATTTAATTTAAAAAGGTCTAGGCCAAAAGGGTTTTATACTTCAGGTGCCATCCTGTCAATATTAAAAAGCGAAAACAATAGCTGAATTAAAATGTAAAGCTTAGTCAAGTTTTTACTCAAGTGTAAGAAATTATATCGAAGGTAATCTTAGATAAAATATAAATAAAATGTTAAAAACTATAGATTAAAAAATAAAAACTATATTTGATGTGTCACATTTGGCACGTCGTGCGTGGAAAGGAGAGCTTTGACACGTCCACATATAATGCATGAGTTTATACAGAAGGAAGATTTTAATGCATTATACGTTCTAAGCATCAATCACTTCAAAGGGAATAATACAGAACATCTCATCTTAGATTATAATGAATGTCGAAGCAGAAGCATGTAATCTGAATTCTATGCGAGCTCATTTTTGGCATAGATGTTTGAGGCCATAACAAATCATGAAAAATCTCCTTTTAGATACACTTGCCCGATGCAAAGAGGAAAATAGACCATTGCTTAGTCCGCGGTTGCAAACGTGTTTGTATCCACATGGAATTGACCGTAAACTCAAATCTCAGTCTCTTCACCTCTGCGATAGTAATATTTATGACCGTAGGAGTGGAAAAAAGCCAACCAACCAATTCCTATCAATAGCAATTATTTTATGTCAATTTTTCCTATGTTGACCTTTGATTCATCCAGTCATCAATCCAAACATCAATTAAATGAACGTCCCAATCCATAAATATTCAAAGTCAGAAACAAACTTAAAGAGTATTAGAATATCAGACACGGTGGACGCTAAAATGTATCGTTTTTTACTTTTTATCATATAGTTATGAAATCTTGTACATATATACATTTCAGCATAAATATATAGAATAATTTAAAATAAATTTCCAATCTAATTACAATTTTAAGATTTAAAAAAATTAAAATTTATAATCAAAATTTCAAGATGCTCCTTGAGACTTGACTTTTGAGATATTTCTCCGATTTTGCATTTTAATTACTTAAAACTGCATTAAAATCAAATCTAGGTATCAATTATTTAATTCCTTGAAAATTTAATTTTTGAGATTTTTTTCCTTCTGAATTCCATCCCGATTTTCATCGAAATTTTGCCTTTTACTAAGTTATAAATCAAATCTAATTACCTTAATGAAGTCGAAATGCAAATTTGTAAGATGCATGCCCAGTTTCTTTTTACACAGTATCAGGATTCTTCTTTACATTTTCATGAATTTTCAA
The DNA here is from genome assembly GCA_907164885.2 of Dolomedes plantarius. Lineage (NCBI taxonomy): Eukaryota > Metazoa > Arthropoda > Arachnida > Araneae > Dolomedidae > Dolomedes > Dolomedes plantarius. Next base: position 75,129,868 of record OU015496.1, read on the forward strand.
CAAAAATTAAGCCGCATGGATCATTTAAAAAATCATCAAGCCAAATATCAATTAAATGAACGTCTCCATCCACAAATTTTCAAAGTCCGAAACAAGCTTAAAGAGTATTAGAATATCAGGCTTTTCTTTAAGGTAATGGTGGACGTTAAAATTTATCTTTTTTAACTTATAAACCTTGAAAATTCTGTTTTGAGAAAAAGAGATTTGAAGTTTATTACAACACTTACCTTTATTACTTACTTCGTAGAAGCTTCATGAAGGATTTTTTTAATCGCAAAAACTATTTTGGTACTATTATTCTACAGAAATATATATATTTTTTTACAATAAGACAATCAATATTACAATAAAAAAGATTTTATCAAATATAGGTCCACGGTCCCCTTAAGATAATTTTATACTTCATAGTAGATTGAAAGAGGAAAATGTTCAAGAGGAAATATTCCGGAGCTTCATGACTTTTAAAATATTTCAGAATAATCAAGTAATATCTGGATTTACATACAGTTAATGTGTTATGTAATAGAGTAATCAAATTTAAATATATTTTGACGCACTGTTTCTCGTTAATTTAATTTTGTTCGATTTCCGAAGGATATAGTATGCATTAAGTTTGCTTAACACATTAGTCCTTCGGAAGATTAAAAATAGTGTTTTAAATAAATTTTAAAGAACAAACATAGGAAATTACTTTTGCTTTTTACTGAAGAATTAAAATGAAGTAATAAATATTAGAAAGGCAAGTATTACTAGGTTTACTTAGTTGTTTTGATTATGACACGCTAAATTAGAAACCTTTTACATGCTAATTAGAAGTCCTTTATATTAAACTTTTTTTTTCAATGAGGCATGCACTTGTCTCTGATGCACTTGTCTCTGATTACATAGTTTAATACAAAGAGGGCTGCCCACATAGTATAGTGGTTAGCGTTCTGGGGCTTAAGTTCAAATCTCGAATAAGGGTTGGTCGTTTCCCTGTCGTTCCACTCTTAGGGAGCAATGCTGGTTCACCTATAGGGTACACCTATAATAATGTAGTCTTCAAAACTTTGCGGATCATCACGGGACAGCGTCAATAAGTACCTAAGATCAGAGACAAGTGCATGCCTCATTGAAAAAAAAAAGTTTAATATTAAGGACTTCTAATTAGCATATAAAAGGTTTCTAATTTAGCGTGTCATAATCAAAACAACTAAGTAAACCTAGTAATACTTGCCTTTCCAATCTTTATTACTTCATTTTAATTCTTCAGCAAAAGTAATTTCCTACGTTTGTTCTTTAAAATTTATTTAAAACTCTATTTTTAATCTTCCGAAGGACTAATGTGTTACGCAAACTTAATGCATACTATATCCTTCGGAAATCGAACAAAATTAAATTAACGAGAAACAGTGCGTCAAAATATATTTAAATTTGATTACTCTATTTGAAATTTACTAAGGATAGAAGTTAGGGCTTGTCCAAAATGTTATATAATTTGCTTGACGTTTATAACATTTTCGATTTCCTACTGACTATAAATTAAACTTTTTTCTTATTAAATTAACACTAGAAAGACGGAAATTTTTTTATCACTAAAAAGACTAAACGCCGTCATTTTGACGATTAAAAATAAAATCAAGAATATAAGATATTTAATTTTTTATTAAATGATTAAATTTTTTAAATTTTGAACTATTTCATACCAATATATAATAAATTAGTATATATTTAGATATATTTTTATGCGGAAATGCCGAGCCGACAACCTGGTATGGTTCATCCGTAAAAATAAATGTATGGTTTGCGCAGTCTTTATTTTTCAACAACAATATTTCCGAAGAGCCAATATTCCTGTTATTTGGAAAAGGGGGAAGAGACGAAAAGTAACTAGCATTTTTCCGGTACTATTTTAAAGATTTTTGCCTGTTTTCTATATTGCCTCAAATTGACGTCTTTCAGTCTTAGTAGATATACAACACATTTTCTCCCCCACTTAACTATCCAATATAATTTTGTAAATGTGTGAGCATATTTCGCGTAAAATTAAAGAAAATCATAAAATTTCAGAAGCCCGAGGGCATAAATACAGACATAGCTCTCAATAGTATGTCCGAAACCGTCAAAATGACGGCAGCCGTCTTTCTAATGTTAAAGTTTTACTTGATAAACATAATGTACAAGCGGAAGGGAAAATATATCTTCATTGATTGGCTAAATATTTCCCTTTAGCATGATATAATCTTTAACTGAAGTATCTATCTATCTATCTATCTATCTCTCTCTCTCTTTCTATCTCTATCTCTATCTCTCTATATATATATTATTTCAATGAGGAAATTATATAAAATAGGCGAAAAGAAGTAAAACATTTACAGTTTAAAAAAATCCTATTGGATTATTAAATCTTAACTTTCTGCATATGATTAAAACCTTTTTGAATTTTAAATTGAAATTATGTTTGTATAATCTCTGTTCATTCCTAAATTCGTTTACAATCTTCAGTAAATTTTGACTTGTTTCTATTTAATACCCTCCGGAAATTTTGAGTACGTCAAAATACATTCGTCTATTCCCCTATTTTCATATCTTTCGGAAGCCTGTAGAATGTTTTCTCAGCATTACGTTATGCACAATGGCTTGGTTTCTGACAGTCACCTGATGATAAACAATAACTATGCGCTTGCTTAAAAGTGAAAACATATAAATTATTCAAGCATTCTCATCCTGGAAGTCAACAGAAATGTTAGAATTGCTGGTGACGCCATGTAGTTATAATGTTTTTCAATGAGAAAAACCAATAATTGTCAGAATCTAAAAGCCTTTTTAGTGTATATTAAATTATATATTATATATAATATTCTCTTCGGCCAAAAAATATGTCTACATTGTTTGCTAAGTAATATCTACCGCCCCCATATGAATAGTTTTGTAATGTAACTAGTTTCATTTTCTGTAAGATTTAGTATATAGAAAATATTTCTTTGGGAAAATACGAATATATGTTATACTAAACAAAGTATGTTTGAACTTTTCTTTATCAAATTATGCGATGTCTATAATCCTAACCACTTATATTATTTTGAATCACGATACCGTGTATTAACTATTTATCACAGTATGGTCTATCGTATATTCTTTTAATGGCAGACCTAAGTAATACCCAGTATGAGTTTGTAAATTATATATGACTACATCAGTATCAATAAAATATCATAGCATGCCATTCATATTTACAGAAAGTCCATAATGTACTAGATGTAAAAAATGGGGGAGACGCCATATAGTTATAGCTGGTGAGAAAGGAAAACAATAATTACCAGACTCTAAAACCATTTTAAATATAGATTTAATTATACACTGTTGGCCTTTAAACTTTCAACACCACGGAGGAGGGATGATACAAACGTCATATTCGCATGAACGGTAGAAGATGTTGGGATGTACAAAAGATTAGCATTTAAGTGCAATCGAATGAAGCAGGAGGGAGAAACGGCATCTTAAACTCTAAATAAAAGGAAAGTTACGAGAGCGGGTTTCTCATTCGGAAATCGCATTTGAATTTTGTTTGAGAGAAGATCATGTTTTGCCTCGTATAAGAAGGAGAAATGGCTGCCAGCATGTGTCGGAATTCGATAGCGGCAGGATCGTGGCCTACCGAGAGTGCGGTTTATCCTTCCGCGATATTGCTACTAGCAATGGTCGGAATTCAACGACTGTCATGCGAATATGGAATCGATGGGTTCAGGACGGTCATACTGAACGCCATTCAAGATCTCGACGGTCTCCCGCCACTAATGCTCGAGAGTACAGACATGTTGTCACGTCGGCCTTGCAGGATCGCACAGCCACATCACGGATCTTGAGTCAGGAAATGGGCTTGTTTGCAGCACAAGTATCCACACAGACAGTACGACAACGTCTGGAGCAGCACGGACTGTCTGCACAGTGATCACTATTGTGGATTCCCTTGAGACTGTAGCATAGAGACGTGCGGCGACAGTGCTGCGCCCAACGACAAAAATGGATACTTGAGTGCACCACGTCGTCTTTTCGAGACGAGTCCCGATTCTGCGTGCAGCATCATGATGGACGTATCCGCGTCTGGAGACACCGAGGAGAACGCACGTAGCTTGCTTGCATTCGATATCATCATACGGGCCGTGACATATTGTTATGGTATGGGCAGCCATTAGGTACACGACACGAACACCTTTAGTTCGTATCATCGGTAATCTGAACAGCCAGCTTTACATTTCTCAGATATTAAGGCCGGTGGCTGTGCCCTATCTTCTAGGCCTCAGATACGTCATATTTCAACAAGATAACGCAAGACCGCATATTGCCCGTCAGTCCTGACCTACCTCGACACAGATGGGGTTCTAATTTTGAACTGGCCAACACGTTCCCAGATCTGTCACACATTGTAAACATCTGGTCATCGGTTGCTGAATGACTGGGCCGTCACCGCTCTCCAGCCTCTACGATTGATGAAGTATGACATAGACTTGAGGCAGCATGGAATGTCTGGTCTTTATCTGTCATCGAAGCCCAGTTCGATTCGATGCCTAACCGAGTTAGAGCCGTTTTAGCTGCCAGAGGCGGCAGCTGTGTGTACTAATTTTGGAACCTGTATACCCCCAAATTGCTAACAAATTTAATCATGTTTTCTTCCTACTGTGCTGTATACATAAAATAAGTAAAGATTTATTTATTTCCCTTCCTGGTGTTGCAATTTTAATAGCAGCAGTGTATAGTACAATAGCCAGCAGTGTATAATACAATATAACATTATCTTCGGCCATTAATTATCAGAAAACCATTAATTATCAGAATTTAAAAACATTTTGAAAGTATATTTAATTATGTGTGTAATATAATATAATATACAAGGCAAAAAATACCTATAAATTTTTTGGTGACTAATGTTTACCATTTCCATATGAACAGTCTTGTACTGTAACTAGTTTATTAATTTTCTGTGATTAAGTATTTAGAAAATCTTTCTTTGTTAAAATACGAATATATGTTATACTAAACCAACTACGTTTTAAACTTTTCTTTATCAAATTATGTGATTTATCTAATCCTAACCACTTATGTTTTTATAAATCACGATGCCGCGAATTAACTGTTTATTCATAGTCTGATCTACCGTATATTCTTTTAATAGCAGACCTAAGTAATATCCAATAAGAGGTTGTAAATTATAAATCACTACATCAGTATCAATAAAAGATCACAACATACCATTCATATTTACACAAATACCTTAATGTTCTGGATGTAAGAAATGGTGGAGACGCCATGTAGTTATAGCTAGTGTTTTTCAATGTGAAAAACCCTTAATTATCAGAATCTAAAAACATTTTGAAAGTATATTTAATTATACATATAATATAATATAATATACTATTCTCTTAGGCAAAAAAAATATCTATACATTGTTTGCTGACTAATGTTTACCATTTCCATATGAATAGTCTTGTACTGTAACTAGTTTATTATTTTTCTGTATGATATAGTGCATAGAAAATATTTCTTTGTGAAAATACAAATACTCTAAACAAAGTATGTTTGAACATTTCATTATCAAATTCTGTATCTAATCCTAACCACTTAAACAAAAGCAATGAATGAAAGAAATGAGAGATAAATTATAGACTCGGTATTTAACAATATTCTGATTAAACGAAAATAGTTATGTTCTTGATAATTTAATTACTTCCCGATGTAATCTACATTCGTCTTCGGAAAACCTTTCAGAATGTAAATACAGACTGTCTCATTTACTTTTAAACAAGCGTCTTGGTTCATGATAACTTTCACTGATCTTCTAAATATGTTCCAGATAAATGAGAACATGTTTGAATTAAAAGTATTGTGTAATGCCATTAATAATTGGGGGTTTGCGGAGGCATGAGATAATTTCGTTAACGAAGTCTGTGCTTTTGTAGGAAGTTGGCAAATATCATTTTCGGGTAAGACGGCTATTTCGTGGTAAATTGTGAAAGAGAGTGGAACGAAATTATTTTCTAATATATTCGCTGATTTATCTGATCAAACTACCAAGCAAGGTTTTTAATTTTTTAAATACTTAAAAAGCATTTCCCTTTCAAAGGATCATCTTGACATACATTATTTTTTGGCTTTAAATTACAGAAAATGCAATTTTTATAACAAAAGTTCCCTTAAAATTTCAATCTTCCTGTTATTGCATACAAATATAGGTTAAATCATTTCCACTACTTTTGTGCATTTTTATCGAGTATAAAGTTTCTTCATTTCTCTAGTCATTTATTTCAAATGTTTAATTCTGAAAGCTAATTGCATTAGGAATAAATGGTAAATTTTTGGAGAAAAATGTCGAAATGCATTGGAATTATGATGTAAGTTTGATCTCTAGCAAATTTTAGAAAAAATAATTAACAAGATATATTTAGATCGGATATTCAATCAAAGATTTGAAAAATGCTTAACGGAAAGACGTATTTGGAAAGGCGAAATAATACTTCTGATATAGGCAAAACTTAATTAGGACGAATCTTAGTCAGGAAGGAAGAATTTCTACTACACGAAAACTTTTTAATAACCATAAAATGGATCACCGTATTTGAGAATCTAACACCGAACTTCCAATTTTCGACAAAATTTAAAGAAGTGGCTATTGAGTTATTTTTATAGTCTCAAATTTAAAACAACGAGTCTCAATGCTCGTATTTTACTAACATAGAAACTTTTATCTTGTGACAGGTTTATATAATTTTTCCGTTTGCACACCCGCATCTGTTAGTGTTATATCATATTTTGATTCAGTGACGCCTAAATATTTTTACAGTACAGAAAACGTTTTCCTAAAGGTTATGACATTGTTGCAAAGTTACCGAATGTTTTATTCTTAAGAGCATAGATTTCATAACTGTTAATTTGAGCCAATTTAATGTGTAGCTTACTAACAGAGGGGAAATGAATACAATATATTCTCAAAATGACTAGAAACAGTGACGGCATTAGATTCGTCTGAAACGCCTCCTTGATTTAGAAGTTCTGCTTTTAACTTCCTTTCTTTTTGCTTCTCTTGAAACACGCAAGATATAAAAGATGTGATTTACGTAGAGGAAAAGAAAGTGTTCATCGTATTTGTTGAATGTTTCATTGTGGTTGACCCATGGTTAGTTTCACGAGCTTCAACAAAGAGGGACCGGGTTTGAATCCATGCTAAAGCATGGACATTACTTTGCTGTTAAGGATTAGTACGTAGGGATTAGTACCTATATGGTACTACCATAATAAATTATCCAATAAAAAACGATGTGAAGAGTGATAAGAACAGACGACTGTCCTCAGAAAAAAGTATTTGTTGTGCTAAGAAAAAAAATTGTTTTCGCTAGTAATTGAACATTATCCACTAATGGTGGTCTTGTCCATGGATTTTACCTTGTCTATGCATTCTTCCTGAACCAGCTGAAGCCAACAGTATCATACAGACCCTTCCGATTCAATAACTAGGCCTCTAATTGAATTATTTAGTCGAGCCAGATTTTATCAAAAAGTCTTCTACTGCATTCTTATTAGGGCTTTGATTAAAGTGAAAATGTTTCAGTAGTTATGAAAAGTAAGATAAATCAGTAATTTATAAGATTAGAAGGCTTCTTAATTACCACAATCTAGTAACAATCGTGTTTGTTAAATGTATCATTTTGGCTGACCACATCGTTAGCTTAGTGAGCTTCCCCATTCTGGTTGTTAAGAAGCCGTCTATTCCTGTTTGAATCTTCCCAAGTTTCCAGTAAGACAGCTACTTATAGTCTACCGAGTTTGTAGACCTAGTCAGCGTTGTTGGGGGCTGAATTTGAAATCATTGACATATCTCCATTAAAAATTATTTATTTTTTTGATGTATTTTGCAACAACTGGTAGATTCATAAGACGGCGATGAGATTTTTCCTTCTCAGAGCATGTACGGAAGACAGGGCCACTGATTTTTATGGTATACTTTTATACTTTAAACAACCGTTTTTGACTTTACTTTGTATTTACAGAGTTTTTTTACATTTTATCATCTTTATTACTTATAATGTGACTAATTTTTACCTGTCTTAAATCTATTCTCATTTTCCCCCCTTCAGAATTTTTCAAGTTTCTGTTATTTTTTAATCCAAAATAATACTTTTTCGAAATTAAGTTTTTTCAACACAAAATATAAACTACTTGTTATATCCAAGAGACAGAGGATTTGAACGATTTTGGATTTTCCTTGGATTTCCTTGGATTAACATTTTAGGGCGGACAAGTTCAGTCAAAACACGATTTTAGAGCTCTCACTTTTAAAGCACTACAAAATCGAATAATTAATATAACATGCACATTAATATAACGCTACTTTTTATACGAAAGATGTGCAAAAAGAACATGACATCTAGACTAAAATAAAACAAACCGGCCCTAACTCGACTTTCTAGTTTTAGCTTCCGAAATCTGGATTCATGGTCAAATTCATGAAATATTGTGACTGCTACTTTTTATATGAAAGATGTGAGAAAAAACACGACATCCAGACAAAATATAGACAAACCATCCCAAACTCAATTTTCTAGTTTTAGCTTCCGGAACCTTACATAAAAAAATATTCAATGTGACTCTATAATAAAAAAGTTAACTTTTATGCAAAAGCAAAATTAGCATTAAAAAGTCGCTGATGCTTTCACAAAATTAAACTTTTCATCCATACACATGAAAGAAACACTGATATGATGAAATACAGCATTAAAAATATGATGTGCATAATCACTTTAGGAATAACACCTGTGACGTATAAATTTGAGGATGATTTAAACATTTTTTTCAATTATTAAGAACTATAATTGGTCAATTAAAAGATATTATCTCGATAGTAGGCATTTCTTCAAGTTGTTTCCGATATACTTGCCGAATCCAGATTACAAGTGAGAATTATTTATTTAAGTGAATAGACCTCATTTTTCTTCATTAATCCTCTTTTAATTCTTTTAAAACTACATACACGGCATAAACCTGCAGCCATGTACATGTACATATTTTTAACGTAATAAGGCTTTCCTCTGGAGTTCGTGATTGGGGGAGAAAGATTCAGGTGTTCTCTCTGCATTTGTTGAACAGCCTTGTCGAATTCATGAAATATTGTGACTGTTCGGATGGTAGATTCCATTCTTAAGTTTCCTCCGCCACCTGATTAAATTATTTTCGGAGCAGGTGCATTGATTTCTAAGACTTCATGGCTGAATTGTCAATGGTTTGATTTAGGTTCTCTTATCCATAACTTCTAATGACATTTTCCAAACGTGTACTGGAAATATTTATTGTATTTGAAAGACCTGGCATTTGAGTTTGATTCTCTTGATCAAAATAAGAAAATGTGCTTGAAAATATGTATTTAGAAGTCTTATTCAATATCAGTTGAACACATAATTTATGATAAATTGCTATTTATGAGAGACAATTGAAATGAGGATTTTTTAAAAATCTTTTGGAAGAGAGATGGATTATACTAAGTATTACTAATCTCACAGAAGCAGAAATTCAAAGAATGTTTGACATATGTCTTCGAGAGATACTTTGAGTCCCCTAAAATACTTTCCTTCAATGGAGAGGAAATATATACATTGCTGGCCACTGTAAATGCAACACCCTGAAGGAAACATGCAAATAACATGAAATTTACAACATGCATTAGCGGAGGTGAGATATGCAAATGATTAGAATTTCAGCGCAGACGCACATCACGGCAAGTTCGGCAATTGTGTTTTTCTTGTGGTTTTTTCAAAAAAACGATCAATTATGCCTCGTCGAAAACATCGATCATCTTTTGATCAAGTATCCGAGTTCGACAGAGGAAGGATAGTGGCCTACTGAGTTTGTGAATTATCTTTCAGGGAAATAGGTAGTCGTGTTGGACGAAACCAAACAACTGTAATGCGGATATGTGATCGTTGGATGCAGGAGGGTACGACGGACAGGCGTGTTCGATCGCATCCACCTCAGCGCACCACTTCACGTGATGACAGGCAAATTGTGCGCATGGCAGTGACGGATCGCTCAGTCACATCACGAACCATAGCACAGCACATGCAGTCTGTAACGCATCATCCAGTGTCTGCGCGTACCATTCGACGCCGTTTACAGCAGAGTGGTCAGTCGGCAAGACGTCCATTGCTTTGTCTACCCTTGACGCAGAACTACAGACGTCTCCGCCGCCAATGGTGCGATGACAGAAGGATGTGAACGGCAGAATGGAATGAAATTGTCTTTACTGACGAGTCACGCTTCTGTCTGCAACACCACGATGGTCGCATTCGAGTCTGGAGACACCGTGAAGAGAGGATGCTGAACAGCTGCGTTATGCACCTCCACACTGGTCCTGCACCGGGTATTATGGTATGGGGCGGTATTGGATATCACTCTCGCACACCTCTAGTACGCATTGCCGGTACTTTAAACAGCCAGTGCTACATCTCCGAGGTGTTGGAGTCAGTTGTCCTTCCTTACCTTCAGGGCTTGCCCACAGCCATATTTCAACAGGATAATGCGCGACCACACGTGGCACGCATTGTCCAACGATTCTTCGTCAATCGCCAGATTGAATTGCTTCCCTGGGCGCCTCGCTCTCCGGATCTTTCGCCGATAGAAAGCATGTGGTCCATGGTTGCTCTACGATTGACCCAGATTCCATCCCCAGCTGCCACAGCAGATCAACTTTGGCAACGTGTGGAAGCTGCTTGGTCTGCTGTACCCCAAGAACTCACCCAAAGTCTCTTTGAATCAATGCCGAGGCATGTGGCAGTGGTGATCTCCAACAATGGCGGCTACTCTGGCTACTGATTTTGGCAGGAACCACACTTCACAGAAGTCTATAAATTTAATCATTTGATACATGTTATCTACAAAATAAATTTTGTTGTGATATCTCTTGTCTTTCTTCGTGTTGCAATTTGGGTGGTCAGCAGTGTAGAAACCTTTTATGCGTAAAATGTTTTTAATGACCTGCAAGTATGATAATTATATACCAAAGAGCATCCATATAAAGTTAGAAAAGTGGATGCTATCGAATATAAATGGTTCGAAAATAAATGAGATCGAATATAAAGAGATCGAATAATTGGTTCATTATAAAAATTTCTATTTATACAAAACAGTTTCTTAAAATAAAATTCTACCTATTTGTTGTCTTTCGATATACATATTTATGTGATAATATTGGTCCGTTCTTATGGTCCCTTGAATTTATACTACACATTATGTTGTTGTGTTGTGACTGATACCCCTTGACCGACAGTAAATTGCCAGTTTAAGTCCATAACGGCTATTGGGCGAAGTGGCAGGGCTCCGGTTTTAATAGCGCCACAAGGGTCAGAGTCCGATTTGGCTAAAGGACCGGTCGCGTAATTTTAATCCGAGTCAAGTGACGAGACGGGAACATTTCACCCCGCACCTCTAGCGGTAAATTTGAGAACGTGGAAAACATTGCGTCCGCGACAGATTGTTCGTGCACCAGACGCCATTAGTGTACACGGCGTGGGATTTGTCAGCGACCGGCATCGAACCAGAGATGTTCAGATCACTGGCTAGCTGCCTTTGGCAGTCGGGTCACTGCGCCCCCACAGATTATGTAGATCGCTGTTAGTAATTAATGTGAGTCTCGCAATATGATAATTTGTGATTCTTTAATTATTTGGAAATCAAAAGGGTTAAAAGTTTATTTGCTCTATTTAAAACCTTACTGTAGAAAAAACTATATAAGAATTTATTTATCGTTTTCAGAGAGTTAATATATTGTTTGAATTTATAGAAGACACTTTATCAAACCTAATTGAAATTGCGATGAAACACTGTCACGTCTGTCATCAAAATATCTATATAATATTACTGTATGCGCGCGCACGCACACACACAAACAAGTTTTTCTAAAGTATGACACAAGTGTTTCTAAAGTATGATTCGCGCTATGTATGAGAAAATCCAGTAACTTCTTAGTTCTGGGTTTGTACTAACAGCGGCGATAGCGACAACACTCTTATCACTGACAGCAGAAACTACATGGCGTCTGAAGTTGTTTTGGCTGTTGTGTTAGTAAACTTTGGCTCCAAAGAATCAGAATCCAGTGAATGAGTGAATGACCAGGTAGGTACAACCAAATTCTAATTTTGCTTATACCATTTGAAAGTGCATTAAACAGAGACTTTGCTAGCATCGCCTTTTAACACGTGCTCCTAATTCCGCCTGGTAGGCGGTAAGAGGAACAGAGGTAGGCGGTATTAGGAATCGCTCTGGAATTCACTGGAAATTTCAATTTTTCTAATTTAGCTACATAACTTAAACTGGCACTGGTTTTGGAGCTGGTTGATCTCAGGATACCAAAGGAAATAGTTCTTAGGGATATTCTTTGAGTTTCCAGCCTAATCAGAAACTAAAAAGTGGATGAAATGTCCGAAAATATTAGGGTAGGTGATATTTGGGACACTTACCATATATATATATATATATATATATATATATATATATATATATATATATATATATATAATATTACCATTGTTAGTCTGAGTGAAAATATAATACCTTTGATACTACGTGAAATTTGATTTCATTATTTGCTGACTAGAATCATGCCGTTCAAAATTTTCCCCACATCTGATATCTAGATATTAAATGATTATTTTCAACTTAGTTTAGTCGTTACATGATAAGTAAGGGTCCCACCGTTTACTTCGAATTTCACTCATTTGTCTATAATTTCATATAACACACGACGAGGAATAAAAGGTTGTAATTTCTTAGTAAATTTCTTTACTTTGTAACATTAAATTTCATAATCAAAAAAGAAACAAGCAATTTTTTATAGCTTAAAAAAATCAAGTTCCTATCATGTTCAACTATAACTACTTCGAGTTTAAAAATGATCCATTACTGCGGGGAAAGATCTGTCTATACTTTGAGTACCTATACCTATGTATCGATACAAAAATGTCATTACTCGAATACATGTTTCTTTTTTTTTCAATTTAAGCCATACGTTTTCAATCAATCAAATCGGAAACAATAAAGATCCCAGAAAAGAAGCACTTCGGCCGTAGAAGGTTATTCTAGTAATACGTCTTAGTCCCCAAAAGAATTTTGATAGGTTGTTTGCTCTATTGAGAAAGTAAAGAAAGTACGAAACACCTGATAATAGCTCAATCAACAAAATCGTCAAGATTTGGCATTAATATTAATATATATATATATATATATATAATTTGTGTACGTTTATATGTTTGTTCATTAGTGAAGTAACCGGGAATTTATTAGTTTATTGTCCTATATCAGTAGTTTTTAGTTTCTATTAAATTTGTGAGTATTAATAGATACCAATAGAGATTTAGCATAACTTTGCCGGATTACAGAAATTTACTATCGTATAGAACCTATCTGAAATTTATAAAATGATGCTTTAGGAAAAAGAAATTATTAATAAAAATGTGTTATTAATAAAAATTATTAAAATAAATGTCAGCTGAAAACTCTTTATGTTCAAAAGTATCAAACTTTATCTTTATTCTCTGCATTTATTTCGTTATTTATAGTCCACTAAATTATTAAACCTTATTACTTATATGTACAATTTATTTTAATTTATATATATTTTAATTTCCTGCATTTATTTACTTCTTTTGCCGGTTTGGGACGCTCTATTAAACACGAGTGTTTGATGTCTTGTTACCATTACAAAAATTTAACCATTTAAAGTGATATCCAGTGATGTATTTTACTCGAATTCGCTAGACGGAGACCGACATAGTTGCAAAGCCTACCAGGTTGAATCCTCTTCATAGGTAAAATTGCACTTATATTACTGGAATTTATACTATAGCAAAAGTAATCAGTTCTAATTTAGTTATCAATTACCAAATTGACAGTAACACGAAAGGCACACTGTCTCAAACATATTACATACTATACCCATTTGCTATGCTATAGCTAATGGGTCCCAAGAATGAAATAAGGTATTGAAATGTCTTCTTCAACCTTTCGTGTATTTTCACATATCGATGAAATTTTGCTCCTCGCTTAAGCGTCAATCAACAACTGTTGCTCGGTCGATAGAACATATACCATGACATTTATCCCGACAGACACTGCAAACGGACTGACATAAATTTGTTTTTGAAGAAATAGAAGTTGAAAGAAGGTTAATAGGTTATGACTAATAATTCGGGAAGCATTGAGAAGATCTGGTATATAAATATGAGAACGACTCAGATTTTGAAATTTTCTTTACATATATTTGTTTTCGAAATTTCATTAGTCTTTGTACTTTTGTGATACCAGAGAAGGAAATATTTAATTTTTATTTGAATTTATCAACCTGGTTTTCATTGAATTTACTGGCTAAAGTTTTCTTTATTTCGTTTTTGGTTTAACGTATAATCTAACAATAGAGAAATTTTCTAGTTTTATATACCGTATCACAACTTAATTGTCTTTGGACTATTCGAGATCAAAATTTTATACACATTTACTTCGTACTTCGATATTGCTTACAACTGTGGGCGTTGAACTAAATGTATAATATATCTATGAAATTTTGATTCTTCGCATTTCCCTAATGATGCGTGTATCTTAACATATCTTACACTTAAACATTATTTATTAATAAACAAAAAAACCTTTCTAATACTTTTGAAATTAGGAAATATTATATTTAAATATCTATTAATAGGTTACGACATAAGTACACTGAAATTTTCTATAACAATATTTTCAACTCCGTTTGTGTTTTAAAAATTGAAATTTCTCAAAGGCATGCCTGCTTCCCTAAATGTTCAGTTATTATCTTAACTTCCGAGTAAAGAAAGTTATTTTAAAAATAAAATTGTGCATATCATTATGTTCGAATTTTTTTAACGACATGAAGATTACACATTTGAGTTTTGTAGTTTTAGATTCACCAATTACACACCCAAACTCTAATTTTTATAGTTCTAAGTGCGCAGCCTTAACTATATACATTTACATTCTATATTAAATACAATATTATAATCAGTAATATTTTAAGTATGAGCTTAGCTTTTATTTGCCTTCATCAAAAATATTTGTCATGCAATTATGACTCAGCTGCAGATACACTTATCGAATTAAGTATAATTTTGTACCCTGATAGATCATCAAATACGGCAGTCTACGCTTAATAAATGAAAGGATGAAAAAAGTTAAACACATTCGCCATTAAATCGTAAATTGTATCGGATAGATTACTTACTCAATTACATACAAAGTAATTTCATAGAAATCGTGAGCATTCCAACATAATTCTATTAGGAAATGAACTAAATCCAACTAGTGATATTAGAGATGTATCTGTTGTGATTACACTATAAATATTTGCAGAACGAAGACTGATCCATTGTATAACGTGTGTGCTTCATATAAATAGCACAGGATGAATCTGATTTATGTGGGTTTATGCTTGACTGATAATAAATGGACATAAATGTTTAGATTAATGTTTGTTTGATTGCTTTTTACTCCTCTCAATAATCTTAATATCTTACATTTCATCACACTTTCTTGTAATGCTCAATTCAAAACAACTTCATATATCTATTTATATAAAGGAATAAGTCCTGACTTATTCACGTATCAACGCCCAGCAAAAACTATTGGAGATACAGATATCAAATTTTAGGAGCTTATTACTTTTGTGCTGAAGGCGTCATTTAAGAAGCGATTTTTCCAAATTCGTCCCCCAAGGGGGGGGGAGGAGGGCAAAACGTTTTTTTTTTACATATTCCTTCATATCTCAAAAAAGAAAATTGATATCATAAGATTCTCTGTTTTAAAATGTAAGAAACATGAATACCTAAAAACCAATTTCAGGATTTTTCAAAATTCGGCCCTCCCCCTCAAGTGGGGGGAGGGGGGCTAAACGTGTTTTTTTATGTTTTATCTATATATATATAAAGGAATCAACGCCCAGCAAAAACTATTGGAGATACAGATGTCAAATTTTAGGAGCTTATTACTTTTGTGCTAAAGGCGTCATTTAAGAAGCGATTTTTCAAAATTCGACACCCAGGGGGGGGGAGGGGGCAAAACGTGTTTTTTACATATTTCTTCATATCTCAAAGAAGAAAATTGATATCCGTAAGATTCTTGTTTTAAAATGTAAGAAACATGAATACTTAAAAACCTATTTAAGGATTTTTCAAAATTGGGCACCCAAGGGGGGAGGGGGGCTAAACGTGTTTTTGCGTGTTTTATCACATATTCCTTCATATCTCGAAGAAGAAAACAGATATCCATAAGATTCTTGCTTTAAAATGTAAGGAACTTGATTACCTAAAATCAAATTCAAGATTTTTCAAAATTCGGATCCAAGGGGGGGGGGGAGGGCGGGATAAATGTGTTTTTACGTGTTTTTCACATATACTTCATATCTCAAAGTGGGAAACGGATATCCATAAGATTCTTGCTTTAAAATGAAAGGAAGACGAATACCGAAAAATCGGTTTCAGGATTTTTCAAAATTTGTCCCCCAACTGGGGAGGGGGGCAAAATGTATTTTTTACATATTTCTTCATATCTCAAAGAAGGAAATTGATATCCATAAGATTCTGGCTTTAAAATGTAGGGAGCATGAGTACCTAAAACCAATTTCAGGATTTTTCAAAATTCGGCCCCCAAGGGGGGGGAGGGGGGCTAAATGTGTTTTTACGTGTTTTATCACATATTCCTTCATATCTCGAAGAAGAAAAAATATATCCATAACATCCTTGCTTTAAAATGAAAGAAACACGAATACCTAAAAATCAATTTCAGGATTTTTCAAAATTCGGTCCCCATGGGGGGGGGGGGAGGGGGCAAAACGAGTTTTTCCCATATTCCCTCATATCTCAAAGAAATAAAAGAGATATCCATAAGATTCTTGCTTTAAAATGTAAGGAACTTGATTACCTGAAATTGATTTCAGGATTTTTCAAAATTCGGCCCCAAGGAGGGGAAAAAGCTATTTAATTAGCACAATCTCCAGCCATAACGATATAACTTGTACTATCCCCACTGCGCTATTTTTCCCATTTATTCAACGATATATAGGTAAACGATATCTCGTTTACTTATATATCGTTGAAGACGATATATAGGTAAACGACAGATGCTTTCAATTTTTATCCATCTATATATTATTAACTCTATTGGATAATGATTAAACACCTCCTCATGATATCTCAGTAGATTTGCTCGAAATGAAATAAATAGTTTGTTAATTTTTTTGTTCTATATAAATTCCCTTGTCTCTTATGATGTTTTTCCTATAAGTGTGTATGTGTGTAGATATATAAAGAGAGAGAGAAATTCAAGAACTTTACGCTTACATATTTATTCTTTACATTGTCGATTTTATTTTAAATTGCGTAATTTCAAAGTCCTATTTACCTGTTTATTCTTATTATTTTAACCATGATAACTATTCTAGATATTAATCACTCTCGATCCTTAAAGTTTGTGACAATAATGTAAGAAAACCGTTTGTTGATTGTATAAATGGAACTCGTCTTTCAAATCAATTTTTTATTTTCCTTAGAAAACTATGCATTGGTCATACTTCACTTTATTTTTCCTTTAAAAATCACCTCTATCGCCTTTGTTTTTCTGCACGAATTCAAAGTATAATTCAATATAATTTAAGAACCTCATTGATTTCAAAAGAATACGAAGAAGATTCGGGATTCTTTGTTGCAATGTTCTTCACCCATAAAACATTATTGATCTCTTTTTAAAGTTAAATATTAACTCAAAGACAATTAAATCTCATGATCGAATCATTAAATAGTGACAAACTAGAGAATGAACGTT
Source organism: Dolomedes plantarius (assembly GCA_907164885.2). Classification (NCBI taxonomy): domain Eukaryota; kingdom Metazoa; phylum Arthropoda; class Arachnida; order Araneae; family Dolomedidae; genus Dolomedes; species Dolomedes plantarius. The sequence continues at coordinate 75,147,715 of OU015496.1, forward strand.
TTTTAAGAGATAATAATCTGGCACTTAATACAGTTTAAGAAAATTAAAGTTCAATCTTCAAGAATGATTTGGATAAACGCTAAATTTTTTTTGTATGTGAGATGCAGATCTAATAGTAAATATTTATGTAACTAACCGTTATCTTATAATATATATCAAGAGAAAAAATGGTTTATTTTATCATGTTTAGAAAGAGTTTTAGAAGCTAAAGTTAAGCAAGAATTAGTTTCTATCCACAGTTAAATGAAAAGAGATCTTTGTATTGTCGGTAAGATAAAAGGTAGGTAGGTAGATTGGTTGAGGTAAGGTGAGGCAAGGCAAAAGGTATACTTTGACCCTAAAATTCAAGTACAATTGTACCCTAAAATAATGAAATTTGGAGAGAAATATACAAAACAGTCCTCTTAAATACAATTTCTTTTTGGATGTTTTCAAGTGTAACGACCATCTTTAATGAAGTGAATATAGGCTAACACAAATACAGTAAAACATCGTTTATTAATCGTTCCATAGAATCATGTATTTAATGGTTTCATTAAAGCCTTTTTACTGAGGAAATTCTTGTGTGGTAATGATTATTCGATCAATTCCAATGCATTTCGTTTCAAGCATGCAATTACGAAATCTAAGAACGTTTTTTTTTCTTACACTGCCTTCTACCATATAACTAATTATAAGCTGCAAACACGCATAAATAATATGCTTTTTATACACAGAATGTGTCTATGAAAAGTAAGTAAAAATAATCATGCGTTTATATTGATATGTTTAGAACTTTTGAGGCTCAAGGTACATTACATAATAATGGCATGTTCACTTAGAATCTGTCAGAGTCAGGGTAAAATTTTTTAACCAATCATATGCCAATCATTGACCCATTGAACCAATCAGCGCCAACGGAATCCTTAATGTTGAAGCTAACGGTTTCTAAGTGAACAGGCCGTTAGTGACACATTTCAAAATTTATTAACGATTGGGATGATACACAGGGTGGTCCAAAATTATTGAGCGCATTTCATGTTTAAAAAAAAAAAGAACAAAATGAGGTACTACATGTTTATTGTTTTCTTGGAAAAAGAATTCAAAACAGTTTTACACAGCAAAATTTTAAACATTGAATAACTTCCACAAAAGCCGGTAGATGGCACGACACCATTTCGTAAAAAAAATTAACTAATAGCGTCAGTCTGCAATTTTTTTCAAACATAAATAGATCATTATCAAAGATAAAATCAAAGACATCAAAGACATCAAAGATAAAATACGCTCAATAATTTTATGAATGAATCAATAATTTTATGAACAAAATGAGTTACAACGGATTTACTTTCATGTAACCACAAAAGGCACGTTGCTTTTTCCTGTACTGGAACCATTTGCAGACTGACGCAAGTAGTAAATTTTTCTTGCGAAATGTTGTCGCGCCATCTATCGGCTTATGTGGAAGTTATTTAATGTTTAAAATTTTGTTGTGTAAAACTGTTTTAAATTGTCTTTCCATGAAAAGAATAAGTTTTTTCAAACATGAACTGCGCTCAATAATTTTGGACCACCCTGTACTTCCATTATCGTTCAATAATAATCAAAAATAAATATTACTTTTCATCAATCATTGCATTTCGCGATACAAAATTTAAATTACCTGCCGTTGAAACATACTGTCCCTTTTTATGTAATCCCGCACTCCAATGAAGTGCAATGTAAATTGATGATTTCAAAGTTGAATTTGTTCTTTCTGTTTAGCATTCGAAAAATAAATAGTAAATATAAGGTAATGTTTGTAAATCTTCAATTTAAATGCTCGGGATGTTTCCCAACTGGATTATTTTAAACTACCGTATTCGAATTGCATCAAAATAAAGTTCTCTTTTCAAACACTTTATTCATTTTCGTAACGTAGTATTGTCAAGGTATGTTACACGGATTATGTTCTGTATTTTAATACCATCTCTTCCTATCACGCTCCTATGTTTCAATGTGGGAGTTTTAGTGCAACTTTTGTATTCTGTAGTTTTAAGCTATGTAATGTATATATATCATATACTGAGTGAAACATCCATTATCCTTGGAAGTTTGATTAAATTAAGAGTTTTGACAAAGACTGGAGGCCTACGTCTATTTCTTTGTTATATTAACAATAAAATATATTTTAATTATTTTTCTTAAGATATTCTTTCATTTTGCTCCCAACGAGAATTATTCTAAATAAAAGCTAGAAATTTGAGCTGTATTATAGAATGTACGCAGCATTTTCATCATTTACGTAATAATAATTCAATATTTAAATTATCCTCTATTTTTTCAGTTCTTGATTTTTTTAACTTGGAAAAAAATTCGATCCTTTATGTCAGATTTTTTTATTTCATTCCACGTACTACTAATTAATAAAATATGTTCTATGAGAAAATTTAAATTTGAGTTTTGTGTAGGAACAGAAGTGTGAAAAATCTTTTAAAACTCTTTGGCAGGTTTAAAACTCTGAACAAAGATGTCTCAAGAGCGAATTCAGGAATGACCACCAGACATTAAAAAAAAGAAACAATTACCTTCAATTCTAGGATCATTCTTGGGGTGGTCGGGTGATTAAAAGTTGAACAAAAGGCATAGCACACTGCTTTAGAATCGTAATTTAAAATGACCATTGTGGCATGACGTGCATTGATCTTCTGTTTGTGCTGCAGCTCTCGGCAGATTTAATCTATTAAGGGATAGATTGGGAAAAGGTAAATAAGGAATACAATTACACACCCAAATCAGTTCTGAAAAATACAATATAGAAGTTCTGTCTCAGATGTTTTTGACCACCAAACTAGAGGACCTTATAATCAGTCAAAAATTTCTTCTCAACCTAAAAGTGAGTATTGCGAAAGTCCTACTGAATCGCTACGAGTTTTAAATATTGATTTCTGAAATATTCTGATCTTAAATCTTGATTCTGATATTTTTGTTTCTGATCTTGACTTTAAATTTCATATTTGTTACTGCTGTACTCGCAAAGTCTGGTCATAAAACTGAGGTAAACGCAGGGACTTTGAAATAGCAAGTTCTCATGGAGCGTTGCAGATGGTTTTGACTTTTGTTGCAATCAGTCTATTTAAAAAAAAAATAGATAGCACTTTTCTTCCCTTCAGCAGAACTTTGCGCAGGTGAAATAGAGTAATAATCTTTCCATAGCGGCGAGGGAGTGACAACTTTGAAATTAAATGTTGTTGTTGTTATTGTTTCTAATTTCCCGTGGCCGGAAGTATTCCAGACCAGGTTCATATAGACTAGCGGGCTGCGGCTCCGATTTCTAATGGCACCAAAATGGCACCAAAATTTAATGGCACCAAGGGTTGATGTCCGATTTAGACTGGTGCCACCTCGATTTTGACGTGTCAAAATTGAGATCACCCCGACAGGGTCGGCATCCCGGTGGATCATACCCTCTCACACCCTCTCTTACTTCATAGGGGGATCTATAGAACTCCTGGCAGGAAGTTCCAGACCAGGTCCATATATGCTTTAAGGTTGATGAGTGCGACTCCAGTTTACAACAGTGTCACAAGCGTCGGAGTCCGGCTTGGCTAGGTACCACCTCAATTTTGACCGAACACCAATAGGGGTGACAACTGAAGGGATTGTACCTTCTCTTACCTTCTATGACTTCATAAGGGATCATTCCGGTCTATGGATTTAACGGACCATATCCGGACCAGACACGGAGAAATTAAGGGGGTCCAGAACACAAAATTCTTCAAATTTTCGGAATTTTTTTTTTTGCATTAAATTATTTTCTATTCTCTTCCGCTTAAAATGACTTTTAAATCATGCTTCTATCATAATTAAAACAGGAGATATTAGTTTTTTGTTTGGCAACAATCTAATAGCAGCCAATCTTTGTTTTAACACTTAAATGCGTTTTTCTGCATGATGGGTTTTTTTCACCATTTTTCGTCTTTAAATTGTTATAAGTCAAGAACCGTTAAAGATAAATAGTTCAAACTTGAAACAAGTCTTTTTTAATTATTTTACTTTAATTTTAATTCAGAAAATTTGAAAAAAATATTTACTTTTGAAAATATGATTTTTTTAAAAATAAGTTGCATCTTTTTTTTTTTATTCTAAATATTTTAAATTTTTTTCAAATTGATATTTTTAAAAATGCTGAATCAAAATTAAAACTTATAAATTTCTTTTTAATTAAATGAAAAAATTTTGAAATTCGACAAATAATATTTCGAGTTATAACGATTCTTAATTATCCACCTTTTTTTAAAATTTTTAAATCTAAAATTTTTTTAAAAAGTTCATGAGAATTTTTCATGATGTGATTTTGTTTACAAATTATACGGTTAACCATCCGAAAAAAATTAAAAATTCTACCTCAATAAATAAAAACAAAATTAAAATTTGTCGCGGACCCCCTTAAATGTAGTAAAGTATGGTGTATCTTTAATTTCATATAGTTACTTTTTTTATACTGCTTTTAAACATGGCTCATGAAAAAAAGTAAAAATACAGCATAGGGTCGAGAAAATTGAATAGGAGGGCGCAAAGTATACTATAACTTTTCACTGTGGTGATCCGGGTTTCCGCTTATAGTTACTTTTTTTAATTTTTTTATGGTTACTTTTTAAAAAACTTTTTACTTTTTTTAAAAAACTTTCCAGCTTATAGTTACTTTTTTTTACTCTTTACTTTTTTTTATTTTTTATAGTTACCTTATTTTTACTCTTTACTTTTTTTAAAAACTTTTTTTACTTTTTCCACTTATAGTTACTTTATTTAACTTTTCACTATGGAGATCCTGGTTTCCGCATATAGTTACTTAAGTTTTTACTATACTGCTTTTAAACATGGCCCATGAAAAAAGGTAAAAAAACAGTATAGGGTAGCGAAAATTGAATAGGATGGCGCGAAGAATATATTAACTTTTCACTATGGAGATCCTAGTTTCCGCTTATAAATACCAGTACTGGCCCTCAGAGCAAATTTTTCTCTCTGTTCCTGGATTTTGAGATAGAAATTTAAATTCTTGACGAAGTGGGATTTCTGAAAAAATTACAAAAAAATATCGGCGTAATATTCCGATACACTTTTTTCTCCCCAATTTAAACTTAATATTTTAATGGTTTAAAAACATGACAGTATTATTTCTCTCGAAAAACACGTCAAAATTAAGGGAAGCTGCTAGCTGTGCGAGCAGAGACTCGATAGTAAACAAAATAAACCTTCCGTCACATCTAGATAGAGAAACTAAAATCATCTCGTCGCTTGAAAGTGCGCTCCGTCGGCATATATTTATTTTGCACTTCATAGTTGCTCAAGCCAAAAACGTAATCTAAAAGCTTTAGGATTTTTTTCCCACTTAAAATATCTAAGTATAGAGAAAATGCAGTTTTGGTAAATATATGCGTAAAGGGTTAGCTAATGATGTTTCAATTAATATTGACGAATTTTTGTTAGGAGTGTAATTTGGAGGATGAGAAGTTTGTACTTTCGATTTAATGAGAATTTGTCAAGCTCTTCGAGACTGTGAAATTTTGAGTTCTTTAAAAGTTAGTTTAGTGCGTATGTTTCCTCTGGGAGCAGTTAAATAACGATGAATGTACTCAACGAAATAAACACTGCTATATATTATTAGTTCTATATTAAATATCTTGTTTCTGATTTTGCAGTGAACAAGGTAACTTTCTTTACATCCTTTCTTTACATACCGTGGAAATAATGATGTCTGAGTATTTTTATTTAGTAAATATGTTTACGTAGAAGAAATAACACATGTATATATTGATATATTGCGAGTGGGGAAAAAGGTTGAGTGAAAACATTAATTATCATGCTCTCTGTACCTGTTTATATGCTAAATTTCATTTTCGAATCATAAAAGCATATGATAGTAAGGTAGTGGTTTACTCTGCTAATCGACAGACACACACGCACAGACAGACAGACAGATATATAGATAGATAGATAGATAACGTGTGTGCCTGTGTATTGTTCGAGAGAGCGAGAGATATTAAAATAACTATATATAAGCATTACACTAACCTACAATATAACAAGAACTAAGCTCTAGGAGGTAAACTTTGATGTAAATACTTGCAAAATAGGGAAATTGGCTTACTAAAGTATATCGATATAGAAAAGTTGACGAGGCAAATTAATAGAATAAGGAAAATTCAAAATCTGAGAGCTAATCATTAAAAATTTAATGATAAAATCTTTTTATTAACGGATCTAAAATTATTAGAATACTAAACACTGTTTTGAGGTAAATACGTCTTACCTAGGTGATCTGTGAAAAATAGGGATATAAAATGAAAAATAATATGCAATTTTCTTACCTTTATTTCTAATGAAACACGAATCCTGATCACATTCGTTTACTTACGTCGCGACATCTGTTGTCTGCTTAAGATATCCGTCCACCACTGAAACTGCATTTTTAATCAAAAAGTCAATTTTTCCCTTATACAATAATATCAAAATCTAATCTTTTACCGATTATGCTTCTATCTTAAATAAGAGCCGAGTAACGGCAATTTTAACAACAGTTGTCAAAGAGTTTTATAACCGGAAGTAGTTTTTTCACAAATTGAATTTTTTTCATCATTTCTCTTTACGCAAAAAAATCCTACAATAGAAAGTTATGCATGAAATGCATTAAAAGTATGAATAGTTGCTCTTCAAATGTTTATAGAGGGAATAGACTAGGGGGTCATCATCGTTTATTTATTTACATTGGTATGAATGAGAAATGACAGTGAATTCTAAGCAATTTTTCTATACATAAGTACTTCAACTGCTACAGCTTCTTAGATAAGCAGAATATTATATCGAGCATACTTTATTCTCCAGAAGAGTTTTTATCTTCTTTCTCTAAATAAATTGATAATACATTTGTTTATTTTTGACTTATCGCGTTTTTCATAAATAACAAACTTGCACTCAGTTTTTCCCAATTTTTCCACTTGAAAAATTTATTTTAAAGTGACAGTTAAATTTTTTATGCATTTTTCCAAGTTTTAAGTGATATCCGATTATAAAAAAATAGGGTAAAACGACAAAATTTAAAAAAAAAATTCAAAAATTCACCTCCGTAAGTATATAGATACCTTAATTATGGAACAGTGGTTGGGCTAACGTTACTTTTTCTCAGAGGACAACTCTCAAACATCCGGCATAGGTCGAGATTCGAACCCAGCCTCACGAGAGGCAGCTTGTGTTCGTAATCATTAAACAAAGCGGGTGGGTTTCTGCTCAATGCTTGGGGATCGGATTCTCCATAATTAATCCCAATAAATTAGACTAGTATTGTAATCACACTGAAATATACTTCTAAAGGACTGATAGCTTTGCAGTTCCTTTAAATTTTATCTTTTGGTATTGCTTGAACGCGTATTCGCAAACTTATTTTCTAAACTAATCTTTAAACCATTGTTTCATCCCCTTTCCAGTATAAGTCAATCTTGTGTATTGTGCATAACATAAAATGTATAGATACCCTTTTTTATGTAATTAAATGTAGTTGCATTCTTCGCTTATCCAAGTTAGTCTACCTTTGATTTAGTAACAGCTAGGTTTTCTTGGTATTTAATAAGCTTGCCAAAGTTTGAATTTATTCTTCAATAACACATTTTAAAGTCCAATTTTTGGGTCTTGTAATTAATCATTCCGAATATTATTTTTCTGTTTTAGATTTATTATAAGAGTTGTAAACAATACGCTTTCTTGAAACTTATCATAACTGAGGATTAATCCGCCTTTACAGTTTTTTTTTTAAATTACCCCGACCCAACCCTAAAGGTATGTGGCAAACAACAGCAATCCCCTCACCCTTCAAGTTTCTCAGGACTCCTGCACGTTGTAAGATATCCAATTTTCTTAAATTTTCCCCACAAGAGCCATGTGACAGTCCACCACACCACGACACATTAAATTCCATCCTTGGAGCCTTATTGAAACTGGTTACATTTAATATCAACACAATTGATATCTATATAAATAGAAACAATAAAATTAATAGTGTTACAAGATAACTAAAACATATTTTTCAAAGGAAGCACCTTTTCACTAATTCACATTATTCATACAATCGTACCATCGTACAGAACCCATATCAATTCACTACATGTACAATACTTTACAATGTCAAATGAGTAAACTCATAAAAACTGAGTAAAACATTAAAGCAACTACAATAAATACATATATTTTAACATTATAACATTATAACTAAATCAACTTTATAACAAACTAAAAATAAATCGGATACAAAACTTTGAAATTGATAACTTATCAAGAAAAAAACATACACCCCATAGAAGATCAAACTCTGATCAAATGGGAAACCACTGATCCATTAGGATCTACTCTATTTTTCTAGTGTACTTTTTACAATAAAAATCCGTAAAGAAGAGGTATCGAGTCCAGTCCAGGCAACTGTAGGGCATAAATATCGTAAATGTAACACGTTTGAAACTTTTTTTATCCTGAGCCATTGAGGCAGATGCCTTCTTGTCCGCTATAATCGCAGAGAAAGTAAAATGCAACAAGATGTAATAGCTTTAATTTCGGGCAACCACACTGCGTCTAACGAGCTACGTTTATAGAATCTGCGCTCTTTCCAAACCACTCATGCGAGCAACTTAAACGGAGCGCAGGTCGTTACAAAGAGCTACATTGCCATTGTTTGTATTGATTTCTCTTAAAATAAGACAGCTTTTCCAAAAACCACACAGTCTATAACCCTTTAGACGCCTACAGTGGAATTTTAATAGAAACCGACGATTTTCGTCTAAACGTTATTATGAATGTACTAAGAATAAATGTACATACCCTAAGATGTAAATCTGTAATCCATGACCCATATTAATGACATTCTTATTTTAAATATTTATTATTTAAATATTTATAAAAAATTATTATAAACTTCATTTAATTAAATCGAAATTAATCATATATTTTTATTATTTACATATCATTAATTTTAAAATTAAGCTGTTTTCCCGTGTTTCTATTTGAAGTACTTTCTTTGTATGTTAAGAAAACACTCTAGAAACGTACGTTATGTTCCCAGTTCCTAAATCAGTACCATAAATAGCCCTCATATCTTCCGTATTCTTATTTTCTGTGGCAGTAATTCTTACGTAGGATCTTAAACAACTTAGCGAAGTGGATTAGGATGGAAATATATAAATTTCGCCAGGCAGCACTTATCCTTAAGAGTTCCCCTTTCTACTCAGGTCCTAGTATTCCCCGCGAAGTATAAAAGTCAGCTTAAAGGCAATGTTATACAGATATATGTTATTATTTTTCCATAAATCAATAATATTTTCGAGACCAGTAAAGATAACAATGTGTTTATTTGAATGCTGGCTTGTAAGGAATAACTGCTACATCTACCAAATATTTTTTCAGGACTATCATAGATTCATATATTTTTTCATAAATTCATATTCATATTTTTCCATAAATCAATAATGTGATCGTGTTCAGTAACTATAATAACGCGTGGATTTTTAATACTTGTTGGAAAGTTAAAACAGCTACATATACCGAATATTTTTTCAGGACTATCATAGATTCATATATTTTTTCATATAATCATAGTCACATTTTTTCCATAAATCAATAATATGTTCGTGTTCAATATGGATAATAATGCATTGATTTTTAATAATTGATAGTAAGATAAAACTGCTACACCTACCGAATATTTTTTTCAGGACTATCATAAATTCATACATTTTTCCATCTAAATTTTTCATATAGTCATACTCATATATATTTATCAATAATGTGATAGTCTAGTAACAATAATAATGCGCTTTTTTATTACTAGCTAATAAGATAAAACTACTACTTCTACCGAATATTTTTACCGGTCTATCATATCACTGTTAAAAAGTTAAAATATTGATCTCAAAGCTCATATGCGATTTTACATTGAAAGATATGTCTTACAAGTTCAAAAAAAAAAAAAATAAACGCTCCTCTCGAAAAGTACTATTTTTCCCAGACTAAAGTCATTAAACTAAATTCCCGTGTTCCCGTGTTGCATGTCATTTCTCGGATCACGAATGTCTAAATCACAGTTCGCATGCATTTCCGTTTATTAAATCAAGTTGGAATTTAATAAAAGGAAATCGATATGTTCATACCATGCTTTGATATATTGTGGATGATTAGACATGATTCCAAAACCTCGATCCCTTGGGGACTTTATATTTTCAGACATCGTGGTTATTCGCATTCTCAAGCAGTATTTTTTTTTAAATTCAAATTTAACACAGAATAAACAAGTTATGTCGCTGTATTGTTAGACTCCCTGAAGAGCTACGGAGAAAAATAAAAATTTTCTGAGCTAAAAATCCTAACTATATTCCAGAAATGAATTTTCTTGAAAACTTTGAGAACTTTTAAAGACTCTGTTTTGGTTAATGACTCCGTATTGGTTCTCTCATCTCTGACGTCCACCTAAAAGGATATTTAAATTTTATTTATATTCTCACATTTTTAAAATAATTCTCAAACATATTGGGTATACTCATTTTTTTACAACTCAATTTCCTAACGGATATCATGATTTCCGGTTTCTCAAGAAGTTCTTTTTTAGAATAGAATTTCATCCTTTCGATTCTGTATAGTGTTTTTCCCATATCGCCCCCTATTATCTTGTTTGTTTCGATTTTATTCTCCAAATCTCCCTTTAGAAGTCGACGTGGGACCACATATGTTGCTTCTCCTCCGTTTTCTGCCGTATATTTTTCTACCGTATTTACGCAGTAAAAACTGGTTTTTTTTTTTACTATTGCATCAGATATTTCAAAGATCTTTGCTGTTTGTCTGTACTGACAGATAACTGCATGCAGTTTTCTCCAACCTTCTAATCACAGTTGTCCGACACTAACTGCCAATAATGCGATTTGCCGTGTTTATAAGAGGCTTTCATTTAGAATATTTTTACCACCTAAAATGTTTCGACGTTTATTCATAAACTAAAAGGATTTTAATGTTTTATTTCAGTGAGAAGTTTTGGAAAAAATTAATAACTCCCAGATAGATGTAAATAAAATGAAAACATTTTCAACAAAAAAATGGATTAAAAACCTAAAAATATAAAAAAAATGCTGTAAAAATGTAAAAGAAAAGTTACACACCTTATACACGTATTGTACACCTTGTACATTACATAATGTGCATTATATATTATATATGTATACAATACATAATGCTCATATATAATATATATAGATATATATATATATATATACATTTATGTTTATATATATTATATACGTATATTATGAATTGTATATATGACTTATTACATGCATTATATGTGAAGATTTTTTGTTTGGTAACGCTTATGATGTTTGAGTCTACATCAACAAAAGTTATTTTGCCGAAATAATTGAATCATTCGTTGTTTGCTTTTATAAATAACCTAGCACTTTTTGTATGTTTTATAAACGCAATATTATGAGTGTCTAGGTATGTCTTATATTGTCTATGAGGCGCATAATTCCATTTTCCTCCTGTCTGCGTGGAAAACAATTAAATTAAAATTTCTCACATTTATTTCTTGACGCAATGTTGGTTGAAATAAAGCAGCTATTGCATGAAAATTCCTGTCCTCTCCCCTAATAGAGAGTTTTTTCGCTTATACGGTGTTCTCATTTAAAATTAGTCATCAAAATCGCTGTGATGATGGGCAATTGTTCTTAGTCCAAGTACCTGCCTCGCAGGAAAAAAGTTTGCACACCAGAATTAAAATGAAACTAAATAAATACTAGTTGGTAAACGTCAAAACATGACGGCTGGATAGTACATAAATGTTCTAATACACAAATTTTACTCCGCACATTATTGCCAAATGTTGAAAATCATAATATTAAGAATAGAGAAATACACTTTACAAAATTACTATCGAACCGAATAAAAAGAAATATGGTTACTCAACAGCACGAAATAAACAATTTCCATTAGGTTTAATCCTACATATCACAAACATAATTAAAAATAAAAATGACAGAGAGAGAGAGAGATTGATTCCTAGGAATAAACAAATTAACGTGCTTATGTTGCCTCGTGCTTCTTAGTAAGTATCTAAAGCCAGATTTTAACATGTCACTGAGCATGCGCAGAAACAAATTAATGTGTTTGTGCGGCCTCGTGCTTTGTGAGTATCTAAAGATAGATTTAAACATGTCGCTGATCATGCTCATAAAGCAATTTTTTAATTGTAAATTATCGGTAATGAATAGAAATTGTGGTTACAAAAACCAAATTTGACACATCTACAGATTAAAATCTTTCGTTTAAGACCAAAATGAAGTAAATTGATGCAGTAGTTTTCTCTCACGGACTGCCCAAAAATTCGGCTTAGCAACTTAAATATATAGATATTCCTTTATAAGGATTTAAAAACCATCTTGATCCCATGCATTTATACTCGAAATATCCTAAATAAATGCTTTGAAACAAGCACGTGTCTTTCGATTACTTCTTTCTCTCTGCGGTAATCCATACGTCAGATCTTAACAACATTGCCGAGTGGATAAGGAGGGAAATATATAAACTGAATTCCTCCCGAGACTAGTACTTATCTTTAACACTTTCCTTTTCACTCTCACCTGCGTCCTATCTCTGGAGATATAATTAAGGCCAAAAATAGATAATATTAAGAAGATGAAAACTTTGTTTTCCTTCCCATCGATTATACTTTTTTTTGCAACGAACTTATTCATGCATTATGAAATAAAAAGAAAGTTTAATTGGATTTTATTAAATATTTTCCGAGAAGAAGGCAAGTGTGTTGTAATTTTGACTTTTTTTATTAGGTTTTCAAAATGCTTAAGGTTTAAAGTTACTCAATTTACATAATCGTATATTTTGCATTTTAAATACTTTAGTAAACACTTTACTAACCTTTTCATTGTAGACAAAATATGCATTACCATTACAGTTTTAGTTTGTATCTTTTTCCTAAACTTAAGGATGAACAACGCTTTAAAGTAATCTTGAAAAAGTCCCGAATTTGGTAGCATGCAGCCAAATTTAACGAAACATTTCTGAATCAGTTTCTATTAGTAAAGGAGTACTATACATGCATATAACACAGGACTTCAGGGTGTTTTTTTTGTGTTCAAATTTAACAAACTAAAAAAATTAAAGCTAAAGATAATTATTCTTCTACAAGTTTAAAAATGACGAGATGAATGATCTATTTCATTACTTGATTCTCGTAAATTAAGTATAAATCCTAAAATATTATATCATATTTACTTTCCCAAATAAATAACAAAGTATTTTAATGATATAAAGTTCAGACTCGGAAAGGACTGATATACTCCTTATAAAGGTCCTAAAAGACAGCTTATTTTTCAGAATTTTTTTAGAATTATAGCTCAAAACACCTTATTTTTAAGTTCATCAATATATTTGTTTCTTTTTTTTTCTCTTATTTTTTATTTAAAGGTTAACGATGGAAAAAAATTTGACAAGCATTATCTGGATATGAAAAAATAAGTTTTTTTATTTATAATTTATATTGCAGAAATATGAATAATGTTTTGTCTGCTACAGTAGTTTGTTTTATTTTGCAGTTAAAAGCTCAAAAATGTGACAATCATTCCGATTGTTTAAATTTTGTAAGCGTTGCATTATTTTTATAACCAACTTTTGACTTTATAAATTGTAGTCATAAATACATAAATTTTAATTGGAAAATTTATATATTTGAAAATAAAAATATTAAATATTATTGACCTGACAGATAAATCTGTCAGTAAATTTTATTTTTATAAATTGGTTTTTTCTAAAACATGATGAAGAAATAGTAAGGAAATGTTTAAGGCTTAAACTTGATATAAATATGTTTTTTAGAAGACAGCGACTGTTGTTTGGTGATAAACAGTTCAATTTGTTTAAACAATTCAGTTTGTTTAATTTTTCAAGTAAATAAATTATGTATATTAAAATAGTTATGTTTATAGAAACATTTGGTTTTCTGACTTAAGGTAGGAAACCTCGTTAAAGAGATATATATTTTGTCTATAAAAAAAATTCAAAGTCTTAAAAAAAGTGTTTTGTACGAGGTCGGATACCTTAATTCCTGTGATTAGAAAGAAGATCCATCTAGCTTGTTCATAAAATTACATAAAGGGAACTTACTTGTCATAATAAAAAATAGTTTTCAAATTGTCCAACATGATAAAGTGATATACATGTGTTCCTAATTGGACTTATGTATTTCTATTTTGATAAAAAAAAACATAAAGACATACTGGGATTTTAAAGAGATTTCCTGTGAAAAGCGTTTTCTTTATTAACCACATTTTGCATATTTGTAAAGATTACAGTGCTTCCTTTTTCTAAGAATTCTTAAAATTGTAATTCTCTAGTAAAACTTTTTTCTATGCCTTTACTTTATTGTAATAAGAAATGAATTTCCGTGTAACTGTCATTCAAAGTAGAGTTTCCACAAAATATTTCGTCAAATGGGACGTTTCTACAATAGAAATCTTATTGAATAACCTAAAAATGTCAAACACTAAAACAAATTTTTCGCGTAAATTATGAATTACATGGACATTGGATAAAATAGTTAAATAATAACCATGTATAGCAACAAACATGCCCACAGGAATTTCAGCACATGAATTTGTATCATTTATTGAATTCTCCCAGCCGAAATAAATAATGCAATAAATTGTGACAACCACCAATTTATCTACTCAATTCTTTTTTTTTAAATGCACCTACATCTATCCCAAAAGAATTCAACTTTGAGGAGAGATTACCGTCGAATCTTTCCTCTTGAGATGAAAAAATAAATTCTTAAATCAATTTCCTAGAATTTATACGATCTCCATTTCCTTCCCTAAAGAATATGTTATGTGCAATCTCCATCTCTTGCGATAGTCTCTCTACGACGATCATAATCTATACATAAAATCTTAATAGCCAGGTGGAATAACTGAAAGGCTAAGATATATATAACCCTGTTATTGGCTTTTCTTTCTCTGGTTTGCTCTTCCAGTGTATTCACCTTTTACGTATGTACGAGATGCATTGAATGAACTAGGTAACAATGTGTAAAATGATACGTCAATATCTCTAGTTTTTTAATATTTAACAGTCAAAATCTTCATTTTTTTCCCTTTTTTTAAATGTATCGTTAGATTTCTAATCCAAATGACTAGTTATACGGAAGTGATATTTTTACATATTTTAGCTCTCTAAGAATCAGTGTATATATTTTTCATTTTTAATTAATATACTGTTATTTAGTATAAAACAGTTTTTGTTTTAACTGAAAATACCTAAAAGGTGAATACGTTCTTCCTGAGTATTCACCTTTTACGTATGTACAAGATGCATTGAATGAACTAGGTAACAATGGGTAAAATGATATGTCAATATCTCTATTTTTTTAATACAGTGGAATCTCGATCTATCGTTTTTCAAGGGACCGATTGAAATGAACGATAAATGTGGGAAAACGATAGATGCGGAAACATAACAAAGCAATATGATCGTTGGGACTGGATGAAATGAACGACACATACGGAAAAACGATGTATCCGAAAACGATCGATCGATATTCCACTGTATTTAACAATCAAAATCTTTATTTTTCCCTTTTTTTCAATGTATCGTTAGATTTTTATGTAACGTTTTTAATCAAAATGACTAGTTGTACTGAAGTGGTCGTTCTACATACTTTAGCTTTCTAGGAATCACTGTATATATATTTTTCATTTTTAATGAATATATGAATATTTAGGATAAAACAATTTTTGCTTTAACTGAAGATATGTAAAAGGTGAATTCGCTCTTCCTCTGTATTCACCTTTTACGAATGTACGAGATGCATTGAATTAACTAGGTAACAATGGGTCAAATGGTATGTCAATATCTCTATTTTTTTGTCTTTGAATATTTAACAGTCAAAATCTTCATTTTTTCGCTTTTTTTAAATGTATACTTAGATTTTTACGTAATGTTTTTAATCAAAATGACTTTGTTGTACGGAAGGGATTTTTTTACATACATTAGTTTTCTACGAATCAGTGTATATATTATTTTCAATTTTTAATTAATGTATTGATATTTGGGATAGAACAGTTTTTACTTTAACTACAGATACGTAAAAGGTGAATACGCTCTTCCTGTGTATTCACCTTTTACACATGTACAAGGTGCATTGAATGGACTAGGTAAAAATGGGTAAAATGATACGTCAATACCTTTATTTTTCTTGTAATTAAATCTTTAACAGTCAAAATTTTTTTCCCTTTTTTGAAATTTACAGATGGGAGATTTTTATATAAGGTTTCTAAACATAATGACAGGTTGTACGGAACTGATACTTTTACGTAGTTTTAAGAGTCAATGTATATTTTGTTTTAAATTCTTAATACTAATAAGAATATTTATGATAACAAAATTTTGTCCTAACTACAAATAAACAAGAAAAAATCTAATTTTCTTTCAAATTTATTCTATATTTGAATATTTACACTTTCCCCGTATTTATTTTTTATGTATGAACAAGATGCATTGAAGGAAATAGGTATCGAGCATTGCAACAATGAGTAAAATGATACGTTAATAACATTTATTTTCTCTTATTTAATATTTAACAGTCAAAATCTTCATTATTTCCTTTTTTTAATTGATAGGAGGTAGATTTTTATGTAAGGTTGTTAGTCAAAATGACTGGTTGCACTGCAGTAATTTTTTTCTCATATTTTTATTTTTTAAAGAATCAATGTATATTTTATTTTCTATTCCAAATACTTATAATGATATTTATACTAAAGTTTTAGCAGTAACTACAAATGAGTAAAAGATGAATACGCTCTACACTTGTATTCACATTTTACGTATGTACAAGATGCAATGAATCAACTTAAGGCCTGTTCACATTGCAGTCCGTTAGCATAAGCTTAAAAGGAAAGATGGCGCTGAGACGGAAATAAACCAATCATAGGCCTTAACAATTTCGTCGTTGATCGTTTGGAAGTTTGCCATTGGTTAAATATATTTCAATACTTTTAGACTTACCCTAACGGACTGCAATGCAATCAGGGACTTTGCAACAAGCATCGTAAGAATGGGTAAAATGCTATATTATTGTTATTTTTTTTATTGAATATTCGACAGATAAAATCTTCATTTATTTTTAAAATTTTTTATATTTATAGATGGTAAATTTTTATGTAAGTTTTTTTACATAAAATGACTGGCTGTACGGAAATGTTAATTTTATGAGCATGATTGTGTATTTTATTTCTAATTCTAAATACCTATGCTATTTATACTAAAGTTTTCTCTGTAACTAGAAATACATAAAATGTAAATACGCTCTTCCTTTGTATTCTTATTCTACGTATGTGTAAGAATGATCCAATGATGAATGAACTAGGTATCGAACATCATAAGAATGAACAAAATGGTACATAATCTTTCTTTTTAAATTGAATATTTGGCACATAAAATACTCATTTATTTTTTACTCTTTTATATTTATAGATGGTAGATTTTTATGTAAGTTTTTTAAATAAATAGACTGGTTGTACGGAACATAGTTAATCTTATAAATATATGTATATTTTAATTTTAATTCTAAATTCTCAGTATGATATTTATGATACAAAAGTGTTTGCTTTAACTACAAATAAATACGAAGAATATCTCGTATTTTTATTCAGACACATTCCAGAATATTGTTGTTGATCATTAATTAGGAGCAGAAGATAAAGATACTGATTGAACATAATGAATACATTAATAAATATTTTTGATGTAATTCAAAGAACTTACGATACTATTTATGAGAAACAGCATTTTTGCTTTAACTGTATATAATTAAGAAAATTACAGCCCGTTTATTCATGCATATCTATTTCAAAATAGTTTTTAATCAATTAGAACTGGGAAATAAATAGACTAAAGTCATTAATCTTATTAATGTATACCTTATCTTGACACATAATGATATTAATTATCCCACGTTCTTATTAGTTTTGAGTCTACTCAACATATAAAAAAACAATTTTTGCTTGTAATTTTATTATTTATAAATATTTAATCTTTATCGTATGTACGAATATTTTTCAAATTAGAGCTTATAATCATCAATTAGGACTGTGTAGTAAACGTAAAAAAGTATACCCCGTCTTTATGTTCTTATTATGATCTTCCTTATCTGTAATCCTAACTACTTATTATAATATTGAAAATCTAGAAACATATTTGGCTTAGGCAGTTCATAAATATACAATGATATCACGTGTATGCCGGGCAAATACATTTTATGTTTTAGTTGTGGAATAATCAAGAGTTGAAGATACAATTACACACTACACGTGATATCGACGCGTAGGATTTTGAGGAGATTAGGTACATGAACGAGTGACTTAAAGCAGAAAACAACATATAATATGAATTTGAATATTAAAACTGGCTCATGGTGTGTGAAAACTATTCAAATTTTAAAATTTCTCGTTGTCTATTTTTACCAATTCGAAGTATGTATTTTCATAGATAGCAAACTTTATCTCGCTCACATTCTCTCTTTCTTACTCGAGATTTGAGGATATATATATATATATATATATATGTGTGTGTGTATATATATATATAAATATATATATATATATATATATATATATTTATATATATTTATATATATATTTATATATATTTATATAATTACATACGTACTAATTGAATAACTACAAAGCGTATATCTTGTTTTTAATTGCAAGTGATTTTATTATTATTTATACAAAAAAATTTGATTTCATTAATAAATATCCAGTATTCATGCCGATATACTGTCAATAAGAAGACCAAGGAAAATACAAATACATATAAAATGTATTACTTAATATATAACTACTAATGTAAGTACTTATAACAAAGGTTTTGCTTTTAAAACTTAATAAATATTAAAATTAAAAGATGTGTATTCTGTCAAATATATTTCACGTTTGTTGGTCTATTGTACTATGGTCATATTTTGCAACTCGAGGGTTAAGGTCATCTACAGCTTTCTGTACGGCAACAAATGCCGTGCCTACCGCGGGCTTCGAACCTGAATACTCTAGTTTTGAAGACCAGCACCTTACCCATTTGCCTATTGTCCGGCCAAATGCATTTCCAAATATCATTATCAATCATTAGTAAGGACTATATGTGAAAAAATATTAAAGTTTATCATCTCTAGTTCCAGTTACTAAAGAATAGTAACTGTAATGGGCAATTATAATAATGTTTATAATTGCACTTTTTTGCTTGAATTATTTATAATTATCAATATTATTCCTCGTGTTGTAAAACTAACTTTTTCCACGTATTATACACACACATATATATGTATAAAATGCGTGGGAAAAACAAGTTAATTTTTAGTCTTTCCACATAATTTTTCGCTTTATTTCTTTCAATACAGTTTGATTCAGCCTTATATTCTAAATATACGGTTTTTAAAGCAAGTTTCTCGTCACGTACTTTCATTTAAGTTCTAACTTAGCTACGCTTCTGCAGCAGACTATACGCAGTATTTCAATACTTTGGTTGCCAAGAATGGCCGCGATAATTTTTTTCCCTCTTAGTTCGTACATATCATGTGTTCTAAATTGTTGGATTTTTCTTTCAATTTTATTTTTCACCGTGTCTAGGTAAGATGATATCACTCGTGATATAATATGTCTTCAGAAACACTGCTTTTCATTCACTCACTTATATAATTCAGAAACACTGTGCTTTCAATCACTCACTCATTTAGTTCAGAAACACTGCGCTTTTCAATCACTCACTCATATAGTTCAGAAACACTGCGCTTTTCATTCACTCCTATAGTTGCGACTGAAAACGGTATGTGAGTAAATGAGATTTGTTGTAAATTGTTACGAGTGAAGCGTTAAGAATATTAGCTACGTACAGAATGTGATATTGAAATTTTATATACGTAGATATTTTTATCACACGCCTAGGACTTGAAGAAGCAGCGAGAAGAATACTTTTGTAGAATATTTTTCTAAAAAAGAATTATTGTGAAAAATTCTTTAAAAACACCGGCTAGATTTTCCGAACAATCATTCACGTTTTTAGCTCTTTATAAAGCAAACAACTTTTGATGAATATTAATATTAATTGAAGTTGAAACTATTATATTTTCCCCATAAAAACGTGTTCAAAGAAATTACGAGACATATATGCGCTAAAAGCCTATAAAATATATTTTTGAGTTTATTTGCATAAATGAATATACATGTTTTTCACTTTTCGTAATCAAATGTCTTTGTAAATCTATATACAGTGGCTCCCAAAAGTGTTCGTACACTTACGATTTTCAATGAAATAGGGGTCTATCCATTGATTAAAAAGAATATTTCAGAATGGGTATTTAATAATAAGATCTATAATCTATTCTTAACAAAACTACAGGGTGGCTAATAAATACTGTGACAAATATCGAATCATTTAATTACACACAGATGAAATAGAAAATGGAAAATACAACAATATTAAGAACATTATACATGAAAGTTTACCATGAAATAATTTTACTCGAATCGACCGCCATCTTTATCGATTACTAAAGATAATCTCTTACGCCACTGTCCTATTGCGGCACGAATCATTTTATGAGGTAATTTGTCCCATTCACTCCGTATGGAAGCTTTGAGGGAGTCCAAACTTCTGTGCTGCTTAGCATTTACTTTAGACTCTAAAATCCCCGAAATGCAATAGTCTAAAGGATTTAGATCTGGTGAAGAAGGTGGCCAATCTTCTTGCTTGATAAACTTCGGGCAATTGGCATGGAGCCATTCCTGTGTTGTTTTAGATCGGTGGGACGGTGCAGAATCTTGCTGAAATATCCAATTCTTTTTGGGATACAATCTGTTAGCATGTGGTAATAAACGTGTAGCCAATACTTCCTGTTTGTAATATTCAGCATTGATTTTTACCCCTTTATCGATGAATTTCAGAGGCAGTTTTCCATTGTGTGACACTGCAGCCGAAACCATAACAGAATTCTTGTTCTGAAAGCGTTTAACAGTTCGAAGATTTTCAGGTATATCCTCGAAGGTTGCTGAATATACAACATCATTTTTAGCATTATAACTTTGTTCTGTACAAAACAGCTTCTCATCAGAGAAAATTATTTTTTCAACACTTTTGCTACCGTGCCGGTTCAGCAATTTCTTACAACTTTGTAACCTTTTTACTATTTGTGCAGTAGTCAAATCTTGAACTTTTCTTTTGCGATAAGGGCGAAAACCCAGGTCTTCATTTATGATAAGTTGCATAGTTCTGCGACTGATGTTCTCTTCTGCAGCCATTTTATTTGCAGAAATTGTAGATTTCTTCGTATCTTTTCACGAATTCTTTTGATATGTTCTTTTGTACGAACAGTGCGTGGACGACCGGACCTTGGTCGATCTTTACAGCTATTGGTATCCAATAATCGATTTATAGTCCTATATATAAACGTCCTATTAAAACCAAGGCATTTTAATTGCTTAAATATTTTACCTGCAGAAAATCCGCGATCAAAAAGCTGTTTAACCATTAACCTTTCGGCTTCCATCTTTAAAAATATTCTACATGTTTTACTTTAAACAAAAATTGTCTGCGTTTACAAAAAGTTGCCAATCACACAAATAGATAGATAAATTGTTTTTCCAAACGATTAAAATTAACTCTTATTTTTTGGAGTGTTACAGTATTTATTAGCCACCCTGTACATGAAATATTTTGGAAACATTGTAAAACTTTGTTTTTAAGAAACCAATAATCCAAAAGTAACAAAACATTTATCTCACAAAAGTCATCGTACACTGAAATATTTTCGGATAAATTCATAATTAAAATTATCATCTGGCGCTTTATTTTTATTTTTGAATTGTGGTGGCATTTAAAATATCGTTTGGCTTTAAGTTTTGCTTGCCTACTCCGTAATATTCTATTTATTATTTAAAAATGGCTCGTAGTCGTAAAGAAACAACAAACAGCATTCGAAAATTGATTATTTTTCATCATAGTAGTGGTAAATCAGTTCAGAATATTGCTAAATTACTTTATTTATCCCATTCTACTGTGCAGTATGTGAAAAAACGCTTTAAAAAAGAAAATTGGATCGAATACAAGGTAAGAAAAGGCCGTCCCGCAAAGTTACCAAAACGTGATCAGAGATTTATAATTAGAAAATGTGTGAAAAATCCACGTTTGATTGCTGTAAATGTTTCTGCAGAATTCAATGAAACATTTTCTACTTCAATTTCACCTGAAAATTTTTGATGAGTTCTCAGAACAGCTGGATTACATGGGCGTTCTGCCCATAGAAAATTTTTTGTGAGTGAGAAAAACGGAAACTTTAGGCTTCCCTTCGCACTATCAATGATAAATAATCCCCAAACCTATTGGAATAATGTCTTATTTGCCGATGAACATTTTTGGTGCTGATGCGCGTATAATTGTATGGAGAAGAAAAAAAATGAGGAACTTAATCCCAAGAACTTAGTAGGAACAGTTAAGCATGCCGGTGGAGGTATCCTTGTGTGGGGTTGCATGTCAGCATCAGGACTAGGAAATTTGGTATTTATTGATGGCATAATGAATCATGCTGTTTTTATAAATATTTTAAGAGACAATTTAAAATTTTCTGCTCAAAATTTGGGTATTGGAAACAACTTTGTTTTTTTATCAAGATAACGATCCTAAGCACACGGCTCTCAACGTTCGCATCTGGTGTCTCTATAATTGTCCACAAGTTTTGAAAACACCACCTCAATCGCCAGATTTAAACCCAATAGAACATATTTGGAGAGAACTGGAGGTTCGAGTACGAAAACACGACATTCACACGAAAAGCGAACTAAAAACAATTATGATGGAAGAATGGATGAACATTGATGCAAAAATTACAAAAGAACTAAAGCACTCTATTCCCAGACGTTTAAAAGCTGTTGTGGATGCTAAAGGATATCCTACTAAATATTAATTTAACGAAAAATTAGAATATTTACTAATATGTAGAGATTTTTTACAAGTGTACGGTGACTTTTGTGAGATAAAAGTTTTTGTTACTTTTGGATTATTGATTTCTTAAAAATAAAGTTTTACTATGTTTTCAAAATACTTTATGTAGTTTTGTTAAGAATAGATTATAGATCTTATTATTAAATACCCATTCTGAAATATTCATTTTAATCAATGGATAGACCCCTATTTCATTGAAAATCGTAAGTGTACGAACACTTTTGGGAGCCACTGTATATAATACAGTTCCGTAACTGACTCATTCATTTACTGACTGACTGACTGACTGACATACAACGCTCAGACCAAACCGCTGGACCTAAAGGGCTGAAATTTTGCATGGCGATTCTTCTAATCGTGTAGGGGTGCACTAAGAAATATTTTTCAAAAATTCTTCTTAGATTTTTTAAAATTAAATTTTTAAGCTGTTTTTTAAACGTTTTTTACGTTTGCATTTAAAATAATACATTGAGGGTTATAAAATTTATATCACGAGAAAGATCATAAAAATCTTCAAAATGAAATCTTTTTCGAACCTTTGCCTTGATTTTCTGATTTTTGGTGAATTTTTTAAGAGATTAATTTTTAGAATTTAATTTAATAAATGTTGATCACGTGATTTCTTTTTCTGGTACTTTAAATAAATTTATCGTCACGTGCATAACAACTAAATAGGCAAAATTGATATTCTTTTTCTTTCTAATGCAGCAGACGATGGGATATTATCCAAAAAAAATAAATATCCCTTACGATTTTTTTATAAATATATATATATATATATATATATATATATATATATATTACATCAATTGTATACATTGATCGTCGCATTTATTATAAATATATATATATATATATATATATATATATATATATATATATATATATATATATATATATATATATTGCCATTAATTGCATACATTGACCGTTGTATTTAATTTGAATGTACTCCGTAGCGAAGCGCGGGTTTTCAGCTAGTTTTCTATAAAATATCTTTTTCAGTTTATTTGCATAAATGAATATATATATATATTTCACTTTTCGTAATCAAATGTCTTTGTTAATTTTCTATATTCTGTTTGATAATACACATTTTCTACTTTTGTTTCGATGTGTATTTTTCAGGCGCTTTAATAATATTTAAAAAAAATATCACAGTAGATATCTGAGGATTGCCGTTTTTGGGTTTTTAATATGAAAAGACATGTAGGTGTATGTTCGAAAGTATTATCTGCATGAATGAAATAAGAAATACTGCTGTATCTACACTTTTCCATATTCGACGCATCAAAATTCATATAATTAGTTCACTGATAAGCAAAATGTCATCACCGTTCTTAGAATATCCCTTCGTAGAAGATACCGGAAAATATATGGGAAAAAATGAGACAAGAATAATGTTACACTGATGTTTCCTTGGAGCTTACATTTTCGGTAAATTTACATAAAAAAATAGCAAGATAGCTTTTAAGAAGTTGGAATCACATTTTAAGGTCTTTCTAAAGAATTTAGAAAATATATCACATTTCTGAGTGTGAAAACTTCTGAAACGAAATGTGTCATTCAATATATATATATATATTTTTTTTTTTGCCATGAATGAAACGTAATTTGAGATGAAAAAAAAATTCTCTCCTCCTATTTATGATGTAAAAGTTTTATCAACTACTTCTAAAGCAAACGCAAACCAATGTTTATCTAGCACTTCATAAAAGGTGTTGGGGAAATTACGTGATATCGACTTGTAGAATTTTGAGCAGTTAGGTAAATGAACAAGCGAGTTACTTAAAGCAGAAAATAACAAATGATATGAATTTGAATATTAAAACCCGCTCATAGTTTGTTAAAACTATTCAAATTTCAAAATTTCTCGTTGTCTATTTTTGCCAATTCAAAGTATGTATTTTCATAGATAGCGAACTTAATCTCGTTCATTTTCTCTCTTTCTCACTCGAGATTTAAGGTTATATATATATATATATATATATATATATATATATATATACCCCCTTACTTACGTACTTATTTAATTATTAAAAGTATAAAAACAGCTCAACCTTAATTAAAGTAGAGTTTAATAATAAATTAAATCTATAGGTGTATCACCTCGTTTTTAGAGGCACGTCTTTATCAGATGATATTCAGTAGTAATATGTTCTGTCAAAAGTTGGATAAAATTTAGTTGCGACATTAAAAACTAGAATTTTTTTAATTGAATGCAACAATTCACTCTAATGTTCGTTCCATTAATGATCCTGCAAATAAGTTGAAATTCTGGCGGATGCCTGTAAGAGAAACTGAAACCCTTCGCTTCGCAAACTCTGGTTTGTTAAGTTTCGCTTTCCGTTGCAAAGGAATAGGAAAACCGAATAATTTTGAATAGTAATTAAAAGAGAAGGAAGTATCCGTAGTTTAGTTAAAAGAATTAAAGTAATAGATGTTATATCTCATGTATAAGAAAATGTACATGATCATACAATTTATTTGTATTGTGTTGCCCATAAGCTATGCTGTAAATCAGTAGAACTTACTAGCATGGTGTAAATGGAGTTGATAGGATGTATGGGACCCATGGAAATTTTCTGCCTATCTTCTGGACATTACTTTAATACATATATATGACTTTATGTTCCCATTATGTAGCACTGATTCGGTTTTGTAAGATTTTGGCATAGAAAGAAACTTAAGGATAAGTAAACTGCAAAACGTAATTAATTTATAAATATTCTTAACAACATAAATAGAAATAGTATTTTTACAACTCATTAGAGTTTTCGACCTTTATATCTTACAGTAACACAAATAAATAAAGAATACGTTAATATCACAAATGTTAATTAAACTTGCATAGATACATTTGATGTTCCCATTTTGTTAATTTCATTCACGGATAAATAAGCTATATGGAGTTTAATTAAGAAATAATTAAATGGCTGATACCAATGGAAAAAATAGACATTTTTACCACTTTATTCTAATTAAGGTAAAATTAATTATACATTTATTCAATATAATAATCTCATTATGTATGTTAATGTCTATATAACATTTTACCGGTCACAAAATGCATTATTGCATCTACTGATTTCTGTAATTGTTTGAGTTTATGTTTTTTTTTGATATACAATACACGTTACTTAATTTAATGCAATATAAAGTAACAATGGCCTCTCCTAAAAGGGGAATTTTCTTTCATGGTTCTGAGACAATTTGTATTCTTAACTATATTCAGTTCTATATTAATTTAATCATCTTATACTGAGTTTCCAAAGGCAGGTTTACTATCAGAAATATTTCTTTCAATTATTTCATAAATATACTATGTTAGTGTTGTTGTAAGTTAGAACAGTAATACAACTATATTTGAGCTAAGAGAGAAATATATATTACAGTTAAGTGGAACTGGCTTTTACTTATTAAAAAAATTAGTTTCATTTTTCTTTTCTTTTTAGATTTTGAATCTTTTTAGTTTTATACAAGAATGTAATCGTAGTTTTGAAAATAAAAAAAAAATACTTCTGACAGCTATTTAAAATTCCCGTATCTCAGACTCATGCATTGGAATTTTTTTTTGCATTGCCCCAATTAAAAACATTTAAAAATGTAAGAATATTTTTAATGAAATTAGAACCTAACGTTTTGAAGAAAATTCTATTAATTTTCAAAACGAAGGTTAAGAAAATTCTGGTTAAAAAACACTGTAGAGTATTTTAAAATATTCATGTTATTCCAAAGAACAATTCAACACATGTTCTACGTTTCATCAAACTATTTTAGATCTATTTAGAAATTTCTTTGTGCAAATTTCTTGTGAAAATTTCTCAATAGATCTGAATAGATCTAAAAAAATGGAAGAAAAGAAGATTTTTTTTTCTCAAAACTATCATAGTTCTTAGGAAGGAAAAAAATGCATAGAGTTAAAACATAAAGATGATAAATACATCTGACAACTAGTATTTAAAATTCCCAAACTTCAAAGTGTTGTATTGTAGCACTGCAACAGTTAAAAACATTTAAAAAAATTAAGACTGTTTTTAAAGAGATTAGAAACTGACGTTTTGAAGAAAACGCTATTAATTTTCAAAATGAAAGTTAACTCTCAGTAGAGTATTCTAAAATATTCATATGTTATTCCAAAGAACAATTCAATATATGTTCTACGTTTCATCAAACTATTTTAGATCTATTTAGAAATTTCCTATGCGCAAATTTCTAAATAGATCTAAAATAGATCTATTTAGAAATTTGCGCACAGGACTAAAATAATTCTATTCAGGTCTTCCATTTTTTTAGATCTGAATAGATCTAAAAAATGGAAGATAAAGAAGATATTTTTTTTCACTAAACTATCATAGTTCTTAGGAACAAGAAAAATTCCATAGAGTTAAAACATGCAGCTGATAAATACAAAGGATATCGGGATTTTATTAGAAGAAATATTTCTTTAACATATGTGTCAAAAAGAATTAAAACTAAAACAATATACGCGACAGTAAAAACTAGGGTTGCCAAATTTCCCGGATTTTAAGGGATAGTCCCTTGTTTATAAATTTTGTCCCGCGTCCCGGGGAACTATGATACGGGACGGCAAAAGTCCCGTTTTTCGCCGAAATGAGAAATTTATTGTATACGAGTTGAGCGCATACAAGGGCCTGTTCACATCCGGATGTATTTAACACAGTAAAGCACAATATATCATACAATTCAATGGACTGTGGGAACGCGCTCATTCGAAAACTTTTTTATGATTCAAAAATTGCCCCAAAGATTTCCTGAGCACATTATATTATGTACATTGTACAATAATGAAATTACCAATTTTACATGCACGTCCCTAACACTTTTTAAGGGCACTTACTTAGTTGTAGTAAACTAATAAAATAAAAATCAGTTTTGTACTATATGCCTAAACCAACTTGAAATTGTTTTTGATTTGCAAATTTTCTGTGTAATTACATTATTGTTTACTTCACCTAAACTCTATATAAGTTGCAAAACTGAACGAAAAATGCTTTGAAAATGGCTATTTGAAAGGTTAAAATTTGAAAAATATCCAGGGGAGTACCCTTTCCCTGGGGGTATTCCATACTCCCAAGTAGTATAGTTATCAAAACCCGTCCCTTATTTTCGATGTTTTTATTAAACCTGTCCCTTATTTTCGGTGTTTTTATTTGGAAACCCTGGTCAAACCCCAGAATCTTAAAAGGGACATCTGTAAAAATTATTCCCTACAGACTATTCATTTTACCTTTGTGAGCTTCAACTTTGCAAATTTCAACCAACCATAGAATTAGAATAGGATTATCCCTGAGGTTATTTGACTATGCGATTACTTAGATGAAAAGAAAAACTGTTGCGAGGTACTCTAGCTTATGGAATTTATCCTTACATCCCCTTAACACTGTCACTGTGTGGAATATAGGATCGACTTCATTCTTGAGTCAATTGTGGGCTGGAATCTGCGAGTAAAAGGCCTTGTTGACATAGCTTCCGAGGCAGAGTGGGGCGTCAGCGATAAAAAAATGAAACAATTACAGATTCCATCGCAATGACCACGTGGTTCTTCAAACCAGTACAGGTGATGTCAATGATGTCAACAATCTCGGAACCAAAGAAAGAACGCAACGCTACACCCCTTTTACAGTGAAGAAGGTTTACTATATCACCAAAGATGTCCATGCTTTGGACGCACAATCTGTGGCAGGTTTCATTATCATTCTCAGATACAGACGCTTCCTTGAAGATATATAAAGTCCTTTTGAAAGCTATACTTTTCGGAGTGTTCATTGGCATGGTAGCTATAGGATACCCTATTGTGAAGGGTTGTGACCCTATTGGGTTGAACGTGTAGGTTGTTTAGGGTACTGTTTTAGATGAAGTGTATAGGTACTGTTTTAGATGAAGTGTAGCTGAAGATGCGGGTTATTATAATAGGTTGTTTAAGAGACGTGTTTGTTGCAGTTAGTATCAACTGGTTCTCATCTTCGTATAGCAGTTTTTCGAATCTGTGACTGAATTTCTCGAATTTCTCCGAATCTAGAAAAGGTACCTACACAAGATATTTAATAAATACAATTAAGAAAATTTTAAGAGATTAAGTTTCAAAATTAAATTCATGTTTAGTTTTGGATTTATCCGCTGAATTAGTAGTTCTACTTCATAATTTTTACTGTTTTGTAAACAAAAAAGAACGAAAATTGACTTTTTTTTAACTAATAAAATTTTTATTCAGAAAATTCTTACCCACTTTTAAAGAAAAAATCCTCTTTACTGAGAATAGCTTTTGCTTTAGGGAAAATGTTTTCGAATTTCTGCTCTAAATCCTGATAAAAATGTTGAATAAAATTAACGCAAAACAACAAATTTTTATTTCCCTCAAGGAACTTTAGATATACTTTTTTATAATGTGCCAAATAGGGAAAAAATTCCATTCCAGGATAAAGATAATAGATAGGCTTAAATTACAGATTTACATCTCGTTACGCAATGACAATAAAGCTTAATAAAGTAATACCTTTAATATAATCTTCCCATAAACATGCAATTTACGTTTTAGAGTTTTTTTTTAAACTCTAAAAGTTCATTTGTATGTATCAAGCCAATAAATATAGAAAAAGAAAACTTTTTTTAGGATTCCGTTTCGGTAGCCTTCAAATAAGCTGCATTGCAGCATATACCAATTTGAGCCAATTTTTGAAATAAAAAATGTTGTGAGGAATGAAAAATATAGTATATCTTCCTCATCTTGCTTTTACAGCATGCAGGAAATTGCTTATATGTGTGTTTCAAATTATATAAACAGGTATCCCTTCAACTATAATAATGATGTGTTTCGTGAATATTGACTAAATTTAAGAAGGACACGCTGAGGTTTCAGCACGAGAGAAGAAAAGTATTACTCCACGTTTGTCCTAGTTTTAAATGCTTATGCCAGAGTGAAAAAAATCCACATCATTAAGC
Organism: Dolomedes plantarius; assembly: GCA_907164885.2. Taxonomy (NCBI): domain Eukaryota; kingdom Metazoa; phylum Arthropoda; class Arachnida; order Araneae; family Dolomedidae; genus Dolomedes; species Dolomedes plantarius. Next base: position 75,177,727 of record OU015496.1, read on the forward strand.
CCGCTTTTATCCGATACATGCTTAGTCCACTGCGAATAAATCTAGTATCCTATATGCGGCGGGCGGATGTTTCGTAATTGTCTCCAGAATAATGATAATTGGCGTCGTTACAGTTTTCATTTTCTGTGGGAATATCTTCAACCTTCTAGCTGATGCGTAGTATGATTCGGGATTAAAAAATCATTATAAAATTGTTCTATGATAGATACTGAAAGCTTCAAGTAATATATAATGTAGTTACTGAGCTAATTTTTGTAAATACGGGAATAGTTACTAAATTATGCATAATTGCATTATTAAAAAATAATTATAACATTTATACTGTAGTTAGCATCTACCAACAAAGACACATGTATAGGTTTTTTACATGTTTTTATTAACTCGCTTTCTTGTTTGTTTGTGTTTGTGTGTTTGTCCAGTTCAAATCTTGCAATCGATTTTTAACTAACTTCCCGACTAGCTAGACATTTGAACTTTTTAGAATAGCTCAGAGCACGATGACAATGCATTCTTTTGATACTTTCAGCCATCTTGAAGCAGAATTAAATTAATTTTCATTAATTTTCAGTTAATTTTGTTTTGTAGACTGGTGCAGCCATCTATAGGCCGGGACGGGAACGAAAAGTTAAACGCATATTAACTTCCAATTAACTTCATTTTCTTTCAAGTTGATGGTAGAATTCATCAAAAAAAAATTAAAAAGTATTTATTAAGGCATAGAATTGTCAAGATTATATGATTCAACAGAAAATTTAAAAACATGGCATATAAAAAGTTATTTTATCTTGTAATTATTATATTATAGAAGCTGTGAGGTATAATGTAATTGCACACAGCAAGTCACATCTCAACTCATGTGACATCGAAGACAAAACATTTGTTGCGAACGCATATATTATAGTAAAACCTCATTTATCCCGACTAACTGCGACCTTAGGCAATCCGGATAATCCGGGAAATATGGGTAATAAGCAAAAGAAAATCCTTAACTAAGCAGACTTATCGTTTATTATGATAAAAAACTATGTTTTCTAACAAAATTACATAGTATTGTTTACAAGACATTAAAAAATATAAAAATAACTTTCTTAACAAAGAATTGGTAAGTCTAGTAAAGCTTTCTTAAACTCAACAAAAAGCACTTTATTTCCATAATTTATTGTACAATCTATGCAGGAACTATACATTGAATCAAATTAAAAATCAAATATTAGCCATAGTTATGGTTGCGTTCTTGCTATCGTAGTTAAAAATTATTATCTAATGTGAACATTAAATAAAAATGTCTACTTATCTGATCCGGATTATCCGAAGATCCGGATAAACGAGGGCCAGATAAACAAGGTTTTACTGTATTAATAAAACTCGTGTAAGACAGTTTCATGTAGTGTCAGTTATGCATCCACGTGCAAAAATGGGGTAAAAATTGGATGTCATGCGCTTGACACGTTGAGATCTGGTGTGCACATGGTTTTTAACAATCTATACGGGTAACTACAAACGTTTCGCCTTTCGCTTATGCACAAGATGAGATGTGACATGCTGCGTGCAACTGCCTTATAGTAGCGAATACCACAGATCTACAAGTAAAATGTGTGACACCCATTTTTCGTCAATCTGTTTTCACGTGGTGGCGCCAGCGGAAATGCCTTGTAGGGGAAATGCATAATTTTATGTAGCAGGTAAAACACAACCTTGAGTTTTATAATAACTACTACAGCTTGTTGCCGCCTGTCTACCCGAGGCATCAGTGGCGGCAAATGTGGAATGTTTGGCGTCCAAAAACTGTATATAAAGCAGGAGAAAAGATAAACATTGTAAGAAAATAGAAATTATTCTTTCAGCTTGTTTGTCCGTTTGTAAACGTAATTCATATAATTTTTATTACAAATAACAGTTGCATTCTGGTCGTTTTAAATATACTGAAAAGCTGTCTTCCGTTATTTGTATTCCCTTCCCTATGAATTATTAGTTGATTCCAGTCCGGTTTCGATTCGAACCACAATGGTCAATATCCGTCTTAGCTAGGTACATCTGAATTTAGACGGACCACCCCCAAACGCGTCATCTGGGGACATCGTACCCACCCCCTCTGACCTCATAAAGGGACTTTCTAGTCCATAGATTTAACGTTCTTATATCCGGCCTTGACACGGAGCTATTCAATGGCGCCTTTTGAGATTCCGACCGAGCACCCTCGATGCCGAATCCCGACGCGCTACTACTCGGCTACCACGGACTCCGATTAGCTGATCTTTTAAAATATGGTTGGAATTTCAATAGCATTATCTGGAGTAAAGTATTCATATTTATGATTAGCGGATCTCAAGGCGAAACGTAATTGTAAGCTGTTTACATCACACTATCCCACATTACAGTAATAAAATAATACGAATATTTCAGATATTAGGTTATACCCATATATAATAAAACAAAAAAAACAATTGGAATTCTTATATTTATTTTTTTATTTATTTCAATACTACACCTTCTACTATAGACGGGTTCAGCGATTATTACAAGATACTATTAGATGTTTCTTTAGTGGATAGAACGGGAATATTCTAGACTCGCATAACTCCAGTATTGTGTGCCTAATCTTTGTTATTTCATTCTTCAGCGAAATGAATTCTTTCTGTACACGTAATGTACGGTGGAGCAGAATTATACATCCCAAGTGTCTTTAAATTATTCATGCTGATCTCTGTTTTCATCTCGCCGGCTACCCATAGAATTGATAAGAGGATAATATATTTCTCTGCTATAATGCTCCATATAAAAATATATAATAATAATAATTGTGAATTCAGCTTATTCTCTTATTTTTCCTTTGTAATAAATGTTGTTTTACAAATGTGCCACTGATAAACAGGTATTATTAGAAATCGCTTTAGGAGTAGTAAATATTTTTATAATGTATATATAGTTTTTGTTTGTAAAAGTTTCGAACTCAAAAGGAATTTTTTAATCTGTCTTTCTCTCTCACTATATATATAAATATATTTATATGAGTATGTAAGCAATATATATATATATATATATATATATATATATATATATATATATATATATATATATATATATATATATATATATATATATATACAGAGGCTGTTCACACATTTTTTAGACGATGTATATTATATTCACAAAACTAAATTACATAAAATTCTTTTGTTTTAAATGTTCTATTTGACATCCCTTATTCTGAACTATCTTTCGACACCGCAATTTCTAGGATAATAATGCCTTTTGAAGTGTCAGAAGAGGTATTCTATCCCATTCCTCCTGAACAGTTTTCCAGAGTCCTGTAAGGGTTTTGGGACGACGTTTGGATAATGCAGATTTTAAAAGTCCGAAAGCACAAAAATCCATAGGTGATACACCGAGAGATTTAGTAAGGATATGAGTGAAGGGTATGGCCTTGATACCAGTTTTTTGTTCCATTTCTTTTAGGAAATTTACAGTGGATTTTGATGTGTGACTGCTAGCTTTGTCCTGATGGAGTCTCACAGATTGATGGGTCACTGTGGGTAAAGCGATGGTATTTCATTCAAAAAAATTGGCGATAAAATATGTTCCTGATAGTATTTGGAGTTAATCTTGACATTTTTTTCCACTCTGTTTATTTTTAACTTGCCATTATAAGAAAAACCAGCAACAATCATGAATCCCTTAAAAAAACTTTCTTTCGATTCTTTGAAACATGTACTTAAATTTTTTTTCTCCCCTGCAGCGTGTTCTGCGTTCAGCGATATGATTTGGAAGAAGACGATGCACATTGAGTTTTTTCGCTTTCTTAAGATTTAAATCAACGTTTATCATTTTGTTTACAGTGGACACCGAGCATTTTAATGATTTTGCAACTGTCCTTTGACTAGGGGATTTTCTTTTAACATTAAACATCGTACCTTTGCAATAGTCGAAGATGTCCGTTTTTTCCTTGGATACTTGTTTGGAATTTTTGTCCCTCTTGAGGCTCCAATTTGACGTTTTTTCCCTTTCTTGTTGAAGATATTACCTATCGACGCTTTAGATATCACAAAACCATGACTCTCACATCGTTTTTGGATAACGGAGTATGCATATTTTTCTTCGGAAAGAGCATAAATGTAGCCTTCGAACCACTGTTTTGTTAAAACGCCATTTTGAATAAAAACAAAACTTTCAAGCCGCAGACGATAATTTTGACTTTTAAAATTATAGTACAATTGCAATTATTTCTTTTGCAGCATGCGACTTTATATTACCGCTTACCAAAATCGTCTAAAAAGTGTGCGAACAGCCTCTGTATATATATATATATATATACATATATATATATATATATATATATATATATATATATATATATATATATATATACATATATAATGTTGAGGAACGAATAATAAATTCTTACTCTATTAAATTTCTACAGTATTTTGTTATGTAATACTGCACAGATATAATATTATATTATATTAACCTTTCAAGAGCCTCCGTAGTGAACGAACACAATGTAAGCCTTTGTTACACTCAAAAAATGTTATGTAAAATTACTTCTTTTTAAAATGTGAGTCAACGAAAGTTTGAATAATAAATTCTTACTCTATTAAATTTCTACAGTATTTTGTTATGTAATACTGCACAGATAGAATATTATATTGTATTAATCTTTCAAGAGCCTCCGTATTCAACGAACACAATGTAAGCCTTTGTTACACTCAAAAAATGTTATGTAAAATTACATCTTTTTAAAATGTGAGTAAACGAAAGTTATTATTGGTTGCTTGTGCATTATGAATGTCTTGTTGTTAAAACTTTCTTAAACTTACAATTTTAAATAAATACACTTTGCGATATTTCTTTCTTTTCACAGAATTATTAATTTTTATTACTTATATTATTCATTCATCTAGCTTTTCTCTTCTGAAATAGTATACCTCGTTTATATAATGAATATGTTAATTATAAATATATATTTTAGAAAAAAGTAAATGTATTTTGTTGTATTCATTAGTTAATACATAATAATTGTAAAAAATAATAAATGCGGTGAAATATAGCAAGTATTAATTAATCTGGGCGAAATGTATTGTGTAATATATTTATTACACAATGATTTATATTAAAAACATAAATTGGAACCTTTTCAGGGAATAATTATATAATTAGTTAATTTTATAACTTTGGGATTTGACGTTAATGTTTTTTTGTACTTGTAGCTACCTGCGCTTGTTAAGAGAGTATGTGAATATAAAGAAAATCGGTTAATACATAATACTGTTGAATAATTCGGTCTACACGCAGTAGAACTGCCTGCTGTTATCACAAAACATTTATAATATATATCTATCTGTCTCTCTCTGTATATATATATATATATATATATATATATATATAGATAATCATATCACTTATTTTCTTAGTTCTATTTTCCAAACAATGTGTCTGAACGCATTTTTCAATTTCTCGCAATATATGATTCAAAACCAAACACATAATGACAATTATATGTGTACATTTTGTTTAATAATATCTTGATTGTTCTTCATAAGAAACGCTCGCAAAACTGAATATACCCACTAAAAATCCTGCGTTATAATCATATATCTTTATCATTCAGTCTGTGAGAGCCTTCAGAGCGTAGCATCTTTATCTCTGGAATCAGGAATATCCCAGATCTTTATTTTGTCTGATACCCTCTCTAAGAACAACCATAATCCACTCATAAAATCTTTATGACCTGACAGAAGAGCTAATAGAGCTCGCCTGTATGCTTATATTAGTTTTCTCTGAAGTTCAGAGATTTTGGCTCCGACATGTTATGTGTTTATCTCTAAGGATTTGAATATTGTAGACTCAGGATGCATTATTATCTTGTATGTTTAAAATTGAATTTCTTTTAATGAAGATTTTGAAAGTAAATTCGCGTGCATGAATATGTGTGTATTTCCATTAAGGCCTGAAATATATACTGGACTGTTAAATATTTGCAAGACTTTGTTGCACCCGTTGTTTTTAGTTATGTCTTCTTAAAAGTAGTATTACAGGTTTTATGAAATATTTTCGATAATTTTAAGTAATATGTCTAAATTGTATAAACAAAATGACTGGAATATTTATCCCACTAAAGCATTCTTATGACCAATCAAACATTGAAATTATAAAGGAAACCATAAGGTAATAAATATAAATCATAAAAATACGTCATTTTTATATTAATTTCTATTTACAATGAAAAATATTTGATAGTAATTTTGTTAAGTCTTCAATGAGTTTGAATGCTGTTCAGAAATATAATATCAGTTTTAGAAATAAAATTTACCAACATATCTTGCTTAATATCTAAGAGCATTGACAAAAAGTTAATACTTATTTTATCTCCTAAATTTACAAGAAATTAATTCACAGCGATATCTGCAAAAATAAAGGGCATACATGGTCCACATATGGTTTTAAAATATCCGATTTCAAAAGCGGTATAGAAAAAATATATTTTAACTTGCTCCTCGCATTACTTTTCATCTATACCATACTTTATCGGTCGCCAAATTTTATATGATCCTTTACAAAATGTATTGGATTTAAATAAAACTTCCATTGATCATAATTTAAAATTTTGTCAATGAAAATATTAAATTATGAGTTGATTCAATGAAATGTTAAATTTTGTCATTGTAAATAAATATGTAATTCCCCATTACTGTCGATTTTAGGCCTAAACCTACACCGAAATCATCTAGGTAAGACTAAAAAACAAGTTTTTTTTTCTTTTTACAATCCTCATTGGATTGAAAGAAACGGAGAAATTTCTCAGCTGGTAGCATTAAATTATGAAAAAGTCTCTTTTAAACCAATACGAATCAATATATTATATATCATATTAATCGTCTTTTTTTATCAATTGATAATTAGATTATAAGCTCTAAAATGTGACATGACAGAAAACATTATTTCAAAATCAGTGATTTATTGCAGTTGTTTCTGGGAATTTCCTTTGTATTTTATTTTTCGCCTTGGTTTATTTTAGTTTATCTCTGATCTTCATTGCTTTTTAAGGGAATATATATTTATTAACACAATTGTTTTCTGCATTGATTAAATTATCAATATTTGTAAGAATCTCTCTCATTAAAATATGTTTTAACCCTCTCTTTTAACAATTGAAGATTAGATTATTAGCTTTAAATGTGACATGACAGAAAACATTATTTCAAAATCAGTGATTTACTGCAGTTGTTTATCGGAATTTCCTTCGTCCTTTCTCTTTCACCTTGGTTCATTTTAGTTTATCTCAGATCTTTTCTGCTTTTGAAGGGAATATATACTTATTAACACAATTTTTTTCTATATCGAGTGAATTATTAATATTTAAAAGGGGTATTCTTTCATTAAAATATTTGTATTTGTAAGCATGATTTCAAAATATGAATATATTTTTTCAAATTTTCTTTGCAGGTGTATTCATTGACTTAAGTTTACACATATTACATTTTATTGAAACGTTGTATTTAAGAAGGAGCAATGTGCCATAAATAGTAAGTACTTATTTTACTTTTCCAATCTTTTTTGTGGAAGATAAATTTAACCGCTCCTTTAATATCACATTTTCAAGTTTTTTCCTTACGTATGATGTTACATTGGGCAGATAGGAATTTTAGAGAGTCGATCGATGCACAGATTCTTGCGGGGGAAGAAAACATATATTTTTTCAATAGTTGTAACACACATTACTCACAGTACTACAGACATAGCACAGCACGATCTACTATTACACAGGAAATAGTACAAAATCCTAAATGCGTTGGTGTGGGTACATTTTATTTATCGGATTTTCAATAGGAATAAAATTTCAACAAAATAGTGGTTTTAGAGTATTCGAAATGCTACCAGGTTATAAAATTTTGTCTTTAATTTCATTCCCAGCCTTATGTAAGGGGTAGTCTGTATGTTTTGGGGTACGTGAAATTTGATAAGAGGGGGGGGGAGGGGATACATAAGTCAGTACCATAAAAAATTATGAAGCACAAAAGTGAAAAATAATTAAACTTAAATATCAACCTTAGTTTCAACTCCCCGAATCTCCCCTATTTCAACACTACTTGACGATGTATAAAGATTCATTTTAAACTGATCATTAGATTTTTACTCAAAGAATTTTCCTTAATTTTTTTATCATATCTGTTCAAGCAAAACATTAACGTAAATGGTTATTTTCAAAAGTCTTTTGTCGTTGACAGACGCAATTTACTATTATCTATATCTATAAAACAGCTCCGTAACTGACTGACTGATTGACTGAATGACTGACAAATAACGCACACACCAAATCGCTCTACCTAAAGGGTTAAAATTTTGCATGGTGATTCTTCTTATAGTGTAGGGGTGCACTTAGAAATATTTTTGAAAAATTCTTCCTAGATTTTTTAAAAATTACATTTTTAAGCCGTTTTTGTGACATTCTTTAAAGTTTGCATTTAAAATAATAATCTGAAGGTTATAAAATTTATATCACGAGAAAGATCATAAACATTCCTTTAAAATGAAATCTTTTTCCAATCTTTGCCTCCTTTTTCTGATTTTTTGTGAATTTTTAAACATTAATTTTTAGAATTTAATTTATTAAATGCTGATCACGTGGTTTTTTTCTTTTTGTGATACTTTAAATTAATTTTTCATCCCATGCATAACAACGAAATAAATCCACAATTTTTTTTCTTTCTTTCTAATTCGGCAGGCGATTGCCAATTATCCAAAAAAATATTGAAATACAGTAAAAGAAATGTTCCTCAAACTGTACTATATTAACTTTACTATATTCTTTAGTATGTTCTATTAGATTTAATTTGAATATTTCTTGTATATATTTTCTTGAATATTTTCTTGTATTTGTCTATAAAAATATCCTCTACGATTATTTTTAAATATATTTTTTGGGGATTTTTAGTGTTAATTTCATGCATTGACCGCTGTATTTATTATATATATGTTTATATATATATATATATATATATATATATATATATATATATATATATATATATATATATATTTGACATTAACTGCATACATTGACCGTTGTACTTAATTTGAATGTACTCCGTAGCGAAGCATGGGTATTCAGCTAGTTTTTCCATAAAGAGAAAGTATCATGCCCATTATTTTTAGTTAACAAACTAATTACAGCTAAGTTTCCACCTTTGGATGATTTTTAATCAAATAAGTATTTTTTTTTTTCGTTCCAGGGTGTTTCGTAGGGTAAACATTCTTTAGGAGCCTGAGTAAAGAGTTTTATTTTGAAATAAGTGTTTTCATATATATTAGGATTTAATATTTCAATCCAACTGGGTAATTTATTTTTCAAGAATTGGGATCAGGTATTCTTGACTAGCCTGAAAAATGCTCTTCGATTTATAATTACTCACAGTTTCAATTATTTACTATTCATAAGTTTATCACTTTTAGAAGTATTTTCTGAGGAAATCTGACACACTCAAAATTTATTATTTTTTCGATGCTATCTTGTCATCGAGAAAAAGATAGGTACAAGTACAAATGATCGCCAAATTGTACTAATACAATAGACTTAAATATTTCCTAAAAAATATGTTTAGTTTAGTAGTTTTTGGCGAGACTTTGACGAAACTTTGTTTTATTGTGTTTCTACGTATATCAGGTGTATTTTTACGAAAGTGTAGAGTTCAGACTGTATGCTGTATTAAATTTACAGTCTAACAATTTTTTTAATATGTACATTATTGTTTTCCTATTAAAAAGTGTCTATTTATGGATTCCGATATAGTTGAAAGCAGTTTTTAAACTAAATGGAACTACATTTTGTTTCTATCCTCGTAGCTATGAAAGGCCCACGAGACTTCATTACTACAGAACCATTTAAAGCTTATAAATTCACATGGGAAGTAAAGGGTGATTTCTCAAGGTGAGTTGGGATATCTAGAGACAGCAGAAACATGCAGAGATCTCATTACCGGCGACAAGACCGATGTCTTAGCTATAGAAAAAATCTAGATGTTTATCATATATCTTATGCTATTTGGCTCCCGGCCGTCACTGGTCCCTTAATTACAAATTTTTAAACTGTTAGATACCAGTTAACCTAAGCAGATGGATATTCCTGAAATTCTGTATTGCTGTCAAGAGAACTGAAGAATTAATTCTTTTAACATTTACAGGGTTATTTTTAACGTTGAATTGCATTCCTCTATAACTTTCCTGCGGAAAGGAAAATTTCAGACGCTAAAACTGTCCGTCCATCTGTCCTCGCGAGTTATGATTTTGGCAGCACTCCAAACCCAGTCTAACGCTTGGACAAGTTAAACAGAAAAGTCCAAGATGCGTCAAAATTTTGACATACTTATATATATATATATATATACATACATACATTTATACATACAAAAGAGGTAAACAACGATAAGTAATCGTATGTTAATAACCCGCGGTAGTTTAGTTCGAAGAGACTACCTAATTTTTTTTTTCAAAAAGCAATGTTTGAGATGATTTTTAAAATGATTTATTTAACTTTGTTTGAGGTACACTCATTTTATGATATAATACTGAAAGTGAAAATAAATAATTATAAAATATAAAAGTAAGGAAATGTATGGAAAATGAGTTTATACATAAGTCTGACTGGCAAAAGCATTATTTTTTTGCTAGCTTATAAAATAAAGTCTTGTATAAGAATGAACAGTTATGAAACAAGTTTTTTAAAGTTTATGAAACACTTACATAGTGAATAAACATATTTATGCAAAATAAACGTGACATACGCAGAAATAAATTCCCATATTATAAAACTTGCAAGAATACTCTAAACTTTTCCCGCATAACAAAGTTATTTTGGCTCTGTTGGCAATGTTTACAAACAAAAATATCTGATAAAACTAGGCAAAGTAAAACTACCGTGTTTTTCGAATTTTTCTTGAGAATGGAGGATATGATTCATGGAAGATAAAAAGAGACGGGACGAAAATAATTTATTAAATAGTGTGCAGTATGCTATGCTGATTTTCCCTGTTTGAAAATATACTCGAGAAGTGATATCATTCGTTTGCTTTATTGCATGCTGGATTTGTTTTCTGTGCAAGAGCCAAAATAGTAACTTCGACACGTGATAACTAATACATGTCTGCATCGAAATCTTGACAGTCGAATCGGAATATCTCCGGGTCACATTCCTTAATAAAGTCTTTCAAAACTATCGTGTTCCCGTAGCTTATTTATTTCTTGCATCTTTCGCTGCACTGGTGCCTATCGATTTAATGACTAATACATAGCAGGAATATATAGTCATAGAATAGGTTGGGAATTTATTACTAAGAAATGTCAGAAATATTTTCGTAGAGAATAAACAACTACCTTGTGCTTTACTTTCAATAAAATTGAAATGAGTAAACAAAATGAGAGCAAAAATTAAATGTATACATGGATAAAATATTTATTTGATCTTTGAGAATTTAATTCATATCATAATAGAGGGAAACGTGAGATATCAGAACAAAACATACGTATTGCAGATTTTTTTTTTCCAAAGAGAAAAAAAAATGGTGTTCTAGTGTCCGACCCACTTAAAATCTGATTAAAAATTTTAATATAATATGAGTATTTTGTTAATTTAATATAATTTCAATAAGATTTAAGCCCTTTTAAAAGTTAATTAAGAAAAATAAAATTGTCCGGATTATGCGGATTTAAAAAGTTTAGTTATTTATTAAAAAATTACCTACTCATTTATGGAAATCACACTAATTTATATTTTGTTTACTACGACAGTCAGGTTAAAACAAGGTGGTCCTGACCGGACATTTGAGTTACCAGAACTTTGCAAAAAGTTGGGGGATTATCCACCATTGTGAAGTCCAATAATTAAGTTATTGCACACTTCTTATTTATAATACTGGTATTTAACTACATTACTGATATTTCGTAAATATGTTAAATATGACTATAAAATATTTGTGTAGGTAATTTTTTACATTTTTCCTCCAAAATCTAATGAATCGTCCGAATTTTCATTTGTTTTCTTACCCTAAATAAAGCTTCTGTGCCAAATTTCTCCCGTAAAGTGATATTTTCCTTCCTTGCCATGAATAAATGAATATTTAAAGTACAAACATTTAATAGATATATTACTTATTTTTAATAAAACAATTGGTTTCAATTTTTTGGTTACATGTCATCAAAATATATATTATCTCCAATTTATTTTTCTTCCTGTAAACCACCTAGTAAAGTAAAAAGAAAGTTGCTCGTCGGTGGACAACTAGTAACAGTGATGTGCATAAGAATGAACAAATTGATCAATTGTACCCAACCCCTTACCACTACGTATCACCAACAGATTTATTTTCTCGTCTGTTAAGGATAATAGATTTACAAAGTACAGGAAAGTGGGGACGGGAAAGAATTGCATTCTTATAGAGAAATAAATGGATCCCAAGTGCCTTAGAAATCGGGTTGAATTATCGGGATAGCTGGTTTTCGACTCCTCACGGAAAATGATTGCTTACAGAGGCATCTAACTGTTTGGCGAAAAACTCTTTATCTACCCTCCTTGGGAACTGACTGATGTATCAGGGGACAACCTTAAAAATTGATTTAATATGCTTGACAAAACAGTTGTTTACACAGATGATACTTTTCCCCTTCAGACGATTGTTCGGTTGCTCGCTGATTCAGTGAAAATAAGGAAAAGATGGACTTAAGATTGAAATTAAACGGAAAAAAATAGTAAAATTATTAAAAAATTCATTATTGAAATGAAAAAATGTATAGACTTTAATCGTAAAAATCCTGAAGTTTTCCTGGAAAGGGAATGAAATCTAGCTTTAATTTATTTTGCAGGTGGAGATTTAGATTAGGCATATTTTTGTGATTTACTACAGAAGATAATATGGTAAAACAGCTTAATATCATGCTTTTTCTAAATATAACATGCTTTTGGTTTGTTAGTGTGGGTGGCCAACTGAATTTCAACCAGAACGCCGAATTTGTTCGTTGAAATTTATCCCCATTTGTCCGTTAACCTTCATTCGCTGTATGTGTACTCGCTTTAAGGCAAACTAAAAAAGTAAATTTGGTGTATTTACTTTTCATAGAAATCGTCGTTCTTCCAATTATATATTTTGGCCAAAAGCCATAGAATTTTCTTCACTTCCGTACCTCGAAATTTCGATATGTGTTTAATGTCAGAGAGCACACTACACTCCAAAATATCCACCCCCTCCAAATATACCAGTCAGTTTCATAAAACTATTTACTAGTCAGTTTCATAAAACTATTTATAAGTCAGTTTCAATAAAGTATTCACTTTAATGTCTTTCCTGGCTATATTTTATGTAATTCTTGATGACCTATGAATTGGGAACATTTGGACACATGTACTGCATTGTACGGTTTTTTTTTCTATTGTTCAAAAATATTGGGAAGCTAGAAGGCTAATGGCTTAGTTGCCAAACGCCTGGAATTTGTAAATAGTAATAATAATAATAATAATAAACTATTCACTTGTCAGTTTCAGAGAATGTTGGATTATAATCTCATTTTTATCCCAGGGAAATATGATTTTGATGATTGTTCCCAGTTAGTAGTGTAACAAGAGACTGTCAAAGAATAGTAAAAGAAAATTTAGAATATTTCTGGTTTTATAATTTGGTGCCCGAGTGCTTTGCCGTGCCATCAATAGACAAACTGTTAATGTTTTAAATGCGTTAACTTCTCCCACAGATACAGTCATTGTAACAGATGGTAAAATTCTAGCTCAGACATCGTCTGCAATTTTTATGTATTTAAGGGTATCGTTGCCTTATACAACAATTAAGAAACTATTTATTTTTTCGGATGCGATATTCACCAACATGTTATTCCACTTCTGTTTCAAAACGAAAGCATAAATATTTGCATATTTTGTCCATAGTAAAATTTTTGGTTACACTTCCCCAAAATTTGAATATATGTAAAGTATCAATAATTATTCTTGAGTTGGAATTTTTTGTACTGATCCAGGGTATAACGTAAGAAAATGTTACGAGTTTCATCGAACTGATTTAAATAAGTTTGCCTGTGAGTGAAATCAGTGAATTTCCCGTTTCTAACGTTTATTGTAAATAAACTCCTTGAATATATACATCATAATGAAATGTTACATACATCTTTTCTATTTCTTCTTTTCCCGTGGCAGAATATAATCTAGTTCTAGTACCCCACAATTTATGTAACAGTTTTAGTTAAAGTAATATGTAATAAGTGCAATATATAATTGTTTTATTGATTTCATTTAAATAACTTTGCCTGAGTATGAAATCAGCGAGTGTACCGTATCTGATGTTTATTTTTAAAAAATAACTTTTTGAATAGATAGCATAATTAAATGTTACACACTTCTTTTTTATTTCACTTTTCCCAAGGGAGAAAATAATCTATTTCTAGCATTCCACAATTCATGTAACAGATAGGACTACAGACTTACCTTTTTCGGAAGATAAATAGTCCCAAAAGAATGCAATCTTCATTGAAAAATTGTTTACTTGCTAACGAAAGCGTCGCGATGATAATAAACCTGTCAATTTTAGAAATATTGTAAGTTATCAAGACTTTAGATATTGTGTATAACAGCACATATGATATAGTAAATATGTATGAATCATGTTTAAGACCTATTAATTTATAATACGCTTAGCTATTTTAATACGAAACGTTTAGTAAAATTAATATGACAAAGAAATACAGAAAGTAAATGCTTATGTTTAAAAGGGTATAAGCAGTTTGGAAAAGTTTTAATTTCTTCATGGAGTACCGCTTAAATGATTTTCAAGAACCAATTAACGATACTAAAAGCCTTTCATGAGAATTGATTTCATTTCAGTTTTTAAAAATAAAAGGAAATGTAATGAATCGAAGTTATTTGAGAAGGATTTCAATGAGATGCTTCAAAATGATGTAACAGATGCATTTTGGACCAATTATTTCTTAATAATTATACTCAGCACTCACTCTCTGGATTCCCTACGAAAGATATTAGAATTATTAAGAATTCCTTTTGACTTATTCCTTTTTTGTATAATATTAATAGCCTAGAAAAGTAAATAACGAATAACTTTATTTACACCGCATAGACCACAAATGAAATCTACAGTAGGCCAAATCTACAGCTGACATAGAGGGAGATATATTTTTCAAAGAGTTGAAATTTCTTAATTTTCGGGTTACATAAATCTGAATTGCTGTAGACTAGATAAGAGAGTTATCAAATTATACATGATTACAGCAAGCAGTTTATGTACTCAGATAAATGTGTCGTCTAGTATTAACAATTCCTGCCGCGGTGGTATCAGATGAACAACGTTTCTCTAAACCCAAAGTGATAAAGTCGTATTTATGATCGTCAGTCAGTCAGCGAAGGTTAACGGGTAATTCATGATGCTCATAAGAGCAGGAAATAATAAGGCAAATATATTTTAATCATGAAGTCTAAAACCTTGCTAGCAAAAAAGGGAAAGATTTTATGAATTAATAGTAGAATGTTTGGTGTAAATGTATCTGTGTTTTTAATCTCTTCGATAAAAAAAAAACTTTTTTTTTAAGTTGAAGTTATTTCAACAGAATTCTCCAACCCGCAACATATTAATTACTAAAGAATAGAATTAATAAATGGGCTTATTCTGTAAAATAGATTCAAAATTGAGAATAATTGATTGGATTTAGTTCTATTGACAAGGAGGAGATCATTTTGCGATATCGATAGCTATTGAATGATATTAACTGATAATCAATGGGTGTTGTCTAGGAGCAATGGAGAGGGATTGTATACTCATCTGAGCGATAGATGTAATTCCATCTTTTGATTCATTATGCATACACGTTTAGGACTTAAATAAAAACAATCTGTCAATTAACAGCAAAGCGTATTTTTCTTGTTATGTAATATACTATGCATTAATGGGTAATTTATACAAAATGACGAATTTTGGGGTTTTTTTATATTAATAATTTGAAAAATTAGCTTGATGGAAATTTTTAAATTGCTAAACTTAAAGTTGTTATTATCGTTTAAAAGGATTTCTTCTGAAGAATTAAAACCTTTGCACTTTAATTCTAAAACATAGAAAACATTTGGAAAGTTCGGAAAGTCCGCATTGCAGACACAATTCTGACAATCAGCCTCATGGAAAGTGTGAGAACTCCTTCTAGTAGTAAGATGTAAAGAATTGGTCGAACATATCTCTTAAAAGTTATTAAGTAAAATAACAGTGAAAATACATGAATGTAGGACCATCATAAAGAATGTCACCTAACAAGGTCTTACGAGATACCTAGACTTTTTTATGATCCTACGTATCTATATTTTCCTATAGGAAAATTCCTAACTATGCAAGGAAATATGTATCTAATGAGTATATCTGAGTCTCTGACCCCCAGACAACGTTGAATGCTTTGGCAATGTCTTCGAAAATGGCAAGAATGCCCCTATACCAAATGCAAAACTGTTTTCTGTTTCTTCTATGTCAGTACCCTTTGTATTTTTTTTATCTCAAAACCAAACGTACTTGCCTGATGCTAAATGGAAAGGGAAAAATACTGCTAAGTTCTTGAAGGTTTATGTTGCGTAGTGAATTTTCGGGGGTAATTTTCTTAGGTTGTAACATATCTGTGGTAGTAGCTCTAAAACATGAAATAAATGAAAAGATTCAAACAAATTTTTACAAAAAATGTTTAAAGGGGCCTTTAATGGGAGAAACAATCGTAGAATTTAAAAAAATTTATTTCTATGGAAACCAATAAGGTATATTCCAAAAACTCGAGGCCTAGTATACACCATCAAAATTATTTAGAAGTATAATACTAGTATAACTGATTTATTCTATATACAGACTTAATCTTATTTTCCATGTAATATTTTTTCTACCCTGCAGTCTTAGACTTTAAGCCCTGTTAGATGAAGACTCTTAGCTTCATAAAAAATTGTTATTTACTGAGGTATACATTATTTTTAATATGATTTTAAGTTTATTTTTCATTTAATGATTTCTTCCACCCTGAGGTCATAGACTTAAAAGCTTTGCAACATATGTGTTCTCAGCATCGTGAAATA
Source organism: Dolomedes plantarius (assembly GCA_907164885.2). Taxonomy (NCBI): domain Eukaryota; kingdom Metazoa; phylum Arthropoda; class Arachnida; order Araneae; family Dolomedidae; genus Dolomedes; species Dolomedes plantarius. The sequence goes on from OU015496.1 coordinate 75,194,825, forward strand.
TTATGCTGGTGAATTTTCAGTAGTATGAATGTTGTTAAATATGACATTAAAAATGAATAAATGAAAAAGTTAATTTTTTTTTCATTTTATTTCTTCTTTAGGATAAATAAATTTCTATACAGCTTCTTAAGGTAGAGAAAACTTTTAAAGCATTTTATTCAGTATTACTTGCATTTTAATGGACATAAATAGCCTTCAATCTTGTTGATTATATAACTGTAAACATGTAGACTATGTTTATTAGTATATTTAAAATCTTTTTGTTATTTCTACTTACGAGTTTGACAACTGTATAGATTTATATGGGAAAATATATTAGTTTTGGGGAACTTCCTTTTTCTAAACTGTTTCTTTTCTATGCGTTTCCTCTGCTGAATCGAACCGTAAACTGAAATATTTCGAATATTCGAATAATATAAAACTAAATTATAATGTATTTCAATTTTTAATCCTTATGAATTGATTTGAAGTTTACCTTATTTGTTTTCAAACTTTCCTTGCATTTTTCTCGTAATATTTAAATTTAGATCACAAATTAATTTTAAAATATCAATATGTACTTAATATGAGATGAAATTCGTAAAACTGTCTAGGTAAATTATAATTGAAAAACAACTTTTTATTTTTAGTTTATAAATGTGCTATTTATTTTATTTGCAATTTTTCCTTTCCCCTTTAGAAACGATAATTATTGCAAAATAATTTGTAAGAGTAAATACAAAATATGAAATCTAATTTTGAATTATTCCTTTTGTTGTTTCATCTAAGGTTTCATATAATTTAAGGAAGAAAATAGGGAATGGTGCAGTGGAAACAATAACAAAAATTATTTTTTATTCTAATTAAAATTCTCACACCTCAATTCTACATGTTATAGAAAATTATACCCTCATCTGACTCAACACAGGGAATTTTAATCATATATCTTGTGTTTCTTTATGCCTATAGAGTCATGCAATAAAACGGCTGCCCAATTGTAACTTCTCTCTGAATAAAACATTTAATTTACTGCTCTTTCACTCGTAATCCTTTATTGCAATGTTTGCACATTTTATGTTTATTAATCCCCTGTCTCATAAACTGTTTTAATGTATGACACTTAGTAGTAAATACACTCGTAAAATCAATGAATTGTGATTGCGAATATGAGCATTCTTACCGTAAATCAGCTTTTAATTTCTATACACAGTCGAATTTAAGTTATTTATTAATTTCAATTTGAAAGGATCTTAAGATGCGGCACTCCATAAAATGTGGGATACGAGTTTGAAGTTTTCTCACAGAACCGGGATATACCTTGCCAATTTGGAAATTCGTGGTGATAAATTTTGAAACGTTATGTCATTTCGGTAGAGTCAAATATTTGCTTTCATAATTAAAATTCTGACTTTGAAAACGCGCCTAAGCCTTAGGAATATATAAACTGGGCACTTTAGATAGGAGAGATTTGAACAAATGCTTATTTAAAGAAATGGTATTTCTTTAAATTTGGAGCTGTTTCTTTTGATGAATAGTGTAAAATGTTTATATCGAAATAAAGTCATATAGAGTATTTTACGTTACTTAAAAAAATCAAGCGAACTTAAATTTTAAAAGAACTTTGCAATACATTCAAAATTGTAAGAATCGTGAAATCATGTAGTCACCAAGATATATATATATATATATATATATATATATATATATATAAAATTTACATAGAATGATCTCTTGGAGATCACATGATTATATGATTCTTGCAGTTTTGAAAGCATTGTAGATTCTTTTCAAGTTTAAGTTCATTAGATTTTATTTAGAGCAATATACAACAATTTATGTCGTTATACTGATAGTTTAATAATTGGAAGGATATATATATATATATATATATATATATATATATATATACTTGTGAATTACTGGCAGTCGGGTCAGACGCTGTTGATAAGAATAAGAGAATATTAAGTATTTAATTCACTTACTTATCACCCTTGATTGTCACTAATAGGTATAAATAAAAGGCACACTGTGTTATAAGGCTGTAGTGTCCCCTCCAGATCAGAAAAGTTATTGAAATATAAATAAAAGTTATTAATCCACCGCAGACCATATACTGTTATAAGAATTATACCAACTCATTGTTGAAAAATGTAAAACGTCGAATTTAACCTATTAAAAAAGATAAACCATCTGTCTCTTTCAGTTTTACACAACGCTAATAAAGTGTTTAATTGGAAATAAATTTAGTTTTAGTTGTTAAATTCTGGGAGAAATAGAGGAATGAAATAAACAGCATCTATATATACTGATAGAAATGGCGTTGTTTTAAAAGATGTAACTTTAAAAGCTCAAAAATTCTGAGTATACAACATCCGGGAAAGTTTTACTTTTTTTAAATATATAGAGCCATAAGCTCTATTCTCTCCATTAATTTAAACAGATAAAAAGGATTCGCTTTAATGAATTTTAAATCTCCTCCTTTCAGTTATTCTATTTAGAATGCGTTTAATGTATATAAATTGCTGTAAATGTACAAGCGTAAAAATGTGGAATTCGCAATAGAGAAATAAATCTTTTATGTTATAATTCCCAGTACATAATTGTCAATTTTCGTCTCAATCAGAGAATTAATTTACACTATATAAATTTAAGTTGAGAATTTTCTTCAACCGTAGATTTGAAATTAAATAATTCAAAAGTAATTTTTATCATTTCGTATTATTTAGTCCTTATCTTCTAAATTTCTCCTTGAAAGAAAAGTAATTTTAAATTGGCAATTATTCCCCTACGATTATTTGAAAGAAAATCAATCATGTAAAACCATTAAACCAGTATAAAAGGACACGGAGAATAGAAACGGTGTAAGAAACCCTATTAAGTTTACAATTAAAGATGTTTCGTCAAGAGTTAACTGTGCATAAGTGATAAAGGAAAATAAATTGCTTTTTGGGAATCTTGTAATTCACTTTCTATTTTTGCGTTTCGAATTTGAAATGCATGCAGATAAAAAAAAACTAAATATTTTTAATGATATATACCTAAATGTACAGAAGCACTAAATTCAATGTTTTTTGCTTCGCTCTTAGCTTGACTTTTCTATCTTATATTAAAAATGCATCTAAAGAAAGGATGAAAATTGGATATTCAAATTAAATCAATCTACAGTTACATGGGATGTTGACTATATCGAGATTAATTATATATCTGCAGATAAAAAAAAACTAAATATTTTTAATGATATATACCTAAATGTACAGAAGCACTAAATTCAATGTTTTTTGCTTCGCTCTTAGCTTGACTTTTCTATCTTATATTAAAAATGCATCTAAAGAAAGGATAAAAATTGGATATTCAAATTAAATCAATCTACAGTTACATAGGATGTTGACTATATCGAGATTAATTATATATTATACGCTAGTTTATAACATTTTTTAAAAAATCAGATATAAATTGAAAATTTCAATATCATAGTCCCAAAATGACCAATGTAAGATTTTCTATAAATATATTCTGCAAGTGGCTTTGGACTTTAGTATATGTCTAGACCTTGTGTGACCAATAGGATCATCCGTTATTCGTAGAGTTAAAAAAAATGAAGCAAATATTAATATTATTCTGAAGCATAGGTTTATTTCAATTTGATTAAATCAAATACACAAAACTTTGGTATAATTGATAGTTTAATAATTGGAAGGAAATATCCGTCATTATTTAGCGATATAATTTATCTCGGCTTAACTAAATTGTGTGATATTTTTGGTCGACGTACCTTTTACAAACATTTACATCTTAATCTCAAGAAATATGTATGAATACTTTTTGCTCATAAAAATCTTTAAAATTAAATCCTCCATTACAGAAAAATAAAATTCAAACACTGCAAAAATTTTATGAAAAATGGCTGCAATTTTATTTAGGTTTTCAGATTTTCTAGTTTTGCTCTGGTATTTGGCGATAGCCGGTGAGACTTTAACATGTTTTAGTCCGTTATAAATCGAAAAATAAAATTTAGAAAATCGCTTCATAAAACAATTAAAAAATATACCAATTTTGACTGTACAGATTTTCAGTCATATTTCGAAGTGCACTAGAGGAATTTCAATGTGTATTCAATTACGAATTTTTCTTTTCCTCCATCTAAAATATGCTATTACACCAGAAACTTCTCCATAACTTCGTCTGGAAACTTCTGCTTGCTCTAATGCACTTAAAAATATGTCGGAAGCGACTATAAAGTTTAAAACCATCTCGCGAAGTTCATTTTTTTCTCCCCCGTAAAAATAAGAATCAAGAAAAAAATTTTCTCGAGAAATCCTTGGTATAAATCTCTATTAGCAAAATTGTATTGCATGAATTATATCTTAAGTAATATTTTCGGAATCTTAAAATAACTATGACGTTCATACTTTCAATATCAGCCACGTGTAGGAGAGGGGTCCAAATGCATGTACGTTAGTAAGTCCTTTAAAACATTTCACAGTTATCTGTTAAGGTATCTGCCTATATTCGGAGCACTGTTTTTCCAAAATATACAGCACTGATTAAATACATGTATTTTTATCAAGTCGTGATATAAAATCAAGAAAACAAATATAATTTTTCAAAAAGTTCATAGCATTTTAAAATATAGCAAGCTTTTATAAATGTTTAGTGCAATTTAGTGCTTATGCCAGAGATCTTACACTCAATTCAACTCAATATATTTTAATTTCCTTTATACTATGTGACACTTGTGTTCTGAAGTAAAAGTTTTACAATATTTTCAAAAAATCCCTATAAATGTACCAAAAAATGGGAAAAATACTCTAAAAAGTTATCTTTTTTTTAAATACAGGTACCTGTAGAATGATTAAATTAACACATATAGTTTTGATTTTAGTTCAAAACATAGTCAAAACACTATTCCAAAATTTCATCGAAATACATTGAAAACTTTTAAAATTATTAGCTTTCTTGTTTACAAAAGTAACTGAGGAATAAGTTTTCTAGAAACTGCATTTACAGATGCTACTTCCGTTCGTTTAATATAGCCTTAGATTTATTAAATTGGTCATAAATTCTCGCCCAATGATCGTACGAATAAAAGTAAAGCAGCTTTAGATTTCTAAAAGATTAGCCTTTGAAATAGAGATGTAAAAGAATAGAGATATAAAAAGGCAGATACCACGAAACAGAAATTTAATGATACATTGTTATTTTACATACTTTGACTCGAGGGTTTATTTATTTGTTGAGAATTATTTATTTTAGGAAGCATATTTCTACCAAAATGCTAATATAAAAGTGATTTTCAATAAATAGTTAATGATAATTTTTTATTTTTTCTTAGAAAGAAAATAACCTATTAAAGTATGTAAAACATGCTATTCTAACTGCCATAAAAATTTCATAACCCCATCTTTTACCATTTCTGAGAAAAAAGTACATAAAGTTGGTGAAATTAACATGGCGGAGATAGGGCTTACCCGGTCCCCTTAATGTAAAGAGAAACATGTACAGATAATGCACTGTTCTGCATCCTTTTCTAAGTAATAGATAACCCACAAGCTTACAGTTTTAGCATTATTTAGAACACGGGAATTTTTAAGTGGGAGATCCCCTTTGCACTCGCAAAAATACACTGATTTTACTACCAAGCTTAATGTGTTGTCAAACAGTTCATTTGAAATTAAGTTAAACCAATTTTTTGGGATGAATTGGACAAAACTTTATCTATTAGAAAACAAAAGCATAGTTGCTGGGAGATTATTAGAAATTATTTTATGAAAAAAAATTTGTCTTAGGAATAATGATTCTTAGGTCAATGCACTGCATGCAGATTTTTTTAAAAGCTATAA
>OU015496.1:75920643-75934423 GCA_907164885.2 Dolomedes plantarius
AGAATGATAGGAACACAAACCTTCAGATTAATGTTGTGTGGTAGCAATCCAGATAAATCAAGTGAATTTAAGAATTCGGTTGGATAATTCACTGCAGTGGCGCATCCAGGATTTAATTTTGAGGGGGGGGGAGGGACGAGTTGAATGGATAAAAATATTTATAATGCAAATTCAATATTCATAATGCAATTTATATTTCTTTGGGGGGAGGTTCCCGTGGCCCACCCCCTGGGTGCCTTCATCTTGATCTATAAAAGTATATATTGATTTGTACGTAGCTGTTTCTCCTGGCAATATACAGAGCTTACAGACATCATGTCTTCTTACGAAGGGTGTCAGAAAACACTCTCCCTCTTTCAAGACTCGTGGGTCATGACCTTACCCCTCGCCTCCCTCACAGGAATGTTGAACATCTACATAAGAGGGGTGGCTATCAGGGGTTGTTAGGTGCTGTAATCCGTATGTTTTGTTTGAAAGTAGAAGTTTCATAGATAATATCTTAACAGACATCGAAAAGAAATATTTTTAACTTTCTTTCTACTAGTCAGATCGAGGATTTCAATAGCTTTAAACATTATCGGGACAACACGGACCATTTTGTAAAAAACTGCGTGCAAATCGGTTCAGTAGTTTTTTAGTCTATAGAGGACACACATTACGAACATTACCTTTTATGTATATAGATAGATGAGAGGGGTGGTTATCAGGGGTTGTTAGGTTTTTATTTATTTATTTATTTGCTTTTTAATGTAGAAGGTTCATACATAGGTAATATCTGAACAGACGGTGAAAATAAAATATTTTTAACTTCCTTTCTACTGGTTAGATCGTTTATTTCAATAAACCTTCTCGGGACAACACGGTCCATTTTACAAAAAAAAAAAAAATAAACGCGTGTAAATCGGTTCAGTAGTTTTTTAGTCTATAGAGGACACACATACGAACATTGCCTTTTATATACATATATATATATATAAATATTTATATTTATATAATATTTTATATACAATTTATTATAATTGTATATAATGAATACGATTATAATAAATTATAATTTATTATAATTGTCTTAAAGTTATAAAAATAAATAATACAAGTAAAGTACTAAAAGTTATTTTTGAAAGAATCGCCTAAAATCCCATGGTATGAGTAAAACTTTAACATTATCAAGGAATTGACAAAATATAACCATATGTTATATCATTTACAATCCCATTATATTTGCTTCCTCATACAATATCTTTAAATATTAGCTACTGAATAAAGAATCGTTTATTTGAATAAACCAAATCAAAATAGTTAATACACCAGTTTATTCCTTGTAAAGCACGTTAAACATATCACACAGGTATTTACTTGTCCCCATGAAAGCCCACTAATCTCTTCTAAATATAACCTTTCTTCTCATATATCCTCGATATCCTGACACCATTGATCTCTCAATCCGGGATTAAATGGACCTTCTTAATAACGTTCCCTTAGAAAAAGGGAAAACAGCAAGAATAAATTAAAAAAAACCCTACGTAAGACCTCAACTGAACCCAAACTCTGGTTTTCTTCACTTTTTCCCTATGGGATCGATGATGGCAAAGAAAAGAGTGTTGAAACATAGCTTATAGTTAAATATATATAAAGGAATTAGCAATGAAGATAAAACGTCGGAATGTAGTAAATAATGCAGTGATGACTTGTTTTCTGTATTTTAGGTCTGCTGTATTTTAGGAAAGTATTATTTCATACATAATTATGTATATTGACAGTTACAGATTTGTAAAGAAATCCGGCGAAATATCACGAAAGTATTTACTACTCAGAGCAATGTTTCTGTGATCGTATATATTCATTGGGCTCCATGAGTATATATTTTTGATCGGAGATATGATTTCCCGCAATGATTCTTATAAATATCCTACTAGTTGATACTCGTCAAAGCATAACGGTTGGATAGTAAATAAATGTACTAATACACAAATTATACTCAACACATCATGACCAAATATTTAAAATCCTGATATTAAGAATAGAGAATTACACTTTAAAAACTTACTATTGAACCCAGGAAAAAGAAATGGGGTTACTCAACAGCGCGAAATAAATAATTTGTGTCACGTTTAATTCTTTATCTCAAAAACATAATTATAAATAAAAATGGCCCAGAGAGAGCTAGAGAGATTCTTCGGGTTAAACAAATTAACGTCTTTAGGCGGCCTTGTGCTTAGTAAGTATCTAAAGCCAGATTTAAACATGTCACTGAGAATGCGCAGAAACAAATTACTGTGTTTATGCGGCCTCGTGCTAAGTGAGTATGTAAAGCCAGATTTATACATGTCACTGAGCATGCGCAGAAAGAAAATTTTAATTGTAAATTATCGCTAATTAATCGGATTTTCTGTTACAAAAAACAAATTTGACAAATCGACAGATTACAATCTTTCGTTTTAAGACCAAAATGAAGTAAATTGATAAAGTAATTTTCTCTCGCGGACTGCCCAAAAAATCGGCTTAGCAACTTAAATATATAAATGTGCTATAAGCAATAAATTCGCTAACACTTTTATATTGTTTTATTACGACTCAGATCATATATCTTGGGAAAAAAAGTGTTATTTTAACAATTTTACGTGTATTTGGCAGAAATTAAATTTTATTAATTGCCGTTTACGCACTTAAATCATGTCATTTACTCATTTAAAAGTTTCGTAAGCAACGGTTCTGGGTTCATACCGCTCTACTTAGCAACGGTTCGAGTCAACATCTTTTCTAATATCTTAGTGAAGAAATGAGTAATTTTTTTTTGTTTCATTTTGGAAACTAAAATCTTTCGGAGCAAAGGTAAAAGCATGTCTTCACTTCGGACGTGCGGAATCTTTAGAGACTATAAGATTTAAAGTTTAAAGATTTGATTGGGGATTTGTGTGTTCTGTCGGGGGAATTCAGACTTTTCTTCAAGCATTACATGAACTTTGACCTTATATTATAAAACACAGTTCTTATTATATAACATTCATTTGTGTATGTTTATGGGTTTTAATTTCAATATTTATAGAAATACAATTAGGGCCTGTTCACATAGGAGTCCGTTACGTTGCGTTAAGGAAAAGATGACGTTCAGACGAAAATAAACCAATCATAGGCCTCCAAACGATTAGCAATGAAATTTTTAACGCCTATGATTGGTTTATTTTCGTCTCAACGTCATCTTTTCCTTAACGCTACGCAATGGACTCCTATGTGAACAGGCCCTAAGAATAAGGGGTTGGAACGTTCTTCCTTGCATAGGTAATATATTTTTGGATGTCCAAAAAATTGATCGATCTCGAAAACATCTATATATATAAAACGCGTAGGTATGCGGCACAAAAATCGGAGATATTTCTACACTCCGAATGGCAACGGCTGCAACTACCAGATGTAAACATTAGCGGCCAACCGCGTGTGTGTAGTGGTTCGACGATAGCACGTAATTTGGTGCAATTTAATTTCCGTATTTTACACGTGAATAATTTTAATTTATCCACGAGAAAATTTATTCTTTTGTTCCATTGGTTTTTCTAAATGTAAGTAAGAGGTCAAACTTTTAACAAAATATGTTTAGACCTATCAAATCCAGTGTTTAGTCATGGACAGTTGTATGTAGGTTTATCTAGAGTCCGTTCTTTTGATTCTATCACTGTAGTATCTCCTATTTCTGAAATAATCAACTGTGTATATCAAGAAGTTTGAGGAATATCATATTACTCCAATTTATAAGTGAAAAAATTTTCCCAATAATTTTTTGTTTGGTATGATTATGTGTAGATATCTGAATTGTGAACAATAGTACATATAGAGAGTGATGTAATGCACACTATATTTTAGTACTGGCTGCATTTTTACTCCTTTTTTAGTGAAAAAATGTGTCTCTAACTATTTCTTATTTGATGTAATGATAAAGGGTAGATATCTTAATTTTGAAAAATAGTACATACAGAGAGGAATGTGATTTTTAAAATCTTTGTCGTTGGGTTTCTCAGTCTTATCACTAACTCTGTTCTGAAGTAATGAAAATTCATATTTTTTTAATCACGATGTTTTAGAATCAGCCTTATAGAGAGTTTAGCAATTATAAATTTTTTTGGCTGAGATCGCACTACCACTTAACAACGTATATTTATGATGACAGGTAATGGTAACATTCCTTACATACGTTTCTTTCAGTTGAGTTGCTTTGCAAAAGAAAATATAAAACTAAAAGGGACCATGCTGGTCGCGCAGCGGCTAGTTCATCTATACTGACTGATGTACACTGAAGAGCCAGAAACCTGTCTAATACCTGATAGTTCATTTCTGGATAGCAGAACTTCAGACACGTGACGGGGTATGGTATCCAACAGCTTTCTGAGGAAGTCTGTAAGCAATGAACACCATGCCTTGGGAACAGCAGTCCCCAATTCTCTCCCCAGTTCGAGAGAAATCTCTTGAATCACATGGATGAAACGGTCGTGATGATAGGGTTGAAATAATGGTCAACTTCACCGAAATATCCACTTCACAGAAACTAAATACATACGAGCCCGCTTAATGGAATAGCCAATTTGCCACCAAAAAATTACTCTAATAAGCGGGATATTCCATTATCCGGGATCACATTGACACGCCCACAAAGTTTAAAGTTACAGTTAAACCTAGAAAGCATTAAAAACTGCCTATACCATAGGCATATTTAAACTATTATAATTAACAAACAATTATTAATTAAAAGTAAGAAACAATTTAAACACATTAAAATTTAGAAAATGGATGAAAAATGAGCTAATTTTATTGTCGAATATACAAATTTCCCTTAATTTTTTGGAAATAATTACAATGTTACTTACTTATTTGTTGCTAAAGAAGTTGGATATTTTAGAATGTTTACTGTTCTGTGAATGCAGCAAATCTGTTATTTTATTTTCTAGTTTATAAAATAAATGAAAGTCTGCATTTGGCTTCGTTTCCAAGAAACGTCTTATAATATCACAAGCCTTATTAACTTCAACATGTGACGGAACCTTTTTAATGGTACATTCTTCATCAAATTCATCTTCATCGACTTCGCTATTATCTTTTTAACGATTTCTTTTCTATAATTCCTCTTAAAAAGTGATATAATTCCCTGGTCCATTGGCTGTAAAATAGCTGTAGTATTCGGAGGCAAAAAAATGAAGTAATACATTTTCTAGTCGTACGTCGAATTTGTGGACTTGACAATTATCGATAAAAAGAATAACTTTTCTTTTCATCTTATTCATCTCATTGTCACATGACACTAACCAGTTTTGAAAGAAATTAGCAGTCATCCAAGCTTTTGGATTCGCTTTGTATTTAACTGGAAGGGGTTTTACACCTCTAAAACATCGTGGGCTTTTGGATTTCCCGATTACAAAAAGAGGCATTTTATGACTGCCGTCAGCATTACTACAGCATAAAACTGTCAGTCTGTCTTTCGGGATGTTTCCTCCAACAACTTTTTCGCCTTTTAAGCACAAAGTCCCATCAGGCATTGCTCTGTAATAAAGTGCTGTTTCGTCACAGTTATAGATACAAGAACTGTAGTCTTGTAATAAAGCAGGTAATACTACATTTTTCCAAGAACTGGCAGCGGCTTCATCAGCATCACTTGCTTCACCGTGAATTTTTTTGAAAGAAATTTGGTTTCTTGCTTTCCATCTGCACAACCATTAGTAGCTTTAAAATCAGTTGTAGCTTTAAAATCAGTTATATTTAACTGTTGTGCTAAATCTTCAGCTTTCTGATTCAATAATAATCCACTAATAGGAACATTACAAGCTCGTTTTTCAGCAAACCACTGAAGAAGAGCATCTTCAACTTTAGATTCTTTTCCTGTAAATTTTCGTTTTTGATTAAGATTTTTATTGCATTTCCAGTCGTTCAAGACTTTTTCTTTATTTTTTAACAATTTCGAAACTTGAGCTTGGGATATCTCAAACTTTTTTGAGAGTTCTAATTGCGTACACTTATTTACTTTTGCAAACTCTATGACTTTTACTTTTTCTTTTAAAGTAAGATCTTTTCGTCTCAAACACATTGTAAAGCACAAGAAAGATTACTGATTTCACGAAATCGAACTGTCGAACTAATCGCCGTAGAAAATGTACAGTTAAATGTTCAAGGCTAGAGATCCCCCAAGTTAAATGTTGCGCTTCTCCGAAGAAATTCGTTACAGTTGGTAATCCACGTACCCTTCAAGATATGGACCTGTTGAAGTTTCACATTTCCTTCACACACACACACACACACACACTCATTTTCTAGCTCTCATTTGGGGGTGAAGCCTATTGTTCATTCTCTGAATAGGGAAACGTAGGCCAGCGTTTGAGCAATAAGGGGAGGGCGGGGGTTGCGGCTAGCAAAAACAGCAACAATGAATTGCCCTTCAAAACCGAAGAAATCCCCATTTCCTGCGATTGGACACTTTCTACGAAGTGACAAAATTGCTTTGAAAGACATTCAGTTACTGCACATTCATTATTGCACTTTACAAAAAAAAATTCTGAAAAGAAGTGCGCGAAATAGAAAAAGATCGATATCGTCAAGGCTAAATATTATTCCTTTAAGCGGGATAACTTCAAAACAATATATTCCATTAACCGGGAAATTTAACACAGAAACAAATTACTACGGTTTGGGACATTGAAAATTTATTACATTAAACGGGATATTCTTTTAACCGATATTCCATTAAGCGGGTTTGACAGTAGTTTTATCCCAAATAAAAGATTTTCTTTCAACCAATAGTCCTTTACATTTGAAGTAAACCTCTCCCTTCTTTTCTTGATAAAATGAATATGAAAAATTAAATGATTATTCATAATCATTTAATTATTTATAAAAACGATTTGAAAGCTAATCAGATATACAGCCTTAAAAAATTAATACAATTCAGCCCAAATTTTCACTGGCGATTGGATGTATGGTTTTTGAATCTATCGATTACAGACAGACAGACACACACATTCATTTTTATATATAGATTGATAAGATGGGATGGAATATAGTCATAAAATTCATCCCTTTCTTTGTTAGACATAACATAATAGTTTCCCCTTAAACGCTTTAGCACAACATGTCCTATTAGCTTGACCCGGGGCATCTTTATCCGTCTGGGTCCGATCTCACTTTTCTCCACTGACAAACAAAATAGGGTCTGTTTTTTCCCACCTCCACATCCTCTTACCGATTTCCTGGATCCTGAAACACATAAATCTTCGTCGAAGTGGCCACTATCACTTAGGCAAACGTGACATTAGTAGATTCAGCAGGTTATCAAACGTGAAACGTAAGCTAGAAGGTGAATCTTCGTCTGAGACTATTAGTATTTAAAGAGGTATAAACAGCCTCCTGAAAACTTCATTTCGTCAAACTACCATAGAAAACTTTTTCTTGCTCCCTTCCTGTAGTTGAAATGTTAAAACTGTTAAGCAGGTATGTTGTAACAGATATTGGATTTTTTCTTCTCTTACTATAATCACGTGTATCTACTTATAGGTCTAATTAAGTTGTATTTTTAAAATTATTAAAAATAATTTTAATAAAAGATAACGTAAATTAAAGAGTATTTTATGGTAAATTATCTAATATACGTATATATATAGGTGTGTGTGTGTGTGCCTGTCCAAAATCCTAAATTTTGGCTATAAGAATCAACTGCTTATAAGAATCAAAAACAGTAATAACAAACGTGATTCTTATAAGCGGAAATCACTGTATAAGAAAATATTATTTGTATGAATTAATTTACAATGAAGGGGAAATATAGTAGTTAAAGGAATTTCGACGTAACATACGCATATTATATGTAAGCTGAAAAAAAAATATTTATCTTTATTCCGTAAGGCGAACTAGTACTTGTGATAATTTACTCAGTACATACATTATACAGAGTATATTGTCAGGTTATTACCCTCCAAAATATAGTTGTTAATATGTAGCTTCACACAACCGACTCTGTAATAGATAAAATCTAGAATAAAATTCATCGCTGTATATCAGAATTTATTAAAAAGTGTAAATCAGTGATGCATTGCACTATACACACACTTGGTGAAAGTTTCGTAGGGAAATTTTAAGCTCCTTATATATTGTGCCGAATGCATAGGATTAACTTCCGAACTCTAAAAAACTCGAACTCGTAGACGTAAGTATTTCCAAAAACTTGGCTGTTAAACCTTTGGTCCTATTAGGCGAAGGAATATGCGGCATAATAAGATTATTTTCTCAAAGACTAAGCAAGCTACTTTACCGTAAACAATTATGATTTGCAGAGTAACAAAAGCATCTGGTTACTTTTCGTGTTTTGGGGAAGGGATCTAGCATCAATGGCTATAGTCAATGGCTTCCCATAACAGCCTTTTTAAGGTAAATCTATTCGCAGTGCGTCTTTCACACTACAGCATAAGCTGGGTTACACGGTTCATCGGGGAATGCTGTTTTCATCTTCTTCAACATTTTTGTTACATTTAATGTTACATTTAAGGTTAATTTTACATTTAATGGTAATTTTAATAGTTGTAAAGAAATTTACGCATGACTTGAAATTGATACAAAGTGAAAATGACTATATTTTGCTGTTATTATGACAAAATGTCGACATAGAATAATCTAAAAGACACAATATGGTCTCAAAATAATTTTAATAGAGATAGAAACTGACGTACTTTAAAAAATAAAAACTTTCAATCCATATAGTTACAGTTATATATATATCTTTATATATAAAAGGCAAAGTCTGTGTGTGTGTGACCGAGTTTTTGTCTGCTCGTGGCACGGCGCAAAGACGGCAGGTCGGACAGTCTTGAGATTCGACACGAAGATGCCCCCCGAGGTCTCATTATGCACCTCGAAGCCCTTTTTTCGATTTTTGAATTAGATTTTCCGTAATTAAATATTTAGTCGCGATTTGGAGCTCCCGGACGAGTAAAAGCTCCGTAAATCCTAACGTATCCGTCCAAGAATTTTTTTTTCGGACCAGCCAGGAACAAATAACATGAAAAGAAAAGTATGAATAAGGTTTTTGACAGCATTTCTTCATTAGCGGTGTCAATGCTGTCTAAAAACCAATGGATTGTTTCCAATGGGTATGATCTATACAATAAACACACTCAGACACCGTACAATCCATGAATAACAGAAGAATTGATTAATAATTGAATTAAGATTGAATAAAAGTACTTAACCAAAGAACACCAAGCCTGGCACTAGTCAGAGTGGAAGTTAAGAACTTGTAACCGCAAGATGACTGACGTCACAAAACTTGCAACCATTGAGGTAGTGGATTCTCAGTTACAGACTTACTTAGGTTACCGTATTTTAGGACTATTATTCCCTTAATTTTATTATTATTTTTTATTATTATTACTACTAAAAGTTAATTTTATTATTATTTTTATTTTTATTTTTAGTAGTTATTTTTTTCTATTTTACTTATTATTATGTATATATATATATATATATATATATATATATATATATATATGTATGTATATAGATAGATAGATGATAAAATATGTATACGCTTTTATTAAAATGTAAAAATTAAATTACTAAAATACCTCTGTTTTTATTTTGTTTAATATTTAAATCTTACTTATTGTACAATCTTGAATATATCGTTATCTATTTCTATGGAAATATTTATCAGGGAAAGGAAACTTTTACCTAATTTCGCAGAGTATCTGTAATATGTAAACTGCAGCAAATGGAACTCAGAATGTCAGTTTCCCTTTTCTTACGTGGAATGTCTGCTTACAACTTTAAAGACAAAATATTTCATGTTTGTTGAAATATTCTCCACTGAATCCTTTGTTTAAAGTCCTTGTACGTATGATTCTCCTGAAATTCAAATCCGCTTTAATCACTCCTGAACAAATCTTGCTGTTAGAATCAGAAATTATACAATAATCTTATCTTGAATGTATGTTTGGACTATTCGCTTAAAAGACAAGCGATAAAACCAAATGGAATATTTAAAAGAATGGAGAAGCACGAGGAAAATATTTGATGAAATATTAATTAAAAAGTAAGATTTCAGCAGTTAAAATTCTCTTGGGAAACTTTCACACTATTTAGCCAGCGCTAAGTTTTAACTTTTCTACTTTACGTGTGATAAAATATTTAAATTTCGTCCTTGTTTCATAAATGTATTAATGAAATAATTATGCGCTACGAAAACCATGTTACATGACAGTGACTTGAATAATGAACTGTTGTTAATACGCCCAAACGCTATTATTATTTTGGAATTTTTCTTTTGGACATGGACAAAATTTTGCCTTGTTTTGAAATTATATATAATTTGTGAAATTAAAAATTACTTTCTCTTATTAAAAGTATTGGATTATTTAAAAGCTGAAAATAATCTATTAATCAAAATTTATGACACAATTAATTGTTTGTAGGATGTTAAGTATATAACCCACAAGTAGTTAATTCATATTTGATTATCGTAATAAATTACCTGTCATGGTTCTTATTTTTAAATGAGACTCAAGCATTCTGAATTTCGAATATGAATAATGCAGTATAAAAAGTCTTTCTAAGTTCTATATATTTATGATGATATAAAAAAACAAGCGTCTATCATACATTTTGATATAAACTATTATATTATAGTTAATTACTGAGATTCGAACATTCGGATTTCTTTTTCATTATACAGATTTCAGATATATTAAAGCAGAAATTAGATTCACGATTTAGTTTATTAGCGCAAACAAATGACAATATAGGAGATATTTTTTGAGATGTTAGATACGCAAAATTTAAATGCCATGATTTAATACTCTGTGTATTTCAGAGTGTTTATATCTACAACATCATGATTTGGGGATAATAAAATATATATGTAATAACAAATTTAATTCCTTTGTAGGATACATAATTTATAATTCGTACTACGTATGTTCACCTAATATTCATATATATTGAATAATGTAAAGAGATAGAATTATTACTCTTGCACATTGCCTGCAGAAAATGTATAAATATTATGCCATAAACTCCTCTGGAGTAAGCAATACAACTTTACTCTTAGATACCTTTTGGCCAGTGGCGTAAAATATTTAGTATTTATATGATTAGAGGGTAAATTCGTGAAAACAACAGCAAGATAGCATTTCAGTACAGTACCATAATACATCAAGGGGGTGATGGATATCACATTCAGTAATTTGTAAATGTGAAGAGGATATGAAAGTGAAAGACGACATGATGGGGTGCAGAGATTTTATGGTAACATATATTTTACCTTGATACTTGAAGAGTACTTGTGGAAAACTTTGGTATTCAACCTTTGTTTGACCGGTCATGAGGTTTTGAATTTTCGACGAACTTAAAATCGGGCAAAATGTCAACTATGTATTATGAAGAAAGTCAGAATACTTATTGTGCCTATTTTCTGTGTAATTATCTGTGCGGCTGATATTTTTTGTGTGAAAAATAGGTTTTATGCTTAATAATATTATCACAATATTTATTCATGTGAATAATGCCCCCAAACATGTAGCGTGAAGGAAAAATAGTAAAGCAAAAGAGTAGACTTAAAAAAAGGGAAGACTATTTCATAAAATTTGATTGATAAGTATAAATGTTTATTAACAAACTTTAGTATTATTTTCCTCTAGAAGGATTGATTTGTAATACTATACTGTTGCACGGAGTTTATTTAATGAGCACATGAAAAGAATGAGAAAGTTATAAATAATATGAAAGTGTATAAATTTGGAGAAAATATTCTATTTGTAATGAAATTAAAAAACGCACGCAGTATGTACAAAAATTACTGAATGGGATATTTCTACAAAATAATAATGTCAATTTTCTTCAGCGACTGCGCAATAATATCAATTAATATTATCAAAGCCAAGAATTACTTCATCCTAAGAATAAATACGCTTTAAGTGAATGATTTGTTATCGTAGAATTGATAAGTTTAATATAAATTCTTAGCTTTAACTCGAATAATTTGTCACGATATGGGAAAAAAGGAGCTATAGAAAGCATGAATTTGTCTTTGAGTATCAACCTTTGGCTGAAGATATGTTATTCCAATCACAAAAACGCGAGTAAATTTTGAGAAGTATTCATAAATACGAATTTGATATATCATTTACTAGTGTATGTAATAATTTTGGAAATTAATATTATCTGTGAATAAATGATTTACTGCTTCATATGTTTGGTACCTATATAATCGAATATATAATTGAATATATAATTGAATATATGATTGAAGAGCTTAGTGGATGAAGATGTTATGAGATAAACAAGTGAAATCGAGAAAATCAGCTTTAAAGTTTTTAGTTTGCTCTTTTTCCCTACTTCACAAAATCAGCGGTTTTTCTGCATGTTATTGTAGTTTGATTGTTCAAAATGTTTGGGTCTTGTCGACTTGGATATATATATATTCCCTTTTATCTGGCAAACTATATCGAATTAGATGTAGTTTGTCAGATAACAGGGAATTTCGTAAACATACATGACACCTTATGCACACGACATCTTCTTTCATTTACGTTTCCAGTACAGGTTTTCACATTGGTTGAAAAACGTGTTATGTGCTTGTTCAACATCAACATTAACCTTTAGCTTACAGGGCACATTTTTCCGATTCCCTCTCGAGAACGGGAAATTTCATACCCCCTTTGTAAGAACATCCAGTAGGAGGGGGGGTTATGCATACATACATACATATATACATACACACACACACACACACACACACACACACATATATATATGCATTAATTCTTGACCCCGTATTCTTGGGATATATAGTATCCCACCCCGTAAGGAAAATGTTAAATTTAATTTACACTTCAAGAATAGGAATATATTCATTAAAATCCGGAAGATACAAGACAAATATTTATTGCACAGGTATAAAATTACATGCATGAAAAATTAATGTAAAAATTGTGGAAAAGATCAAGGTAAGATATTTTTTTCATTTTCCTTTTCAATCACAGACTCTGAACATGTCACTTAGCAGGTTCATCCTCCAAGCTCTTCAATTCATGTTTCACAAGAAATAGTTTTTCTGTCTATTTAAAAATTATAAATGAAATCACATTTTTAGAAATTATATCAGCTTAAATCATATTTATGTTTGTTTAGTAGCAATTGTTTTAGAATTCCTATTATAAAACATTTGAAATTGTATGTAAGTATTAAATCAACTACTGAAAATCTTGCATATGTATAAATAAGTAAGGAAATTATGGGATACTTGTTCTGAATGATAGTTTTAAGTGATTATTCACATATTATACATTATTATTTCATTTATTAGAAAATGCTCGTAATTGAAATTATTTTGCTCTACTGTTCATTTAATGTTTTAATTTTTAGCACAATGTATAGCATTCTTTATGAAAATACTTTTACAGACGTTATTTTCACTTCGCAACAATTTTCTTGCTTCATAATAAATAAAAAATATTTTTTGCAACATATAATTAAAATTCGTTCATGTTAGTATCCAAAAAAAAGGAAAAAAAAACCTTGATATAGTCAATTTCTCATATTTTCGGCTTTTTTCATGTACAATATTGCAAAGGAAATTGGAAATGTCGATTTTAATAATGTACTATGTTCTTCCTTAGGAAAAAGAATCGGATAAAAGAATCGCAAAAATGCTTTTCACGCATGGAATATTTCTTTCCGTTTCACTTCGTACACATGAAGTGAAATACATTTCTATTCTGAATCTGGGATTCAATTTTAGCCAAACGATTACAAAGAT
>OU015496.1:75934923-76234923 GCA_907164885.2 Dolomedes plantarius
TATTAGTAGTCAAGTTAGGAGTTTGAACGGTTAGATAGTGCTTAAACTGGCGAGCAGTATTTTTTGGATTCGGAAAAACGAATCCATCATTAGATTTGCTAGTGCCAGGATTATTGGTTAAATTATCTAAGGTAATGTTAGGCCTTTAGGGCGTTTTGAGGGGTTTTCGGATGCGTCATTTACGTTGGTAATAGGGTTGGGATTATGGTTAGAGGTGAATGTATTGTTTTTGGTGAGCTCCACCGACAAGTAGTAGTTAGGCTTACCTCCTAGTAGCGTAAACGCTGCTTCGACGTGGGGGTGAGTAGCCAGCATTTCTTGCCGTACATCATCATGGGTAGTAGGGTTTAGGGCTTTTTCTAATAGATAGGTCTCCATAATGGTGAGTGATGTTTGATTTAAACATTCCAGCGTGCAAGGCAGTGGGGGGGGGGGGGGGTTGAGCCAAAGCTCTCCCCAGATAATTCCATTGGCGCACCTTCCATTACGCGTGTCTGTACACCTCGGTGTCCAGACGGCGTCCTCATGTTCGAAGCTACCCTAACTACGTCACGCTTTAAAGTGGCAACCCGTGCAAAAGCATTGTTCTCTACGTCGTTCATTGGTCCACGTAGCTGCCATTCATCCGAAGTCCTGCCTTTCTTCCCCGATCTTTCAAAAAATGGCGGCGAATTTAAACCAAATATCAAATTCGATAGCTGAAGCATTTTTTTCTGTTTTCATAAGCTTCTGGGAAGCTAAAAACACAGACGACGACCCCCCTTTTTTATATCAAACCACTGAGCTACTCTTACAATGACAAAATTTTTGTTAGTTTGTCATTATAAGAAATCTTAGTCATATGAACAGTATTTACAGTTTAAAGAATTCAAATCATAATGAAATACATCTCATTTTCATCATATTAATTTTACAGTAGCATATTCTTATACACATTGGAATGAAAGAAAAACAATTTTTAATTAACGGACCATAGTTAAAACAAACAAATCACACCTATTTAGTTCTTGTATATTTTTCAAGTTTATTCTGTTGCTAGTTTATATTGTCGTTTTCAAGTTTATATTGTTGTTTTGTTTTGTTTTGGTTCCTTATCCTTTGTAGTACACAAAAACATTCATGTTTTTCAAAAGTCCATAGTAATCACACATGGTTTCCATCACTTGTTTCACTGACACATTGAATTTTTTTTCTTTTTGTTTCAAATTTTGGTATTAATGTAATTTTGTTTTTATCAATGCATGTCTCGCAGAAGTGCCCCGAACGGACAACGATGACTCGCTAACTAATTTAACAATCCCTTCTACTGCTTCAGTGTGACATGGAAAATTATTGAAGTCAATACGTTGACTCTCGTGATAGGTTCCTTTATAAACTGCTTTAGTTTTTCATCAGAAATGCCTCTTCATAGGAGATCCTGTTACTTTAACATCATTCCATTCAATCATATCAATAAAATCCTTGGCATCAAAGTTTATACGTTGAATTAAAAACTTTCCTTCATTTGCAGTCCTTGCTTTTAGAATCCTACGTAATCCAAGCTCTCTTACATAACTGCGATCATCTGATATCATACAAAGGAGGAATTTTCTGAAGCAGATTTTTGTCACTGGATAAGGTATAAAAGATGGCATAATAGCACTTTCAACGGCAACAACCAACACTTAAAAATTACTGTAATTGGATGTGATGGAACTGGCTTGAACACTGGATTGAATAATGGTGCGATTCCTTTATTGGAAAAGGAATTAAGAAGGCCACTGCAGTGGTTGATTTGTCTATTTCAAGTAAATGAACTGCCCCTACATCCTAATTAAAGGTCCAAATGAATTTGGAGGAGAAATACACTGCTGGCCACTGTAAATTCAACACCCTGAAGGAAACATGCAAATAACATGAAATTTACAGCATGCATTAGCGGAGGTGAGATATGCAAATGATTAGAATTTCAGCGCAGACGCACATCACGCGCGCCTGTGACGCCACTTCAAAGCGCTATTTAAGGCTTGGAGATTTCGACGATTTCAAGTTCGGCAATTGTGTTTTTCTTGTGGTTTTCTCTAAAAACGATCAATTATGCCTCGTCGAAAACAGCGATCATCTTTTGATCAAGTATCGAGTTCGACAGAGGAAGGATAGTGGCCTACCGAGATTGTGGATTATCTTTCAGGGAAATCGGTAGTCGTGTTGGACGAAACCAAACAACTGTAATGCGGATATGTGATCGTTGGATGCAGGAGGGTACGACGGACTGGCGTGTTCGATCGCATCCACCTCAGTGCACCACTTCACGTGATGACAGGCAAATTGTGCGCATGGCAGTGACGGATCGCTCAGTGACATATCGAACCATAGCACAGCACATGCAGTCTGTAACGCATCATCCAGTGTCTGTGCGTACCATTCGACGCCGTTTACAGCAGAGTGGTCTGTCCGCAAAACGTCCATTGCTTTGTCTACCCTTGACGCAGAAACACAGACATCTCCGCCGCCAATGGTGCGATGACAGAAGGATGTGGACGGCAGAATGGAATGAAATTGTCTTTACTGACGAGTCACGCTTCTGTCTGCAACACCACGATGGTCGCATTCGAGTCTGGAGACACCGTGAAGAGAGGATGCTGAACAGCTGCGTTATGCACCGCCACACTGGTCCTGCACCGGGTTTTATGGTATGGGGCGGTATTGGATATCACTCTCGCACACCTCTAGTACGCATTGCCGGTACTTTAAACAGCCAGCGCTACATCTCCGAGGTGTTGGAGCCAGTTGTCCTTCCTTACCTTCAGGGCTTGCCCACAGCCATATTTCAACAGGATAATGCGCGACCACACGTGGCACGCATTGTCCAACGGTTCTTTGTCAATCGCCAGATTGAATTGCTTCCCTGGCCGCCTCGCTCTCCGGATCTTTCGCCGATAGAAAATTCGCCGCCGAATACTGACTGAGTACATTTAGAAAGTTTATGCAGCTGTTTGGTTTAACCTAAAGCTGAAAGCATCTTGTATCCATGGATCAAAGCACCTGTGGAAACTTGCAAGCTATTCACGTTACCTCCATCAGACTCTTAAAAATTTAATTCACCCAGTTATTCAAAGAAATGCATACTTTGCTGCTTCTGAAAATCTCCTCCTTTGTATGATATCAGATGATCGCAGTCACATAAGAGAGCTTGGATTAAGTCTGATTCTAAACATAAAGGCTAAAATTGAAGGGGACATCAGAAAGTTTTTAAACCAACATATAAATTTAGATACCAAGTATTATACTGACATGATTGAATGGAATGATGTTAAAGTAACAGGACTTCCTATGAAGAGCCATATTTCGGATGACAAACTAAAGCCGTTTATAAAGGAAGCAAAAGAATCTGATCACGAGAGTCAACGTATTGACTTCAATAATTTTCCATGTCACACACAAACAGAAAGAAAGGATTGTTAAATTCTATACCGAGTTGTCCGTTCGTGACACTTCTGCAAGAGATGCATTGATAAAAACAAAAATACAATCTCAAAAGAAAATGCCAAAATTTCAAACAAAAAAACAATTCAATGTGTCAGTGAAATAAGCAATGGAAACCATGTGTGATTACTATGGACTTTTGAAAAACATAAATGTTTTTCTCAAAATAACGTTTTGCTTTTAAAGACATTAATCACTATTAATATTTTTCTAAATAAGTGAGATTTGTTTATTTTAACTAATGCCCGTTAATTAAAAATTGTTTTTCTTTCATTCAATTGTGTATTATTAAGATATGCTACTGTAAAATTAATATGATGAAAATCGCGAAATTCTACAAAATCAGTTGTTCTGTAATGGCATTTAACAGTTAGAAATACTTAGAATTGTAAGTTTCCTGTAAAAATATCGTATTTTGAATATTTTATTTACAATATATATATGTATATATATATTATTTTAATATACTATAAAAGAAATAAAAAAATACAAATTTTATCACTTTTTCATAAAAATATCCATTTTGAAGCACTTTGCGGTACTTGAAAAGATTTTAGTAGAACAATAAAATTTTATTTTATATTCTTTATTCTAATCCCAAGAGGCAACTTTTGAAAACTATAGCATATTTAAATTTAAAAAAAAGTTTTTTCGTTCCACCCTAGCAAACATGCACGAAGATTATCTTGAAACCGCCAACATGCTCTGGTTTGTTATCGGTAATTCACACATTTTTCTTGAGTGGTTCGTAGCATGGGTGGTAGCGCTCTGGGTTTGTAACCTAGCGGTGGTGGGATCGAGTCCCGCGGCTGGCATTTTTTTCCTCTCTTTCCCCTGCTTCAAGGCTGGCAAGCTGAAGTTCTTAGATTATTTCCTTCATGTTAATTAAAAAAATATATGTAATTAACATGTAGATGTTAGTCGACGGCAAAAAAAATTTTAAATGTCGTAAAAAAATATTAATACATAGGCTATTTATGGCAATATAACCTATAAGAAAAAATATTTTGTTTACAAATGTTAACATTTTTAAACTCTCTTGCAAACTCTCTCTGACTGCAGAAATTCCAGGAACATGCTATCTCTTTTCTATATCTTTTACTAACAATTCTTGCTACCAATGGTGTTAGACGAGCTCCACAAAATAAGAACTATTTTCAGAAGTAGAGGGCATAAATATGGAACCTCTCCCCACATTGGAGATCTACGTCTATATCCGTTTCAAAATCAAAATCATACCCGTCTGAAATATGTGCTTGAAAATTAACAACTGCAAATATATTTTGGTAGCTGAGGCACTTTCTTATACATTTTAGGTATAATTATAATTTGGTTACATGCACTAAATAGCATTTTATTTTTGCAGTGCAGGTAAAAACAAAAAGAGAAGAGTTTGATTAAGAAAAAATATCTTTAATATTTACTAGGAAATTCATTGTGGAAGTTGCTACGTAAATGTGTGACATCCACCGCTAAAAATAAATGAGTAGTAAAATAAGATAGACACCACTAATTCCTCTCTTTTAAATAAAGAGTGGTGCAACAAGGCTCCATTTTTAAGTAGATATTTTTAAAATTTCTCCAGTAATAGATAAAAAATTAACAATGAAACTACTTTTTGATTACCTTACACTTCTCACATAATATAATCTTTACATACCAAGAATGTTATGTGAATTTTCCTCGTAAAAGAGGTTACACAGAAATAAGAGCTATTTCTCTGAAAACTATCTTTTGTTTAATCATCACCTTCCCTTTCAAATCCATAATTCTGATACAGATTTCTGCTACTTATGGCTACGAATCGGACGGCCGATTAAGGTACGATGGAGCCATGTCGGTATCGGCGCGGTTCATATCAACCCATCACAGGCCCTGAAACACGTAAACAGCAAAGCGTTCCCCTTCGAAGGTTCGTAAACAACCCGCGAACGGCCCAGAAAATTTCTCCCGTACTTGTCGTTCTACCGGCGCTTCCAGCACTGGCCCGATAAGCTGCCGTCAGTCCTGTGTTTGTTGGGTATATATATATATATATATATATGTGTGTGTCTGTGTGTGTGTGTGTGTACACGTGTGTACGGTGAAACTCCTCTAAGGTGGCCAGTGGTACCGCTCCAACATTATTCGCCCCGAATTCGCAACGAATACACTCTGTTGATTCTGGAAAATAGTAGTGTGCAGTAGCAGTGTACGCATCGTAAAATTTATAAAAAGACAAACACTCTTTGAGACTCTCTTGCCTACTTCAGGATAAAATTCCTTCAAGTTTTCCTTCAAGATTTGCTACAGACCGTTGACCTATTGTGTCACGGCTATATGTATGTATGCATGCATGCGTGTGTGTGTGTTTAGTTAATTTAAAAACCGAAAGATTTTCATCTATCTTCTTCATGTGTTTTTAAATGTAATTTTCCTTAAAATATATTTTGTTTATCTGTAGAATTCAAATACATTAAAATAAGCTTAGTGGAATAATATTTTCGTTATTATTGGGCAATTATCCGTAAACATTTTAAATTTGTGTTGTGAAAACACAGCAATCACTTAACCTTTAAATATCGAAAGAAAAGTTCTTGGGAGAAAAAAAAATCTGTGTGAATAATTCCAGAAATTTCACAACCTATTATGAGATGAGAGCTGCCTTACTTAGCTCTTTTTCAAAACTAACAGTAGTAATCTTGCTTTGAAAGTTGAAAGAACTCATACGACTGCAATCCACGACTCGTCTATGTCGCGTTCTAATTATCTCTACCCCCTGTAGTTTTCCAACTACCCCTATTCTCAAATTGTTACAACAGTTCTTTCCCACTCTAGCATGTGTTGACATGGTACAAACATCCATCACGTTCGCCCGTGGTCAGGGATGTCTTCTGATTGGAAGAATGCTTGTGGAGGGTAACCGCCCCTCTCCTGTAAAAACTGGAGTATGTTTTCACGGCACAAAAGGTTCCCACTTGGTGAGGTATCCCCTTAACCCTTGAACTGATATTATCAAAAGTTGTCTTATTCAGGTTCTATTCCTTTCGGACGTATCATATTCTAAAAATATGGTGCTAGTGAGTTTCGCATTTACTGATTAACTATAGACAATCAAAATCATAGTTTTAATGTTACATAGATTTATAGTGATCTTCGTATTAACTGTGTTGGATTATAGTCAAACAAACACAAAGTTTTAACATTACACAGTTTTCGTACAACACGCTCCTTCGTAAATTCGAATTAAAGGTCGCACAAATTAGTCCTGATTAACTTTAATTATAGTTTTATAATCTCTGCTAGTTCAATTACTTATTGCGCTTCCTTAAAACTTTTGTTTAATCTACTACCTTATAGTCAAGATGAACGAATTAAATACCGCAGAATTCGCCATAATATTAAATATTAAAAAAAGGCAAAGAGAAAATTTTACTTCTTAGTAACTTAACCTAGAATACCGTAGAAATCTAAAGCCTGTCCAGTCGACTCCCTGGATTATTTTAAATTCATCCCATGATGACGGCAGAAATGAGAGTAAAAACATTCACTGAGAGAATAATAAATTGCAGAGGATTCCGCTGTAAAAATATAGCACTTTTTTTTCTCTCAGTTCATATTTTCTTTTGTTGCTCTAGGCTTAACTAAAGAGCCGAGCTTATATAATGGGATTATTCTACAACTTCATCTTTTCCAATTCAGATTTGAACGGACGGATTTAAAGGAATAAAAGAGTCTTTAATCGCCTTTTATTCTGAATTTTAAACTATATTTTCGATAGGGAAAAACAGCATGTGATCGAATTCAATAGTAACCGCTGGCAGAAGAAAGCGGAGTGTAAAAAAATTCGAGGGGATTATCTAAAAAGCAAATATAATTATTCCTATAGATGCATATACGGTTCGACAGTTACTTATTAAATCGGAATTTTATTAAATAACACTTACGTAGTTTGTTTAATAATCGTTATGTAGAGTGTGCAACTATAATTGGTTTAAATTAAAAAATTAAGTAATAAAAATGTTAAAATTTATGGGAAAATATAGTCACAAATTAACAAATTTTTTAAACGATATACTGAAGAGATTCCCTCGAGTTGGGCTGAAAATCAAGATGTTTTTATCGATAAGGGCTCAAGTGAATAAGTGTGAGAAATAAGTTTCAAAATACAAATGCAAATTTATTTCTTCGTACCGTCAATTAATTAATCATTCTTCACAAATATAACAGGAGCATTTATTTTCCAGACTATATAAAACCTACTTTCGTTCCCCCCCCTCTCTCTCTCTCTCTGTTTATATATATATATATATATATATATATAACATTAAAAATCCTATAACCATTTTAAATTCTAATTTATTCTAAATTCCCTTTCGGCGTTCGAACTAATTTCGCTTTTCATTCTAAGTTCTAATAACCTCGAAAGAAAATATTAAATGGCTGCCTTTTTACTCGAAAACTAAACTTGCGTAGCGTGGACAGAAAATTAAATGCTTTAGCGCATTAGTCACGCTTTTTCCTAACTTTTAACCAATTAAACCCTACTACGATCACATGACGAGATAAGTTTATATAAGGTTTGGTATCACGTACATGTAGGCTTTTTTTCATTTGTAAGTTGCCCCGAGAAGTTGTATTTCTGTGTATCTTAAAAATAAAAGATGTAGTTAAATCAACGTTGTGGTGTTTTACGTGTCCGAGGGTGAGATGAAAAGCGGGAAAGAAAATTAAACATTTGTGATGCACGGCCGGGTGACATGATGAACCATTACTCAAAATTATGCCACTCAGCCATTCCTTCGTCGGCCCGCGCTCGTGTTATTACAAGAGTCGGCAGTGTGGACCTCCCCTCGGATACATGCAGTAATTTTTAAGCCGCCGTTAGTCGATCCCAACAGAAACTAAAATTCCTCGACTTTCAAATGTACTGCGAAAAATATATTGTGCTGAGTGTGTCGCGTACAAATCCCGTGGATTCCCACGAAGTGAACTTTGATTGAATCTGAAAAATAAATTTTTGTGTCAAAGAGAGTGTCAGTTCTGGATTACATTAAGCCAAGATGATGTCGCTTACTTCGGAGTGTGGATTACCTGCTGTTTACGATTTTCAACGACGAGTTGTGAATCATGTGTGAACTTCCGAAGTTTCGTGGCAGAGATTTCGTGAAAAAGTGTTTTCAGATTATGTGAAACGTCGATTTTCACTAATCGTTGACCTGGGGATAAAAATATCCCGAGAAATTCTGCGAAAACATGTTGTGTGCAAATTTTAAATGTACAAATTTTTTCGCATTTACACGTGAGTTTTCTGGAAGTATTCCAGATTGTGCCAAAGGATGTCGTGTGCCACCATTGTGATGAATAACTTTCATCTTACCTTTTGGGACTAAACGAACAACTACACGACATTGGTGATTGATGATATGTAACTAAAATTGTTCAAGATGTTTTTCATCAACATTTTGCATAAAGGTGTTAAAGGATTTTGACCATCACAACTGTAGTTGATAATAAAAATACTGAAGATTTCGATTTATAATTGTTTGAAAATATAGGTAAATGATAATTACCAATTAAAGAGTGAATTAATTTCAAAGGGGTAAGTTATTATTTGCGAATAATTTTTAAAGTGCAGTGTTCTTTTTAATTTTACTATATATTGATAGTGAAATGTTTTCAAATTATTGATTTAATTAAGTACCTATGATAAAAAATAAATCGATAAAAAGTAAAACGAAAGTAAAAATCATTGGTTTAAAACGTGTATTTTGTTTTTGATTTTAAAATGTTTCATTTTGATTTGCATTTTGATAGAATTTTAAGAGTATATTTTTTTCATATTATAAGATATTTGAATTTAAAGAAATTTTTGAGACTTATATGTGATAAATTTATTATAAGTGTGTGTTTTTAGTGTAATTTTATAATATTTCCATGTTCTTTTTCTGATAATGAATATTTTAGTGTTTTAAGATAATTGATGATATTTGGTTACGTTAAATTGAAATGTTAAATGAGTGTAGTAATCCTATAAGTATTTGTTTTCGCACCCAGTTCAAAATCGTCGCGGAGAAAAGAAAAAAAAATAACGTAAATCATTTCCGTTTTCGAGCGCCGTTGTATTACATTTCGAAGGTCGCCTCCGCAATAAATTTGAGTGCTCAGCATTAGTTTTGTAAACACGATCATGAAAAGAGCCAAACTTGTTTTGATTCATTTAACCTATAAATTTTGCGGTTTTCAAATTGAGCTTTTCTAAATCTAAACATCAGATGCTTGTGGTTTTGATTTTGGAAAATATCTGCATGGAAAACTTAGTAATTAGTTCAAACTTTATAATTTAGGTATATTGTTTGACATATTACATTTGATGTTGAAACCTCGTAAATTGTTCTACGAATTTAAGTAAAGGAGATTTCCGGAGGTTTTTAGTCGATAGTTAAAAGGCGTATTGCGGTTTTCATATAAACGGAACGTCTTTATAACATGACTTAGGGTGCCAAAAAACCACAATTGGATAATTGAAAAACCATTGTATGTTATATTTGGTTCATCCGCCCCAGAAAATTCTCGAAATAGAAATAATGAAGAATAATAAATAAATAGAAAAGAGAATATTATAATGAGAAATATGTTTTGAGATATTGAATACAAATGATGAATATTTAGGAACTTTACAGCGAGGATTCATACCAAAATGTGATATAAGAAAAGAAAAATTGTTTTTGGCCTATCGATTTCATGATTAACTTAATAAAACTGAGATGGGTATTGGTAAAAGAATTTTGATTATTTGTGTCAATTGATAGAATAATAGTTTGAAATTTGAACATTAACATTAAATTATGGCAATTGATAGAGAATATTAAGGTATTATTATTATTGTTATTATTGGTATTAGGAGTATTTTATTATTGTGTGTTTAATACTTTCATATGTTGTATATTTTTGATTCTATTGAATATAAAATTGATAAACCAAATTTTCACACTAAACGAGATTCTGAAATTGTCCATGCTTGCAGATTAAGATATTATAATGCACCAGAGAACTTAAAACTACACCACGAATAATGACAAACATTAGATCCATTTTTTTTTCCATGTGATGCTTAACATCATTATACTTTTTTTAATTGATATAATTAATTAGGTGTTGTCCTACTAAAGATTTAAAAAAAAACTGTCTTACTTAAACTTTCTTCTTAAGAATACTATTATATGTGAATTTTTTTTTGATCTCAATTTAAACACCGACTATGACAACTCTACTTCTTTAACCTTTCAGTAAATTTTCTATTCCTTGAATACACTTTCCTATCACCCACCTCTAGAAGCGCGTTGGATGTCGTCCCAACTGTTTAAGATCATTTTTTAATTTTTTTGCTATTTGTTTTTAATTCAACTCAGTCACTTAAAGTGCTGAAGACCATATGCTTGAGTAATGACTAAAACAGGGCTGGGATGGCCACTCCTTTTGCCCTCCCATTTCTATATATTATACTCTCACAGGTATGACAACTGCACATTTTCCTTTTTCTCCATCTTTGTACTATGCAAGATGCTGTTTTTCAATGCAGTCATATCCTGTCGGAGATTCACGGTTAGTCCACTGTACGGCTAAAAAGACTCTTCCTCTTTATTAGTCAGAGAACAATAGGGAGAAAGAAAACCCACTTGTTACACAAACATAAACACAACCCCTCACTGCTTAGAGGTAGAATTAAAGAATTTGAAACTAAGAGTTTGGGTGACACACATACAACAAGGTACCTTCAACACAAAGAAATGTATCCACATAAACTTATAATAAATGTACACAAGTGAATAGTAAATAAATAATTTGAAAATAAAGTGAAAAGTATTGATAATAAATAAATAAAGTTAGAATAAATATGAATAAGTATAACTAAAGAATATTGAATAGAATTTTGGAATGAATAAATATTGTTGGAATAAAAATGAATATAGGGAATGATGAAATGAGAATAATAAGAAATATAAAGAATATTGAAAAGAGATTTTGATAATAAGTAATATTGAAATAAAGGAGATAATGGATATTAAGAAAAAAATAATGAGATAAATAAAGATATGAAACTAAACATAATAAAAAGAGATTTGATGTTGAAAAGATTGAGTTATTTGATTAACAAAATATATGTTCTGTAATTTTTATATACAATTTATATATTTCAAATGTGATTTTTATTGAAAGTGTAATTTTTATTATAAACTGTAATTTTTTTATGTAACTAAAGAACTATTTTTCTTTATATGTAAACAAGTCGAGATAATATGATGTTTATGTATTCTACGTTTGTGAAGCAGAAATAGCACAGCACTAAAAAGACTGATTTTTTTATGTAACCAACTACAAAGGACTATTTTGTTTTAATTTAAGCCAAGATATTGTGATATTTTTGTGTATTCTGCGCTTGCGAGATGATAGGTCACAGAACCTACCGAACTGCGATTTTTTTTGTACTTTTCTCAAGCAACATACTGTAGCTAACATATAAGGACAGTGAACTATAAGCTACCATGTGTACCTTACAAACTTTTTGGACTCACCCCAATGTTGTGAGAGTTGAGGAGGAAAGTACAATAACTTCAAATTATTATTGTCATGTTCTATTCCATTAACTTAACATTTTTTTTTGGTTGATGTTGATATTTTCATTGTTATATTCCATTATTTGTGTGAGTCGACTCCAAATTAAAATTGATGTAAAGTGAAAATTTGATAACTTAGTTTTTTTTTTGGTTAAATTTAATTGAAATTTTTTTTTTGCTGGGATGTTGTTGTGCGGGGAGGGCCGCCCTGCACAGCAATTTTCAGTTGATGATAAATACATTTTTAAATTTAATTTTTTTTCAAAGCAACAATATAAGAAGAAATTTACATAATTTACAATTTTCTATAGTTGATCATTAATTACTATATTTTTTTTTGCTTTTATTGTGTTTATAAATCAATAAATCATTAGTGTATTTTTGTGTATTCATTATTGAAATGTGCAATATCGTCATGTGATCATCATACTAAATTAACTTAACACATATGTCCCTTTTCAAACTTTTTCCAAATTTTTGGTCGACGCCCATTTTTCCTCACATGGCCGGGTGAGTCTGTCCTCCAATGCAGGCATTGTTGGTCAACCTCTTCTCGGACGGGGGGGATATTCTATAACATTAAGGTGACCGACTACGTTGAAAACACCGATTTTCGACCTCTAGGTCGATTTTTTTTTATTTGTGTTTCTTATTGTTTGGACTTTTATCTTTCCAAAACTGTTTTTCTTTTGTCTTTACGTGATTTAGAAGAAAAGTTATAGCCATTATAAAACATGATGTCTCCAGAAAAATGAAACCGGAAGTAGTAGCTCCAAACCGGAAGTTGTTTTAAAATTGCAGTATTTTGCTCATTTTCAGCCCTAAAGTTAATTTTTTTGTAATTTTAAGTTATTCTAATGTTTTTACATTATTCTTAAATGTTTTTACCAAAAATATTATTTGTTTATTAATGGAAAAGTGGCAACAAATTAGTTCATGTGTTCGTTTGTTTACATCGTCACGCTGATATTTCTCTCTCTTTGCTTTCGCTATTTTCTAATATAAAATACTGCTTTTTGTTTAAAAATCATTTTTAATTTTACGGAAAACATCATAAGAAATGGGTCAACGCAAAAGTTATCGTTCTAAAAAGAGAAAATTTAATGGAAATCAGTTCACCATTTCGAAGAGAAATGAAACTGTTGCAGTTGATTGTAGTGAAGTAAATACTGCAAGTTCATCGAAACTTGAGAGCAAGAAAAGTGTTTCTTTGGAAGAAAGTTCAAAGATAATTGAACTTTGCGGAAGCAGAATAATGGATATTGACATTTTAGTTTCTGTATTTGCAATATTATGTTGTCCAGTCTGTTTCAACAATAAACTCTCACTGACTGAAGATTCACGGTTTGGTATGTGTTCCAATTTTTTACTAAAATGCAACAACTGTTCTTTCTTCAAAGGGTTTGCGTCTTCAAAAAAGTTGGATAAGTCTAATAATATAAATACTCTTGCTGTTTTTGCTTTAAGACTTATAGGAAAAGGCTATACAGCAGGAAAAAAATTGTTCTCAGTACTGGATATGCCTTTCCTTTCTAAAGGAACTTTCAGACAACAAGGACTGAAAATTGATCAGGCTGCATATAAAGCTGTTGAAGAAAGTATGTGTAATGCTGCAAAAGAAATTAAAGATTTGAAATGCACGAAAAAAGCAGTAGTGAATTGTGGGGTCTCAGTTGATGGAACGTGGCAGAAGAGGGGTTATTCATCACTGAATGGTTGCGTCAGCTGTATCTCAATTGACACTGGCAAAATATTAGATTTAGAAACAATGACTCAATTCTGCAGGATATGTAGTACCACGTCTGGAACACTAGATACTGTTTCTAAACCACATACCTGTCGAAATCATACCGGTTCAGCTTCAAATATGGAGACTGTGGGTGTTTACCGTATTTTTGAGAGATCAAAACATATGAGGAATTTATGCTATACTGAGTACTATGGTGATGGTGACTCTAAAGCATTTAATGCTGTGAAAAACATATATGGTGAGAACTCGGTAAATAAACTGGAATGCATTGGTCATATCCAGAAGAGAGTTGGCACTCACCTTCGAAAATTAAAAAAGTGCACTAAAGGACTCGGAGGTAAAGGGAAACTGACTGATCGCTTTATTGATAAGCTTCAAAATTACTACGGAATTGCAATCTGTAGTAATGTTGGTAGTTTACAAAGCATGCAACAAGCAGTAATTGCAGCTTTTTACCACTGCTGTTCTAGCAACAAGCACCCAATGCATGGTCAGTGCCCAGAAGGACTTGACAGTTGGTGCAAGTTCAAACGGGCAAAATCATTAAATACAACCTATAACGATAAATCCGTTGGACTTCCAGAAAGTGTTATCAACATTGTGAAACCCATCTACATGAAGCTGTGTGATCAAAAATTTTTAGAGAAGTGTCTGCATGGGAAAACACAGAATGCAAATGAAAGTTTCAACGGTGTTCTGTGGAATTTCATTCCAAAACTTCATTTTGTTGAATTAAAAACTTTGCAACTGGGGTCATACATAGCTGCCCTTCAATTTAATGATGGTGCTAAAGGTATTCTTACAGTTTTAAACAATTTACATTTACAGACAGGCTCTTATGTGTTAAGCGGATTGGAATCCAGTGATTTTGACAGAGTTTACGACTCAAAAAGAAAATCTTTGCCTCAAGCAAAAATTCAAAGAAAAAGACTGTGTGCACGCCGAAAGAAAAAATGCATACTGAATGAAGAAACAGAAGGCCTATCTTACTATCCTGGGGCATTTTAGACTCCTATGTCTAACGAAACTTTGTTTTTCAGATAACTGAAAACTTTAATTGCAATTTTCTCAAAACTTATTTTTTTACAAAACCAATTTACCATTTTCATGATATCTCAAAATATAATGAATGTATTGTCATGAAATTTTCAGTGTATATTTCAAATAATATGAACAATGAAATGACCCAAAATTTTTAAGGTAAGTGAAATACTTTTCATTTTGCAGGTGCTTTTAAATAGATTGAGCAACTAAAATTTCGAAAAATTGCATGTTAGCATATATTTTCCATTGTTATTTTCTTGTACCTCAAAATTTCTCATTGATTTTGGTTCATTTTGAAGATTGTTGTTATTTATAACTAATGGCCAAAAATAATTAAGATTGCTGCAATACTTTTTCTTGTAGAGTGTAAACCGTTTTGGTAAAATTTAGCTAAAATTTCCCTTAAATTACCCAATTTTTCAAAAAATGCAATACATATGGATAAAATTTTAAGCTGTTTATGCTTAAAAATTCATTGTTTAACCAAAAATAGTATAAAATGGCAAGAAATTGAATTATTTCAAAAATTTTGTTCCGAACGTAGGCAGTCACCAAATCCTATAACCATTTTAAATTCTAATTTATTCTAAATTCCCTGCGGCGTTCGAACTAATTTCGCTTTTGATTCTAAGTTCTAATAACCTCGAGAGAAAATATTAAATGGCTGCCTTTTTACTCGAAAACTAAACTTGCGTAGCGTGGACAGAAAATTAAATGCTTTAGCGCATTAGTCACGCCTTTTCCTAACTTTCAACCAATTAAACCCTACCACAATCACATGACGAGATAAGTTTATATAAGATTTGGTATCATGTACATGTAGGCTTTTTTTCATTTGTAAGTTGCCCCGAGAAGTTGTATTTCTGTGTATCTTAAAAATAAAAGATGTAGTTAAATCATCGTTGTGGTGTTTTACGTGTCCGAGGGTGAGATGAAAAGCGGGAAAGAAAATTAAACATTTGTGATGCACGGCCGGGCGACAAGTCATCCATGTTTACTTCAAAAAGATATGCCACTCAGCCCTTTCTTCGTCGGCCCGCGCCAGTGCTAATACATATATATATATATATGTGTGTGTGTGTGTGTGTGCGTATGTGTGTGTTCAGTCTTCATAACAGACTTACTATTTTTATTTTCATTTTTAAATAATTAATTATAATAATTGTTCATTTTATTCATCATATTGTTTGTAATTTGTATTCTAATTGTGTTTTTGGTCAATAGATGGCATCACTATGTAACATTTTTTTTTACTTCAAACTTTTTTGTTGTTGTTGTTGCACATTCGATTCAAAGTAATGGCAAGAAAATGTCTAAGAAATGTTTAATCTGTTGTAGTGTATATTCTATTCGGAGCAATGTCATGTAAGAATTTCAAAATCGCTATGTTGGATGCGATTCCGTTGATTACTTTTTTGTTAAAAATTCTGTGTAGATTATTGTTCAAGCTGTTGACATTTTGAAGTCAACCTTTCCTTTTGAAGTATTCCTTTTGAAAAACCTAATTCCGAAGGATTTTTCATTATGTCATGAATTCAACAGTTATGCAATTTAAGGATACGTGCATGGAACTAAATTATTTAGTGTTGACTTATTATTCAAGTATTATTCAGACGATGTTAAAGGTAAGCCATTCCAGTATTATCTTTATTAAAAGAAGTAATAAAATTGATTAGTTACATTTAAACAAGAACATTAAATATTTTTGTTAATGGATTCTTAAACAGTCCATTATGATATAAAATTATATAAATAAAATAACTGACTCCACATGATAGATAGATAGATAGATAAAGTAAATAGATAGATATTGCTTGCTGCCGCTGACTTAGTTTTAGAGTCAAAATAATTCAACATTCTGAAACAAGTTATGGAAGGAATATTATTTACTTAGATTTTCAAACGGACATTTTAAAAGAGGATTATCCATATTTTTGTCATAAGAATATTTATGAAAATATTGGTGATCATGGCAAAATTTATTGTAAGAGTTAATCAAGAACATTTCGGATATAAAATTAAGATGTTCTTGATTAACAAATTTGGTAAACTAATTTTAAAAACTAATTGGTATTCATTCCTTACTGAACTTGAGTCCACATTCTTAATGTGTTCATTTATAGATATTCGAAATCTGGCACGCTTTATTGTACGTAATTATCTGTTAATGGATAATTGTTCGCATCACGGACAATAAATTTGTTTGGTTATCTGGGAGAGCTACAGTCAACTTTTACCAGCAGTCTGTTAAATAGACTGGAACCTTCGGTTTAAAGCCGATTCCGTATGTTACGGAAGCCTATTTAGTATGTTACAGAATGCAAGCTGTCTAGCCATTCGGCATTCCCAACTGACCTCGATAAACAGCTCTCAGTTTTTACAATATTTTTATTAACTCGCTTTCTTGTTTGTGTGAGTGTTTGTCCAGTACAAATCTTGCAATCGATTTTTAACTAACTTCCCGACTAGCTAGACATTTGAAACTTTTATAATAGCTCAGAACACGATGACAATGCATTATTCTAATACTTTTAGCCATCCTTAAGCAGAATTGAATTCTTTTTCAGTTAATTTTGTTTTGTAGACTGGTGCAGCCAGCTTTCGCCCGGGACGGGACCGAAAAGTTAAACGCAAGTTAACTTCCAATTAACTTAATTTTATTTCAAGTTGATGGAAATAAAATTTTAAAAAAGTATTTATTAATGCATAGTCAAGTTTATATGATTCAACAGAAAATTTAAAAACATGGTATATAAGAAGTTCTTTTTATCTTGTAATTATTACAGCCCTGTCATAAGGCAGTCTGTTTTAGAAGTGCATTAAATATGTGACACTGTCTGGATACTGAAAACGAATTATTAAATTGACTTTACTACGTGTACTAACCATAACTTGAATTTTTTAAAGTATCGGTACGTTATAATACTTTACATATGATTTACTATACCACGCATAATCTTAAAATAAATAGTCCTAGAGAAAGTAGTGTTAAACCGTTACAGTATTTTTTTTGGTCCACAACACGCACCCCAAATTTATGGGTGGGTTTTTAGAAAATAATACTCTGTGTTTTCTTAGGTATATAAAGATATTTTTAATTTCTTACTTAATAATGATATATATATATATATATAATAAATACAGGGTGATTCAAAACTCAACGTACAAACTTTTAGGGGAGGTAGACAACTCAAAAACAAAACTGAATCACATAGTAATGTACGACCGGAAACACAAACTTGACGCTGGATGGCGCTGTTCATCAGCGCTGTATTTAGGATCCTCTTCTCTCGGGAAGGGATCTTTAATCAACACAATGTTCATTTGTGGAGCCACAACAACCCACAATGAATGCGACCACATGCTGCCCAACAACTGTTCTCAACGAATGTATGGGCGGGTATTATTGCTGATTATTTAGTAATCGGGCCATATCTCTTACGACCCCTACTGGATGACCGGAAATATCGCATTTTTCTGCAGGAGGTATTGCTGAAAATTACCGGATATTGTTCGAGTGTCTGTTTGGAGTGCAATGTGGGAAAAGCACGATGGGGCTCCAGCTCATTATTCTCTTGCCGTATTGGACATTTTTCGTAGTCTATGGATTGGGCGGGCCCGTCCCATGGCCACCACGATTGCCTTATTTATCTAGCCTGCATTTCTTCCTGTATGGGAACCTCAAATCCATGGTCCTCAAATCCATCCGTTGACTCTGTAACCGACCTCGTCGCAAGGATCTCCATTGCATCTGCAAACGTCCGCGAAATGCCGGGAATTTTCGAAAGGGTTCGACTATCGATACGTCGCCGTTGTGAAGAGAGCATAGCTGTGGATGGTAAGAACTTTGAGCAGTTGTTGTGAAACTGAACGTGTAAACGTACAGTCCAAATTTAGAGTATCGCTAAATAAAGAGTTTTTCCACAGATTATTGACTTTTCATTTCTGCATCTTTGTTTATTCTGTCACTGATCAGGTTTGTGTTGCCAGTCATACATGTGATTATGTTTTTCTAATTAGTTTTCTACCTCCCCTAAAAGTTTGTAGGGTGAGTTTTGAATCAACCTGTATACATACGATATAATATCGCATCTCTGCTAGACGAGTGTTACATCTCAAATTGGCCATATTTTCAGGAAGAGCTAAAGAAGATGTATGTCGAAATTTCATTTCTTGTTTTGTGAATGCATATGATAATTTTGGGAATACCTATGGTTCGAATCACCCCAGAAGGCAACACTATATACTATTAACGTTGTTTTCAATTTTTAAAGCATGACTTTGACTTTTAATTACAAGATATAACCCTCTTCCGGTAACCTCATTTTGTCAACATGGACTGAAAAGCTTCAGGGAATACTGTCATATCTCTATGCTAATGCACAATCTATCTAAACTTTTCACAGTACAAAGAACAAAACCTTTATAACATGAATAGCGGGTTAGAAAAAAAATAAAAATGTATTTTCCAAATAAAAATTAATGAACATTTTTACTACAGGAACATTTTAATACAACAACATTAGGCACTGACAAAAATCTTATTTTCATTCATCGCATATGAGCAAGTTCCCCCTCTTGGTTGTGGAAGAGGGTAATAAGTGTCATCTAGGAGATTGTTTTGGTACTAGGCTTATAACATTATTCGAAAATAAGAAGTACTTCATATAGAGCATTGTAGCGCAATTATCTCAAAATCGAAAATTTTGGAGATGTAACACTCTTATAGCAGAGGTACGATATAATAAAATATTCATTTTATTTTAATGTTACCTTCGGACTATAAGACGCACCCCAATTTCAAGTCGATTTTTTTGAGCAAAAAGATGAGTCTTATGGTCTGAAAAATACGATAGTTATGCATCACGGATAGTACAATGATAGTAATGTGACACGAGCTTCAAAGATCCCGTATCACATAGAGACACATCAGGATATTATAATACTGGGATTCAAATTAATTATATTTGAACATGGTGAACAACTGTTTTTTTTCAAAATCTTGATATCATATTAATTTGTTATTTTGGGGAGATTAATGAAATGCATAGGGTGCAGTGGCCCGGTTGACAAAGGTGTCGAGCCAGTGATCTAAGGATTGCGGGTTCGATGCCGGTCGTTGACAAAATCCACCGCCGTGTTTAATAATGGTGGCTGGTGCGCGTAAAATCTGTCTTGACTGGAATGTCCTCCAAGTTCTTAAATTTACCTCTCGAGGTGCGGGGTCAAGTGTTCCGGTCACGTAACTTGACTCTGTTCTAAATTATGGGACCGGCTTGTAAGGGGTAATGATGGCCACCTATACGGTGCCCCCTTAAATGAATGGCCAGCAGTCTTGCTCTTTACTGTGAACAAATGGCATTATAGCCAATCTTCCGAGCTATTATTTATTCAGGGGCATTTATTTATTTATTTGTAATAAATAAATAAATAAATGAAATACACTAAGATTACATATCATTGAATGTTTTTTAAAACACACAGTCCACATAAAATTTTCTAATTTTTATTTCAAATGGTTTCATTTCACATTTACAACAAAACTGATTTTCTCTCAACCAAAACTGTTCAAGGTTTTTTAAAATGAGAGTTCACACTTCTTAATTTAATTAAATATTTTTTCAAATATTTTAATTTAATTAATAACATTTAACCGTTAAATTTTAAAAGCTATCATTTCACCATTTAACAAAAAAAAAATTTTTAGTATAAAACATTGAAGCGTTAAAAAATTAAATGTCTCCTAGTTTAGAACCTAGAGCAGCGAAATAGCAATTCTAAACGACCTGTGTTCGTTTATAATTCTATTAATTACTCAATGTTCTTTATATCTTTCAATTAAAGTTTTCTACTCTAATTACTTTCGAGTACTTTCTTACTTAATGATGGATTAGTTATTCATTTTTGTCGCTAATGCAATTTTAATTCTTCTAATTAGAAGAAATAGAGAATTAATGAAGTTATTAAAACATACATTTAAATTTAGATTTTTTCTTTCTCCTTCCGAAGAAAAACTTTAAATTGGGAGTTTTAAATGTCCTTTTGTCGGTTAAATTAAAAAATTTATCATAATTAAAATATTTATCTACACTGATAAATTCAAAGACTCTTATTACATAATTCGTATCAATATTAATATATATCTTGAATGCTCTTTTTTAGGTTAAATTCAAAAGATTTATCAGAATTAAAACATTTATCTACTCTGATAAATTCAAAGAAGTTTTATTATATAATTCGGATTAATATTAATATATAATAGGAATGTTCTTTTGTAGGTTAAATTCAAAAGATTTATCAGAGTTAAAACATTTACCTACTCTGATAAATTCAAAGATGTTTTATTACATAATTTGGATCAATATTAATATATATTTTGTCTTACAGCATAGTTCTATCAACTTTAATCAATCAACATATTTGTATTACGAAGGTATGTACCTTCGAAGGTATGTACATCGAAGGTATGTACCTTCGAAGGTATGTACATCGAAGGTATGTACCTTCGATGACATGTTTTGAATATCTAATTAATATTTTCTTAGGAATCTACATTAAAGTTCCACACATAAAAATATATGTGTATTATATGACCAAAATTTAGAGCTGATTCTGTCAGACAAACAAAGATCAAGAGGACATGCTGCAAACTGTTTGTTTAACTTCTTAGAGAAAAGCAATTACTATTTCATGAAAATTAATTCGCTTATAATTTTGTACAAGCACAAACGTCTCTTATCAGTCAATAATATTGTGAAGATAAATATTTTATTTTATTTCAATATCTTTTTACTACGGATCTTCAACTTTTTCATTCATAACTTCGGCATTAGCTTCCAGACAGCCAAACATATAAGAAATTCAGCATACATAAACCATTGATCACAGACGGCTTACTTTAATACATCTACCCCGTATGATAATTTTTTTTTAATTTCTTGAAAATTCAAAAAATCCTGAAATTTTTCCAAGAAGTTATCGAAAAATTTTAGCGTTTATTTGGCAATTAATGTGTACGCTTAATACCTACAAATATGTTTAATAACTCCCCTTATATATTTTTATTTTAAATAAATAACAGATACCATAATTTATTACCTAACAGCAATAGTTGCACGGCTGTTATTTCAAATGGTAAAATATACGAATTGAATGGGAAGCCATTTGAAAGGAAATTTTATTTTATAAATGTGGGTCTGATTCCTAAAATTCAAGGTACACTCTAACAGAATTTACAAAAATTAAGTCTACTATCCTTTTTAACAGAAATTTCTTTGGATTAGCATGATAGTTAATATGGAGATAATTAGATAAATAAATCTCAATTAGATTATTAAATCTAAACAATTTGACAATGATTTTTGGGGATTACTGCGTTTGCATGGTGTGTTACATCACAAAGTGATTTATAAATATTGTAATTGCAAACAGACGCACAGATATTTGAAGCTTAATCACTGACGTTTTATTTTGTTGAGCAAATATTATATTCATCTGAAGTGCTTGACACGTTCCCCCTCTGATGTAAATGACAATTTAACCAGTCTGTAGGGAAAGAAGATGACAAAGATATGCAAAGATACAATTCTGCAGCACATCTATCAACCGTGGACCCAGTTCCGACCTCATTGTGGACTACTCGGCGAGGCACATGTGACAAGTATGCTTAAGATGACGAAATTCCAAAAGAGGAATTTCTCATGACAACAGAAATACAAGGTCATTGAGCAAACGCAATAATATTCTTTTCAAACAACTTGGCAAGTGTCCAAGATTTCTAAATGTAACTGGTACGCAACCGTGACGTTGAACGTTGCGCAGAAGCGATGCGAGGTCTTCGTTCGGCTTTCCGTCAGTATAATGGCGACCGTTCAGGAGAAAGCTCAAGCGGTGGTTGTTTGCGATAAACATGATGGTAATTTCGCTGAACTGTTTTTAACAGAATTGTACTCCACTAACCACAACACACGTTGAGCTTTCTCCTGAACGGTCGCCATTGCACTGACGAAAAGGCGAACGAAGACCTCACCCACCTCGCATCGCTTCTGCGCAACGTTCAACCTCACGGTTGCGTACCAGTTACATTTAGAAATCTTGGACACTTGCCAATTTGTTTGAAGAGAATGTTATTGCATTTGCTCAATTTATTTTATAATTATGAATTTTCGAAATGTGTCCAACCTCTTTTGATGACCCTGTATACATGTGTCGTTAATAATATACAGCTACAATTACTGAAAAACAGAAACGTCAAGAATATTGGATCATAACTTGTGGTCATATTGGGAGGCTGATCAGTGACAAGGAACGACAGATTATTGGTTGAAATAAAACAGCGATTTATATATGTCGTTAATAATATGCAGTTAAAAATTTACGTAAATGGTAAACTATTTAATTGCATACGTTAAATGTGTAGGAATACACAAACGTCATGAAAATTGCTGCATAAGTAATAGTAATATTGTAAGGCTGATCAACGGCAAGGAACGGTAGATCAAACGTTGAAATAAAACAGAAATTTACATGTGTCGTTAATAATATGCAGCTCAAAATTTATAAAACAGGAAAACCATTTAATTTCAGGAGTTAAATGTAGAAATATATATACCGTCAAGAAAATTGGTTCATAACACGTGGTCATATTGTAAGGAACGACAAGGAACGGTAGATCAGGGGTCGAAATAAATCAGACATTTGCATGTGTCGTTAATAATTTACAGTTCAAAATTTACGAAATAGAAAAACCATTTAACTTCTGACGTTAAATATGTAGGAATACAAAAACGTCAAGAAAGTTGCTTTATGACACGTAGTAATACTGTAAGACTGATCAACGACAAGGAACGGTAGGTAAGGTGTTAAAATAAACGCCAGGAATCATGTAATCAATTCGTTCAAATTTTTCCTCTCTCAAAGTTCACTGCTATGAGTTGTAAAATATCTGAGAGCTGTAATAAAAAATATCGGTTTTGGGTGCCAAATACTTTTTATTTTAATCTCTACACTAACTAAAAATGAGAATAAAAGTGGTGTGAGAGAAGACGTAAACAAAATAAAAATTAATCAGTTGTTCTATTTCTATGCTTAAAATCATTTGCAAATTAAGGGAAATAAAAAAAAATTCCAAAATTATTTGAAAGCTCAAATAAATTATTCTTTTTTTTTACAAAATTTACGTAACTTAGTTCAGAATTTTAATCGTGAGAAAAAAATTTCTTAAAAAATTCCTTTTGAGAATAAGTACTTTTTCCCCATGACTAAAAATAAGAAATCCTTGCATTAAACAAGTTGAATTTAATCGTATTAAAAATTCTTGTCTCACAGAGATTTAATTTTTTTTTTTACATTTTCAATCAAGGATATATAGATTAGAAATGAAGTATCATGAATTAATATCTTCAATTTATTTTTTTTAGTTAATAACATACATTAAACTATAGCTTGGATTTTCCGGCGCAGGTAATTGTGTTCATAATCCTTTTAATTCATATTCTGTTATTTCCCAATTGTTTTTTTTTCGGTCAAATCTCTACGGTTAAGTTACAAATGGTAGAGAGGATTAGTTATCAATCCTTTGACGACAATTAAATTTTAATGAGAGTAATTGAAATATAAGTATATTTGTAATTACGTTGTTTTTTTAAAGATTAAGACGATATTAGTGCACTAAAAACAATGCATTTTTATGTTTTGATCTTGTTTTGAAATTCCTGTAGGATTATTGTTACCGTCAAAGAAAAGCGATGCATTTCATTTGTAAATTCTTGGATAAAATTTCTCAAATTGTGATAGCTGAGAGAAAGAAAAAAAATTAATAAATGAATAATTAAATAGAAAAACAGTTTGTTATTAAAAGTAGTTTACGCTTTTGGTTTGAATAGATTTTATTATTGATTCCGCGAGTAGTGATGCGATATCGATAACAAAACATCGATGTTTTTAAACATCGATATTCAATATTAAAACATCGATGCATATAAAACATCGCCCAAAAACCATCGATGTTTTAGAACATCCATTTTTTTAA
The DNA here is from genome assembly GCA_907164885.2 of Dolomedes plantarius. Classification (NCBI taxonomy): domain Eukaryota; kingdom Metazoa; phylum Arthropoda; class Arachnida; order Araneae; family Dolomedidae; genus Dolomedes; species Dolomedes plantarius. The sequence continues at coordinate 75,959,810 of OU015496.1, forward strand.
ACTGGTTTAGTAAACTCTAACATTAATGTTACTTCAGTTAGTCATGGGGGGAGGGGGTGATTAAATTTTACTCTCTGATTGGGCAGACACAAATGACAAAAACTTGGTTGCTTTCGGCTACTTTGATGACTCAAAATTCTCGTTGTAAATACCGCCATGTTTTTCCTTCAAATGTCCAGATAAATTCGTGGTATTGCCAGAAGTTTTGAGGGACTTAAGGCAAATATTGCATTTCGCAAATTTGTCAGAGGTTTTGTAAAAATATTTCCAAACGGTACTTTTGGGAGACATCTTACTAATAATATTAACGTCAACTTATATAAAACCAGAACAAAACAAAAACTTAAATAGATGCACTCGTGTATGTACTATTTGTAAAATAAAACCCCATGGAAGGTTCTGGAGTGTCGGGAACATTCCAAGCGCTCTGATTGGTTCATTGGTTGTTAATTGCCATTTGTCTGTTTGCTAAGGAATCATTCCCCCATTTGTATTCGTCCTTTTCAGAATTCAGATTTACATTTACTGAGTGTGAAAATTATGCTACGTGGTAATTTTTTTTTAATTACGGTACTTTTTCATTAAAAAAAAAAAACATCGAGACAACGTAAAACATCGAGCACAAAACATCGATGTTAAAAAAACATCTGTTTCAATAAATCGATGTTTAAAACATCGATTTTTTTATCAAAATATCGATGTTTTGAAAACATCGACATCGATGTCGCATCCCTATCCGCGAGCGGGACATATTTATCGGAAATAGTTTTATTTAGTGAATTTAGATTTCAGTGCGTATTGGGTATGAAGTCTGCTTTGGTAGTACACCTATACTACGCTATACGGCCGCTCTTTATACGGCATTTCGCTATAACGGCCTTTTTCAATTATGGCACTTTTTCGATTTTTCGTCCGTAAGTGTTTCGTTCTACGGCCAAAACAGCGGAGAGTGATGATGGCAGCATATTATAGCTTGGTGATTCTTCATGTTAATGTTCGTCATCACATTAAAACAGTTTTTAAACATTTTATTTTATGTTTTTTATTATATTTATACATATGTGCATATGATTTCTCTTGTCCTTTGTTTATATGTTTGCTTTTGAATTTCTGTTATTATTACATAGTTTTGTACTTTTATTTTTATGTAAGCATTTTTATAGGAAATAAAAGAATAAAATGCTTTATGAACTGAAAACTATATTATTTACAAAAATTGGAAAACGTCGAATAAAAATTTGTATGGGTTTGTATCAAAATAATTGATTCGTTATACGGCTTTTCGCTTTACGGACAACTTTTCCGGAACGTATCTAGGCCGTAGAGCGAGGTATGGGTGTACTAATATTGTATTCTTTCAGCTCAATGTTAATCTATGGAGAAACTTTTTCCACCGATTGTCGTCTTGGATTTAAGAAGACAAGATACCTCCATCCTCGCTTTTTTTCAGTTTTCACGTCTATATTCAAAAAGAGAATAATTAATATTTTTTTACAACATCGAAAAATAACTTAGAATTCACAAATAAGTAATAGGATGTAACTTTAATAGTGGTATGTACAAAGAATACAGAAGATATAAAGGGGTGAAACATTTATAGCCCGTCAGAGAAGTAACCAGCATTGTTTACCACCCTTAGCTAACGTTCTGGAAGCTGCAGAATGCCGTTGGTAGCACCTGATTTGTTGATCCTTTGAATGGAGCGGTCTACAGCCTGCAGAATCTCTGGTGGAATCCACAAAGCCGTTCCTTCACCTTCGGGATGAGATCAAAGTCACGGGGACTTAAGTCCAGGAAATATGGAGGATGGTAAAGCACTTCCCAGCCTCAGCGAGCAAATGCATCAGCCACAATGTGCGCACAAGCATTTTCCTTCCACCAGTGCGATGCAACAAATTATTTTGTAGGATAGACCGGTAACCGAAACATGGCTGTGTATATCCTGTCACTGTGCAGGAGTGTGATGTTTGTGGGGAGAGCGCATTAGCTCTGGCGTAAGGCAGGTATGTGACGTACGTGTGGTGTAAGCTACTTTCCTGGGTCCTGTCGCGAAGGGGTTCCACAACAGTATTGCCACTATTAAAGTTCCATCCCTCGTATTTTGGAACAGAATAAATCCTTTTTTTTTCAATTTTTTTTCGAAATTACCAATATGTTTCGAAATGTTCCACGCGCATTAACTTCCATCTGATTTCTTCCAAATTTCTCAGAATTGCTAATTGAAGTATTTATCACAAAACTGTGCATCATTCTTTGAAACCACAAATATTTTCCAAATTTATAGACCATGAAATGAAGTAAAAAGATTTAAAACATTAACCCTACACTGCATGATTTTTTAAAAATCAAACAAAACTTTTTTGGTGATAGATTTTTAATCAAATAGATTGGAAAAATATTGAAAAAAATAATATTCTTTAAATTTTTATTTTATAGAAAAAATTCTGTTTGATTCATATATGAATCAGCATGCATTAAGGTATGCGTACACCTTCGGAAGTGATTTTTTGAATTTTTTTAAATTTTGTCTTTTTATCTATTTTTTATACTAACATTTAAATTAAAACTTGGAAAAATATATGAAAAATTTAGCTGTTACATTAAAATAATTTTTTCAGGGGAAACGCTGGAAAAAATCGGTGAAAATTTGACATTCCACAATATATGATAACTCAAAAACAAACAAATTTATTACCATTTTATAAAATGCAGAATAAAGATAATAACATTCTGTTGGGAATAGACTACTCTCAAGATCAAACTATGTGTATCTCAGAGTTTATAGCGCTTAAAGTACTGATGTTCATAAAAATCCCTTAAAATTCATTGTCACTTGCAATTAATACCAATGTAAACAAAAAACTAATCAATCTGCAACCATGACCATACTCCCATGACCATGTTCCCTTTATAAATATATATAGATAAAGTATGCAAAATTGCATCCTTCTTTGAAACCACAAATATTTTCCAAACTTATAGACCATAAAATGAAGTAAAAAGATTTAAAACATTAAGAAAAAACAGACGGATTAATTTTTTTTCATGGCTTTTGATTCATGCAAAAAAAATCCAGTGCACAATTATATTCATATTTATATGGTAAACATATATTAGAAAATTTCAAGTTTTTAAATTACTGCCGTAGGTATGTGGGGCAAATCATGAGAACCCTCTTGGAGGAACATTTTCCGTCGTTCTTTTTCTGACTTTGGATTTCTTCAGAGGACTTTACACCCGACACGGAAGACCGAAAACAAAATGTGGAGAGTGTGTTATTGCTTCGAACAGTTCAAAATCGTGCTGACAGTACGTAGAATCTCTCCTTATATAGAGAGACATGGTGTTCCATGTATACCTAGTTTATGAGTTTTTCTTTTTATATAAATTGATATGTTTATATGAGAAAATATTTTATTTCTACACATAGGTTGTATGTGTTTAGTAATATGCTTTGTTGAAAGTTACTTGCATAGATTATTGTTTACATATACAAGGGGGGTATATATTGTACATAGTATTAATTGTTGTACACAATTGTTTATATAGGGTATTGTGAACATATAAAATGTGAATTGTTATACACCTACTGTCGTGTCTGCCGCGTCAACCCCTTTTGTCTTGTTCCTGCTACTTTTCTCTCAAGAAAGCAGGGGGAGTAGGGCAATGACCCCGGCTCGATAAGGGATTCGAGATTGTAGACGGTGACCCGTGCTGAAGTCAGGGGGTGGTCAGATACTGCTTGTGCCCACTCGAGAGAGGGCGTGTGGCGTTCGGTCTGCTGTTCGGTCTGTTTGCTCGAGGGAGCGGGGCAGATCAGAATAAAGTGCGTGGGTGTATTGAGACCTCGAAGACGCACTAGGCCTTGTTAGATAGCATTTAGAATCTAGATGATTGACCTAGTTAGATATTTGTATATAATTCTGTAAAATAAGTTTGTATATAACTGTGTTTGTGCTTGCGAAAGAAAATAAAACTTTGAATATTCACTGGTGTGGTACTGAACTTTGTGACGTTACTTGTGTGAAAATTTACTTGTGTACCATCGCAAACGTCGAATTACAAAACGAACCAAAGCGAACCTGTAGAAGTGAAGGGGTTCGACACCTATCCCCAATTTACATGGTAGATGCGTTCCACGACAAATTGTGTAAATCGAAACCGTGTAAAATAAGACACAGCATTCATATCAAACAAGGGGATAGATGCAAGCCGTAGTTATGTTTATAATAAAAGTGTAAAAATGCAAAGAGTTTATGCCGAAGTGAAGACAAAGCAATTTAAGTAATATGCAAGGATAAATTATTTATTTACGTATGTATTTAAAAAATTAACGTCTTACCTTGTGTAGAACTGAACTAGGAATGACAGCACGGAAATGAAACAAAATCTACTTTAATAACACCAATGCTAAACGCAACGCAATGCGGCATAATGCACTTGTGGCTGTTTTTATCTCGACACGAAAATATATGAATTGGGTTATACATTTAAATAAGAGTGTCTAATATGCAGGGATTATCGTGAAGAACATTCTTTGCTTTTACATAAACTCTAATCCACGTACTCTGTCTTAACACATTGTTAATCGGCAATTTTATTTATTTATATATATATACACTCAAGAGCCAAAACATTATGACCACCTGTCAATAACGAGTTGGCCCACCTTTGTCGCTCAACACAGCTTCAACCCGCCTTGGCATGGATGCCACAAGTCCTTGGTAGATGGCCAGAGACAGATTGTACCAGATGTTTAAGCAACGGACACTCAAATCCGAGATATTGCGAATTGGTGGTCTTTGAACTCTGAGCTGCCATCCCATGACTTCCCAAATGTGTTCTATCGGATTGATATCCGGTGAGTTAGGCGGCCAGGACATTAACTGGAATTCAGCATCATGTTCCTGGAACCACTCCAACACAATTTTAGCCTTGTGATACGGGGCATTGTCCTGTTGGAACATTCCATTTCCAGCTGGACAAACAGAGGCCATGTAAGGGTGCAACTAGTCCGCATTGATGTTCAGATACCCTGTAGCATTCATGGTCTGCTCTACCACAACCACGGGTCCCAGAGACGCCCAAGAGAACGTCCCCCAAAGCATAATACCGCCACCACCGGCCTGTGTCTGACCTACTGTACATTAAGGGAGCAACAGTTCGCCTGGAAGACGGCGTATCCTGACACGGCCATCGGCGTGATGAATGACAAACCGTGATTCATCTGACCAGGCAACTCTCTCCCACTGATCCATGGACCAGTCGCGATGTTCCCGGGCCCAGCGCAGGCGCAGTTGGCGATGACGCTTGGTCAGCAAAGGCACACGAGTGGGACATTTGCTGCGTAGCCCCATATCCAACAGTGTCCGCTGAACAGTGTGCTGCGATACTATTCTACTTGGCCCTGCATTGTATTGGGCTGTCACCTGAGCCACTGCCTGGCTCCGGTTTTGCTTCACCATGCGAGACAGTCTCCGACGACCTTTTTCTTTGATAGCGTGTGGACGTCCAACACCATGTCGTCTACTGCTGGTTTCACCGTCATTCATCCACTTTGCATAAGTACTAACAACTGTAGGTCGCGAACAACCCACGAGTCGTGCAGTTTCGGAAATACTTGTTCCGAGCCTTCGAGGCATTACAATCTGCCCTCTATCAAAGTCGCTTAGATCCGCAGCCTTTCCCATCACACACAGAAGTAAGTGAAAGAATGATTCTTCAGACTCTCCAGCAGCAGTTAAATACCACTTCCACCTGATCACGTGCCTTCCACGTCATCCAGGCGAATTCATTGCAAAATGTAGGGGTGGTCATAATGTTTTGGCTCTTGAGTGTATATATATATATATATATATATATATATATATATATATATATATATATATATATATATATATATATATATATATATATATATATATATATATATATATATATATATACCGAGTGGTTCAAATTAAAGTATCCCTGTTTGGGACACCCTGGCGAGAAAAGCAGTGGACGTAACGTCTTCATATTTGGAGGGTATACATATCAGGCCATGGGGAATTTATTGGTGGGGAAAAACAATTAGTTCCAACAAAGACTGCTAGGTGGAAATGGGGTGCTGCGATCGATTGAAGGTAGGAAAATGAAACATGACTGTACGAAGAAAGGAAAGAATACGAGGTGTCGGTAATTAACTTTATTTGTACAGTTCGTTACTCATGCAGGAACTAAACTACGCTGAGTAAGCTTTATGTTTGCAAGCGTTTACAGCGTACGCGTTATGTTTCCTGTGTAGCAGCAGCACAACTAAACTTCCAGCCCTTTACGCCGTGCTGTAATTAAGTGAGAATTTGAATATTCGACTGTGCACGCAGTACCGGAGAACAAAATTTGCATATGAGCGGGCGAAAGAGCCGTCGTAACAGATAAAAAAAGAGGGCTCACAGGTTCGGAACATTCTTCGACCGCCACGATGGTTCTTTCGTTGCTGGAGCGTGCTTTGCTGCTAAAGTTATTTTACCAAAATGGCGATAACGCAGCCAAAGCGCTTCCCTTGTACCGAGGGCAGAAAACTTTGCGCACGGGTCCAGTAACACCATGTGCCCTTCGGCGAATGATGAGACGTTTCAAGGAAACAGGTAGCTTTGCCTTTCAACTAGGCCGGGGACGAAAAAACGGATACCGCAGATGATAGGTGATGCCGCAACCGCTGTCGTTGAGCAGGCAAATTCGAACACAGCAGAAACATGCAGTGCTCGCGCCGTATCAGGGCAGCTTGGATTGTCACACACTACGGTATGGAGGTGCATGCGGAAAACACTCAAAGCCTATCCGTATAAGCTCCATCGCTTACAAGAGTTAAAACATGGCGATTACGATCTGCGTGAAAAGTTCGCTTTAACGTTGTTGGCACGTATGGAGGTGGAGCAGAATTGGCCGTGGAACATCCTATGGATCGATGATGCTCACTTTTCCATGTGCGGAACAGTGAACGCATAAAACTGCCGTATCTGGACAACTGAGAATCCTCACTCGGTCCACCAAATGTCCCTGCATTCACAGCATGTGATTGTATGGGTCGGCCTCACTTCGACCTTTATGATTGGGCCATTTTTCTTCGAGAAAATCACCCAGCAGGGACCAAAAACCTGTTCTGTGACTGCAGCACGTTATCGGGCTATGTTGCAAGGTGTGGTCATTCCAGATCTGCAGCAGCGTGGATGACTCGCTACAACGGTATTCCAACAAGATGGTTCACCTCCTAACATTGGACATGAGGTTCAACAATTGCTGCGACGTCATTTTACGGAGGGTCGTATTATCAGCCGTGCATTTCCTACCAGATGGCCTCCACGTTCACCCGACTTAACCCCGTGGGATTTTTGGCTTTGGGGTTACATCAAAGATAAAGTTTATCGAGGAAACATAGGAAATCTGGCGGATTTGAAGAACAACATCCTCTTGCACATACGCAACATCTGTCCAGACCTGTTACACGCCGCTGTGGATCATGCTATAACACGGTGTCACGCGTTGGCCCTGAAGCACAGTGGATACATTGAAAATCACCTGTGAAATTTTTGTGTGCTGTTGTTACTACGCGCATAACTCTCGTTTGCGCCTTCCCTAATATTTCTGTAGGATTGATAGTTCTTGTGTAACGAACTGTACTAATAAAGTTAATTACCGTCATCTAGTATTCTTTCCTTTCTTCGTACAGTCATGTTTCATTTTTCTTACCTTCAACCGATCGCAGCGCCTCATTTGTATCTAGCGGTCTTTGCTGGAATTAATTGTTTTTTTCTCACCAATGAATTGGCCCATGGCCTGATATTTATACCCTCCAAATATTAAGACGTTACGTCCAGTGTTTTTCTCGCCAGGGTGTCCCAAACAGGGATACTTTAATTTGAACCACCCGGTATATATATATATATATATATATATATATATATATATATATATATATATATATATATATATATATATATATATATATATATATATATATATATATATATATATATATACGCAAGTCACCAGCAAAGACTGAAATTTTGAAATAAAGTACTGCATTTTTATTTACTTAAATCTATTTTCTATACTTGGGTGTCTGAGATTCACAGTTTAAATGATAAAAAGTGAGGATTTACCTGAAACTCATTCAGTCATAGGAAAGGTAGTTTTCAATTAAAACAATGTTCAGTTGATCACAAATTTCCTCACTGACTTTCCTATATCCTAAATTGTCTTTATTTGCGTGTTAAAACGAGTTTACTCGGTACCGGTTAACAATATGTTAAAAATTTATATCAATCACATACGGAGCAACAACCAGCAGAAATACTATGTACCGAAGCCTGTACTCTACACATTTAAATATGAATGAATATAATGCAGAAACCATGTCAAAAAAATATCAAAACCACTTTCTAGGTGTTATCGAATTGAATAAAAATAATGTCATTAATTCATATTATAGAACTACTTCGCCTTAACTTAATTTGTATTTTGTTGCATACCATATCTTTCCTAATCGTCATTTCCGCCATACTGCTGACAGAATGACGTCACACTTGTGGGAAGATCTAGCCCGTGTGAGTAAACGATAGAATCTATTTTAGATGATTAAGCAGCCGCTAGATATCGTTTTGTGTACAAATGAGATGGCAATTATTTGAAGATTATCTGGAAAGCGACAAGGCTTTAAATAATGAATGGTTTGTAAAACCATCGGAAATGGATATTTTGCAAATATTTATTAAATTAGGACTTTATGCCGGCATGTTCAAAAGTCTATCTTTAAACCACAAATAGATTATTTCAACACCAAAGTTTAGGCTATAATCACTATTTTTTTATATTGTAACGTTCTTTAATACCTATTTAGATGAGGAAAAGACCCATCAAGTTGACATAGATTAGTTTTCCCATTTCAAAGTAATTTTGACTAGTAGATAATAGTATCTTATTTCTTTTGATGTTTTTTTTACGGCTTAGAGCCTTTTTCCCACTCTACATCGAACTTTAACAAAAATATAAACAATGTAACGTGGTTAACAATGTTGCACATTCCATCTATAAAAAAATTACATACCTCTTGTAGTATGTTAAATAAAAAATGAGACCTTTTGGACTCAGTTAAGCTTCTTTACTCAGAGTATAGCTTCTGACCTTCAGAAGAACTATCTCTTAGATATGTTCATTCAGATAAAGCCATCAGAGTCACCAGCTCTAAGATTTAACAGACAATTGCTAATGAGCAACTGATATGAAATCTGCACATAATTTTCAAATACGAAATCATTTTTTTCCTTTCTTTTTGCATTTGTGCCCGGTTTGACGAAAGGCACTGATACATTTTACTGATTACATTTTCCCCCCAAGAAAACAGCTACTTTTGTCATGAGTACATTAACCCAGCTATACCATGAATTCGTTGGTTATTATACTATTATGGGTGTGCCATACAGACAAGCCAGTGAAACTGGCTTTGCTTGTATATTAAAACTCGTCGTAAACTGATATTCAAAATTCTTAAAGTTATAGATCATACTGTTAAAGAATCTGTTATGTCTTTACACAGTCGCGATTGCGGCGAGTCGAATTGCGGGGGACGAATGTGTAAACGGTGTTCTCCCCGTTTCTCCTCGCCCATCGTGGTGCTCTCTACGGGAGCGGTTTTCTGGCACGAGTCAAAGGGGCGAATGGTGCCAGATGCCAGACGACTGGCAGCACAAATGACAGCAAGAGGCGCGAAAGTGAGAACGGTCATTCGCGTTGATGCAGGATCGTGACTAATGTCTAGCGAATGTCTTGCAGGTGGCGCGATCGCGAATGTGTAAATGCGGCATAAAGGATTTTTTTTTGGTGCAAACTCATTTGAAGTTGGTTTGTTCGTAGCGATACGGTCATTTTCTTGCTACACGGGGGCTAATTAGACCAAATCTACTACTAAATTCCGAACTGCTACAAGCATTCATGACAAGAGTGGGTTTCGAACCCACAAACTGTAGTACCGGATGCCTTCTGCCTAGCCATTCGGCCATCACTCGGCCGAGCACACCATGGAAACGTCGATACCTCATCCGAGATCTGAACACGAGACCATGTCGTGGAAGCCCGAGACTCTCATCTTATGTGATGTGGTCATACTGATTGTAATTTTATAACAGCAATGCATGCTAGAAAATATTTTGTGCCATCAAAACCATTTTCAGGCTCAATATTTTAGGAGTTCTTCTCGGCTTTCTGAGAGTTTCCAAGAATACTTATGGTGTTAAACCCGACGTTCTTAAGCTGATTTATAAAACATGCATTGCTCCGCTTATTTCCTATGATTCAAGAGCTTGGGGAAACTCTCTGAGAAAGAAGATAAATAGTAAACTCTTCAGAAGGATTCAGAGAAGATTTTTGCTGCGAATTATTCGGAGTTACAGGACTGTTAGCTACGATGCACTCTTTGTTATTTCAGGACTTCCGCCTATAGATCTAGTCATTTTAAATAACCTTGAGGCTAGAGATCTTATGTCCAATTCTGGTCTTTGTTATAGCTTGGATGGGAAACTTCCTATTTCATGTTTGCCCTATCCTTCTAGTAGAAAATCTTATACAGTTATAAATTATGATAATATCATTCTTGAAGAGTATAAAATAATTTGATTTACGGATGGTAGCAAGTTGAACGGTAAAGTTGGCCTTGCTTTTGTAGTTTATGAAAATGGAAAGGAGGAAGAAACTGTCTAACATAGTATACCTGATGAATGTTCTGTTTTCCAGGCTTAACTCTTGAGCTTGAACCTCGCTGTAAAATGGATTCAGAAATTTCATCATAAGATTGGGATTGTAAAATATCTCATTTGTACCGATTCACTTTCTTCCCTCTTCCTTTTATATAATTCAATTACTCCGGAAAACCTTGTGGTGAAAATTCATTACATTCTTTGTGCGCTTCTAAATGAGGTGGAAATTCATTTTACGTATATTCGTGGTCATAGTGGAAACTTTGGTAGTGAAAGTGTCGATGAACTGGCTAAACAAGCGACTAGATGAGGCATTGATTTAATGATGAGTATTCCTGCATCCCACTGGAAGTTTATCTCTAAAGAAAAAACTGTCGTAAACTGGAGCATGGAAAATCTTGCCTCATCAAAAGCACGGTGGACAAGGAGATTCTTTTCAACTGTCTTTAATCGTTTACAGTGCAAATATTTCTGAACAGATTTTAAATTAACTGAAGTTTTTACAGGCCATGGAAATTTTTAAAAGCTACGTATTCAGGTTTCGTATTTTGCCATATGAACATTGTGACTGTGGTGATGGTGAAGAGAATGTAGAGCATATCCTTCTGCACTGTAGTTTGCATGCAAATCTTAGATCTGTTTTCAGGACAAGCTTGGAGGGCCTCTTTATGGGTTGGTCTCCTGTTTTCTCTGATCTTGTTAGAAGGAAGGAGACTTTTGTAATTTTATCTGACTTTGTGCACAGACTAGATTTTTAGGACTTTTGTGATTTTTACTTACTTTTGTAAGCCTTATGGTATACTTTGTGGTACACGGGGAGTTTTTAAATTTGTTTTTTAAATAAAAATATATAGATTTTAGGGGAGCTCCTAAGGTCTCCCTAATTTCCTGCACATTTTAATAATTAATTAAAAAACATTATATTGAAGGGAGGGATCTGGTATGCATTTTCGCATTAGTACGCCATACTGATGTTTCAAGTTTGTTACTTTATTTGGCTGTTGTAATGATATCAAAGGCATCTCAAATTAACTATCTAAGAATCATTTTGATGTAACTGTTAAGTGTTCCTGCATGGAAAAATCTGATTATGTTATACAGCCAACTGGAATCTAAAGCATGGTTTGTATTAAAAATAGATAAATTAGGCTTACTTTTCTCAGTTACAGAAGATCGTGTAGCAGGAATTAGAGTGAGATTAATTACATGTAGTAATTTATATGTCGTAATGAAAGACTCGTGGGTTACGTAGTAATTTGTCCTATATAACGTATTTGAGGAAACGCTGGACACGCTAAAATGTATCCCAATTTTCCCAAAATGAAATGTCTTAAAGAAAACAAAATCTATTTATTCAGTATCCTAAAAATCTAAAATTTATGAATAATTTTTCGTGAGAGAGAAAAAAATTGCATTTTTAGCTCATTGAACGGAGAAACATTTTTTAATAAAGCAGTTTAAAAATCAGAGAAAATTGAGGACATATTTCTTAAAGCATCCTTCATTCATCCATCCCTGAATATTTTGGTGACATTATTTAACTTTGGGACAAGCGTGAAAAAAGCCATGAGGGTAATCATATTTACTATTATAAAACTTGCTATATTACAATTCTTTTTTTATATTTTATTATATAAAAAATATATATTTTAAAAAATTTACGCTGACATATTCCCTTACCGTCAAGAGATAAACAGTCAAAATTCTAACTACCTTACCTCTAACTCCCGAAATCACCTTTACGCATGACTCAAAACTACTAAGACCTTTCTAATTTCATTCATTTCTGCACGTTCCTGATCCTCTAGTGAATAACACATTAAACGTAAAGCTCATTCGGAGATGGGTCTCTTTATCATGTAAAATTCTCTTTCATTTCGGGCAACAAATTTTTTGTATTTTCTTAAATAAAGGAATCAATTAAACAAAATCAAAATCCCTAAAAACTTGAACTCAATCCCGTATAAAATAAAATTACATGAGGCCGCAATCTTTGAAATCATCATTTATAATTAATGTGATGATATAACAGATCCTAAGGAGAAAAAGTCTCGTAAATTATTTCTTCTGACCCCGCAGAATAACGAAAGAAAATATTTATTTAATGAGTCGTATCAATGAACGAAATTTACCTCCAGCAACAACATAGAACAGAGATAGGAGTAAAATAAAATCGCAGGTGGTTAATACAATCTAGGTACATAATAAAGTTTATCAATGAACGAAATTTACCTCCAGCATCAACATCGAACAGAAATAGGAGTCAAATAAAATCGCAGGTGGTTAATACAATCTAGGTACACACAAAAGATTATCAATGAAAGAAATTTCCGCCCAGCAACAACATAGAACAGAGATAGCAATTAAAAAAATTGCAGGTGGTCAATACAATCTAGTTATGTATTAAAGATTATGAATGAACAAAATTTCTGACCGGCAACAACATAGAACAGAGATTGAATCAAATAAAATCGCTGGTGGTAAATGCAATCTACGTACATAGTAAAGTTTATCAATGAACGAAAATTCCTTACAGCAACAACATAGAACAGAGATAGGAGTCAAATAAAATCGCAGGTGGTTAATACCTAAGTACATACAAAAGATTATCAATTAAAGAAATTTCCGCCCAGCAACAACATAGAACAGAGATAGCAAATAAAAAAAATTGCAGGTGGTTAATACAATCCAGTTATGTATTAAAGATTATCAATGAACAAAATTTCTGACCGGCAACAACATAGAACAGAGATTGAATCAAATAAAATCGCTGGTGGTTAATACAATCTACGTACATAGTAAAGTTTATCAAAGAACGAAATTTCCATCCAGCAACACCATAACACAGAGGTAGGAGTCAAATAAAATCGCAGGTGGTTAATACAATCTAGGTACATGCTAAAGATTATCAATGAAAGAAATGTCCGTCCAGCAACAACATAGAACAGAGATAGAATCATATAAAATCGCAGGTGGTTAATTCAATCTGCGTGCATACTAAAAATTATCTGAAAGTTTAATGCATTTCGCCCAGTAGTATGATCAAATATAAAAATAATGAGTGATAGTTACAAAACACGTGTCAAGTAAGGTTTTAAGAATTAGTTTAGTTACATATGTTTAACGAAATGTTAGCAGAAGTTCCTTAACAAGTTACTACTTTATATCCTTTTAGTAAAGTTAATTTTGTGCGTCACCTTGCAAATCAAAAACTATTTAACCCTGCAAAAATCAATTCAAGATTTTATTTTCATTAGTTCAAACATTGATTTTCATGTATTATTTGAGACATGACCCATCTAAAATATCTAATAATCTTAATGTCATATCTCAAATGCGTAATTGCAATTAACTTCTTAAAATAAATTAAATTTTAAGAGTTTTCTTTTAGATTTAGAAATATTATATGCGAATGTTAGTCGATCTTAAATAAAATTTGCCTTTATGTTAATAAAGAAAAAAATAATAGTCACATTAATTTATTCAGTAATAATATATTTTATTCAAAAACTTAAAAAATAAAATACTGATAAAGAGGATAATAATTCTGTGATATAATTGTAGGGGTAATATTTTAATAGATTTGTTTGTTTTAAAAGTATTTTTAAGTATTTAAAAGGATATATATGACAAGAATTGACACACTGCGGCTCTATATCACTTCCTTTGCGGCTCTCTCCACTATAATGTGGCTGAATTTTTTATGAGTACTTCAAATAATGTATAGAAGATTGTCATAAATTATTAGCGGCTTGTCGAATAATCTTTTTCTGTACAACATGCAATTGTGTCATGTGTTTTTGACTTAGATTGATAAAAAATAAACAACGTTCAATTTTGTCAAAGCGACATTTAACTGCATTGCTACGAACTACTACAATGCCAGATATGATTAATGTGACAAAACAACGAAACGAAAAATAATTCTTAAAGTTATTAAAATTAGTTAAAAGTTTAGAAATATTAATTATTCTAAGAATTACAGAATGAAATACTTAATAAAACAAATTCGAAAAAAACAGCGCATCATATCAGATATAACCTTTTTCTGTTTTTGGCTCTCCTCAATAAATAGACATTCCCAAATAACTCATACACTGTTTATCTTGTCCACTTCCGATGCATAATGCAAACATTCCTTCATAAACACAGATAGAGCACTTTTCCTGGCGTTTATACAATAATGGAACAGTGACCGGAAATCCACGTTACAATGTAATCGGTTTCCAGTCACAGGGCGTAAAAGTAAAGTAGGCCCACGATAGCCTATTGGTAGGGCATCGGTTTTTGGGAGCCGAGTATTCTCTGTTAGAATTCCAAGAAGTGGCTTTAAATGCCTTTGTGTCTTGGCCGGATATGGGCACGTTAAATCCGTAGACCAGAAAGTCCCTCTATGAGTTCAGAGAGGGTGGGAGAGGGTACGATCCGCCAGATGTCGTCCTTTGGGGATGGGCGGTCAAATATGTGGTGGCACCTAGCGAATGCGTAATCCGACCTTTCTGATATTATTTTAAACCAGAGAGTATACCTCAGCCCGCAAAGCTTATATAGACCTGGCATGGAACACGTCCGGTCAGGGTGCCTTAGCAACAACAATAGAAAAAGTGACGAACGCACCCATTTCACAAAGAGTCACAATGCCATGCAGCGACGTAAGATTAACTTCAGTGTAGAATCACTTTGACCGCAAATGTCGCCACATGGTGACAAGCCGTCAGGCCATCTCAACAACTTCGTAGTGAAGTTATTCGTGGCTAGTCGGTTGATGGTCACTGTTGCAAATTCAAAAGATATAGTATATTGATTCAGCGTACTGGTAGCGCCACCTGGCTGCTTCGCGGTTTGTGTGAAGCGCGTATTTGTAGTTAGTGCTACACTTGAACAAATAAAAGTATGACACTCGAAGCCCGATTCCTTTAACTGAATTCTTGGTTATAATACATTCTTGAATTTTCCACAGTCACAAATCTATATGTATAAAACTCGTAGGTATGCGGTGCAAGAATCGACGATATTTCTACACTTCGAATGGCAACGGCTGCAACTATCGGATGTAAACATTAGCGGTCGTCCGCAATTTAAAACCGCGTGTGTGTAGTGGTGATATTTGTTACAACCGCTGATCTTTTGACAAAATATGTTTAGACCTATCAAATTCAGTGTTCAGTCATGGATAGTTGTATGTAGGTTTATCTAGAGACCGTTCTTTTAATTCTGTCACGGTAGTTTCTCTTACTTCTGAAATACTCAACTGTGTATATCAAGAAGTTTTATGAATATCATAGTTGTAGTCCACACTATATTTAAGCTGAATTTTTACTCCATTTTAAAAGTGAAGATATTTCCCCAGCAATTTTTTATTTGATATGATTAAGTGGAGATATCTGAATTGTGAACAATAATACATACAGAGAGTGATGTAATACGCACTATATTTTAGTACTTGCTGAATTTTTTATTCCATTTTTTAAGTGAAAAAAAATTCCCACCTATTTATTTTTCGATATGATTAAGTGGATATATCTGAATTGTGAACAATAATACATACAGAGAGTGATGTCATCCACACTCTACTTTAGTACTTGCTGAAATTTTACTCCATTTTTCAAGTGAAAAAAAATTTCCCCAACAATTTCTTATTTGATGTAATGATAAAGTGTAGATATCTTAATTTTGAAAAATATTACATACAGAGAGGGATGCAATTTTCAGAATCATTGGTGTTGGGTTTCTCAGTGTCATCTTTAACTCTGTTCTGAAGTAATGGAAATTCACATTTTTTAATCACGATATTTTATAATCTGCCTTATAGCGAATTTAGCAATGATTATAAATTTTTTTGGCTGAGCTCCCACTACTCAGTTCCCACTACCCCTTAACAGCGTATATTTATGAAGACAAGTAATGGTAACATTCCTTACATATGCTACTTTCAGTTGAGTTGTTTTGCAATAGAAAATATAAAAATAAAAGTGACCATGCTGGTAAGATAGATTGCGGGCTGGAAATTCGGACGCCGCCGTGACCGTGTCCAGCGTCACTCGCTGCGTCAAAGGCGCCACGACTGTATGTGGTATTCGAGTAGTTACAAACATTAAAATTGCAATTAAAACACATTTTCTTCAACCAAATAACAAGTGTAAATAAAATGAGTAAGGCGAAATTAAATTCGTGCATATGCTTTTTTTTATGCTTTAAAAATAAATTCATTTGAATAGTTTTAAAAGGATGAGTTAATATAATTATTTCTTGATTTCCTTTCGTGACATGGTTATAAAATAAAATACATTATTTTCAAGTAAAATAAAAATTTAACCATAACGGAAATAATAAAAAGACAGACGGAAGATTTATATTTGCCCTTGCATTGATTATACATGCAAGCAGATTCTGAAAGTGTGAACAGTTTCAATTAATTTAAATTTTAAAAGCGGTGTTCATTTATTTTGACGACAGCAGTAAAAACAAAATTTTTACTTTTCATCAACAATTACTGAATTGCAATCTCTAAAATCGCACAACTTTTATTTGATCATGGCAATAAATTAATTATATAATACTTCCAATATTTTAGTTCATTTACACGAATCTGAATGCTTTGAAAAGAATTTTAAAAATCATGCCCTTCAAGTCAACATTGTGCATTTATATAATGAATAAAATATTTCCTTATTGAGTGCTTAAATTACTTTAGAACAGTTTTTAAATTGTTTTGATACCATTTACTTTTTCTCCCTTTAAACAGGAAAGTAGCAAACAGTGTTCTCTAGCGAACAACAGGGAAACTAATGTTATATTTACATATGCATTTTTAAGAGACTGATAAGAGAAATTCAAATCAACACTTCGGGATGGAAAACTTAAAAGTATATTGTTTCTATTACCTGCTGTGCAGGACGCGCAGTGGTATAGGGACTTTTGAATGATGACACAGTTCGTATTAGTAAAAATCATTTAATTATCGATGCGATGATCACATGTACAGACTAGCTGAATACCCGTGCTTAACCACGGAGTACATTCAAATTAAACACAACGGTCAATGTATGCAATTAATGCCAAAAATAAAAAATATATTTATAGAAACGGATATTTTTATAGACAAAATAATGTAGAAGAAAATATTGAAATTAAATCTAATAGACATACTAAAGAATATAGTACAGTTAATATAGTAGAGATTGAGGAACATTTCTTTTACTGTATTTTAATATTTTTTGGATAATGTCCAATCGTCTGTCGCATTAGAAAGAAAAAAAAAACAATTTGTCAATTTATTTCGATGTTATGCACGTGACGCGAAATTAATTTAAAATATCACAAAAAGAAAAGACACCACGTGATCAACATTTAATAAATTAAGTTCTAAAAATTAATCTTTAAAAATTCACTGAAAATCAGAAAATGGAAGCAAAGATTCGAAAAAGATTTCACTTTAAATTAATTTTAATGATCTTTCTCGTGATATAAATTTTATAACCCTCATATTATTATTTTAAATGCAAACTTTAAAGACTTTTACAAAAACATCTTAAAAATCAAATTTAAAAAATGTAAGAATTTTTCAAAATCTTTGAACTCCTACACTATAAGAAGAATCGCCATGCAAAATTTCAACCCTTTAGGTCCAGCGGTTTGGTCTGTGCGTTATCTGTCAGTCAGTCAGTCAGTCAGTCATTTACGGAACTGTTTTATATATATATAGATGAATAACAAACTAAATATAAGACATAAGAGTGAGCCAACTGCTCATAACGGAAATAATATGCATGGCTCACGAAAAGATACTATCTCCACACCTCTAACTGAAAGTAGGAGATTAACAAAAGCAACAGATTGACTGACACATTAACACACCTGTTCTTATATACATTAACACATTTACATAAGAAACACGGTCTACAGTTACATACGGCCAAACATGGTCCGCTAAAAAAAAGTAGATTCATATGGTAAATACGTAAGAGGAAAAAAAACTATGACGTCATATTTGCAACATCCGACAAGCTGAATACTATCGCGCTGCTGCGATGTTTAAAAGGCTGACACCTCAACCACATGTTAGGAAGTGACAAGATAAAAGTAAACAAGGCGAATATCCCCACGTTAAGTAGGCACCGCTCAATAATTTTCCTATGAATATCATTATGCTGATATCAGAAAATAAAATTCTGAAATAAAATAATCAACCAAGCATTTAATACTCACACTCATCCTTGCCACAATTACACTTTTCACCAATCAAGGTCTATTGAAGGTAATCTCATAAATGACTTCCCTTGCTCCACACACAAATAATATACATATATAAATAACAAATATCAGATCCCCATATAATGCTTCCTAGAAGTTAAAAAAATAATTTATATAGAAAAGACGTATAAATCACAGCAAAATTTTGCCTTTAGCATTCATTATTCACTGTTAATATTAGGAACATTATTTCAGGCCTAAAAATTTTAAAAAGTATCATCAGTACTAATAACGACCTTAAAACTTTTCACAAACAAGTGTTTAAAGGAGCTTTTTTCATTAACGTGTTTCACTGCACCAACAAATTTCTTAAAATGTTTGTAGAAACTGAGCAAAAAGGATGCTCCAGGATTGTATCAGTTCAAAATTAGTTTAGGGTGCCTACTCTCCGTACATTACAGGCGTGGTTGGCCTTGAATGATTAATTTCATTCAGGATCTGTCTGATCTTTGTAGAAGTTCATAACCGTTTCAGTGCTTGGTTTGTAAGTAATACTTTTAAAAAGTAATGAACTGATATCCCTCTAATAGGTTGGAGAGGGCCCAATTCCCCCAGATGTCGCCCCTGGGGGTGCTTGGACAAAATTGAGGTGGCAACTAGCTAAGTCGGACTCTGACCCTTGAGACGGATGCTATGTTAACCGGAGCTGCACACTTCAGTCCGTAACCTATATGGACTTTGTCTGGAACATCCTCCCAGGGAGCATTAGTTGGAACGACAACAACAGCGAATTAATTCTTTGGGTTTTTAACTTTATTAATTTTGGGGGTTGTAATATGTTTTTTATGAATGTTAAATAAATGTTCTCGTAAAAATTTTATAATGGTGTAAAATTAGATACCACCAATTTCTGTCTTCTCAAATACGTAAACCGTGTTCACCTACCTTTGAAAATTGAGCAGTAATCCGTTTTTTCGGAGGCGTCTAGCAGTAGAAGATACCTATATTCTTGAGAGAGTGTTCAGCTAAAATCCATTTCAAGGAGTATACTTTCGCATTTTAAAACCATTTAATTACAAGCCTAACATTTGACGCTAGAAAGACGGGAATTTTTTTCTTACTAAAAAGACTGTACGCCGTCATTTTGAAAGTTAAAAATAAAATCAAGAATTTAAAATATTTAATATTTTTTTAAATGGTGAAATACTTTACATTTTGAACTATTTCACACCAATATATAATAAATTAGTATATATTTAGATATATTGTTATGCAGGTATGCCGAGCTGACAACCTGGTATGGTTTATCCGTAAAAATATATGCATGGTTTGCGTAGTCCATATTTTTCAACACCAATATTTCCGAAGAGCCAATATTTCTGTTATTTGCAAAAGGGGGAAGAGACGAAAAGTACCTAACATTTTTCCGGTGTTATTTTACAGATTTCTGCCTGTTTTTTATATTGCCGTCAAATTGACGGCTTTAAGTCTTAGTAGGTATACAAAAAATTTTCTCCCCCTCTTTACTATCGAATATAATTTTGTGTGCATATTTCGCGTAAAATTAGAAAATTCATAGAATTTCAGAAGCCTCAGGGCATAAATACAGACATGGCGTTCAATAGTATGTCCGAAACCGTGAAAATGACGGCAGCCATCTTTCTAGTGTTAAAAACACTACAATCACTAAAAATACAGCAATACAAAAGGGTTACAAAACAAGCAATTAAATTGTCACTTCACTCTTGCGAACTTCATTTTATACGATTACTCTGTCGACCATTCACTTCATTTCACGATAACATACATTTTTGCATATGGAGCTCGGTTACAATTCACTTAAGATTGCGACAAATGGTGTTATTTATTTATTGTTATGAATATTCTTCAAAATAATTCTGATTCAAAGAAAAAGGTATCTAATTGTATGTATTTAATATGTTATGGTATGTAATCATAGGAGTAGCGTCGGGGGGGGGGACGTCCTCCTCCCAACTTAACTTGAAAGAAATTTAAACGTTAATAGAAGTTAAAATCGGAAAATTATAGAAAACTTTTATGAATGTTGGATTTTATCCGCTTTTTCAAACTGTGAAACTGGAGATATTCCGTTTATGCCTTATCCTTCACATAGTTTTTAACAATGATATGATCCATTATAAAAATTCAATGCTATATTTTTTTCTCCTTTTATTTATATTTATTTATTTTTCTCATTGTATAAATTTTGAATACTACTAAAAAATTAATCCTATTGTTATTAAATTAAAAAAATCATAATAATTCATATTTTAAGGACCGTCCGGCAGTCAATGCGCTGAGGAGGGCCCTAACTGAATTCAGTCCCCCCCCCCCCCCCAAAGAAAAAGTTAGAAGCATGCTACGCCTATGTATGTACTGGTATCGAATTATTTCGAAATGTATATAATTTACTACAATACGAACACTATAAATAACAGAAAACAATTTAATAAACATATCTTTGAAGGAGGGATTTCAATCTCATGAACTCCTTTTCACATTACACATGTGTGAGAAGTACAAGCCCTTGTAATTTTCAAAGAGACAGTATAAGTAGTAAAGGCATTTTCTTACAGTTCCCTCTGAAGTTCAACATTAATTAAAGAAAGTGTTAACCCATTCAAAATTTACGTTCTTCCAATCACATACTTTTCTTTTGGGGAGTTTTTACTTTTCTTTCTCAATTAAAGCAAATTCTTTTCTTTCGGTTTATGAAATATTTTGATTCAATTCTTCTAAAAAACTATTTGCTTAAAAGTTTTCGTTAAACTAATTACTCCAGAGGATTCTAATCAATTTTCCTCTATTTTTTTCTCTTCCGCATACAATTATTTATTAAAGAAAAATATTTTGGGCATTTTAATTATAGCAGTTCTGCTTAATTTGAATAGGTTAATAATTATGGGTTCTCACTTTTTAAATTAAAAGAATGACTATCAACTGTTTTTCAAGTGCAAAAGTGATTGAAGTGTGTGAAAATTAAAGTATATTTTCGCTAACTTTAAATTATAAATATATTTATGTACTTTCGTGACTGTGAATCTTGACACGATTTCATATTCATCTCTTATACGTTGTTCTTTGGATACTTGCACTGTCAATGATGTTTTTAGGTAGAGTAAGAATGGTAAAACGTTTTCGGAATAGAGAAAAAATAAATTTTTAATCTCGCCATTTTAATTAAAATTTTAATTAATTTTTTTTCTTATTTTACACAAATTACTTATTTTCAAAAAGTTTAGAAGAAGACATGAATTCCGATTAAATAAAAGTAAGAAAAAAATGTAGGAAATGTGATTATACAGTGTTGTTTTAACGCCTATTACATTTCTTTGACCGTACGAAGATGGTAAACATTTGCATGACTACAGACTAGAGGCCTATGACGTCATTTTATCACAGTTTTTTGCATACTATAAAAATTCTTGGACTGAGAAGCAGTTACTCAAACTATGTGTTTCAAAACGTCTTTTCTTTTTCGGGAAAAGAAAATTAAAACAAATTACTAACACTCAACGATGGCACCATCAGGAATTGAGTCACTCTCTTTAGACTTCAAGCATGACCTCCTTTTTGACATTAATATACCGTTATCCTAAAATGCAAACGAGATTTTTTATGGACATTACGTTGATCTCCTAAGGGTCTGTTCACGTAGAATCCACAGCGTTACGTCAGCATTAAACATTTTAACCAACTACAGAGCTCAAATAATTGACCACGTGATTCGTTAAACCAATCACAGATCATGCCCACAATCTCGGCGCCAAAAAAGTAACGTAATGTAGTGTGAACAGGCCTTTACAGAGTGTACTACAAGCCATGTTGGCAAAACTCCGATACAGGAATGCTATACTGGTTAAGTCTTACTAACATTAACTATGTCTTGTTCATCAATATAATATTTAATAAATTTTTCAACTAATACATCAATCTTGCATTCTGTATCTCCTGACTACTTTTGACTTCATGTACAAGTTTCATTCCTTTTCAACATGCATATTAAAACTTTAACTGCATAACTTTTTACGTAGTGCATGTTCTTATTGCTGTGTCGACAATGACATAATTTAGAGCACATAACAAGGGACAAACCTAGGTCCATGGTTGGTAGGCACGCTGCAGATATATGTTTTTGTAAGTGATTCCTCCCTTTGAAAACACGTTCCATACCATAATCAGTTCATTTTTGAAAACTCTAAATTTGGCACCGAAATCTGGGATAGACTATGGTTATTTCCGTTATGAGATGTATGGATGGACTGTATGAGTCACCAGTAAAAATTCAAAGAAATTCTGCATTTTGGATTTCTTTTTACTTCAGCGTACTTGTCTTGTCTACTGTGCCATACTCTTGAACCCATAATGCAAGGTACCATTTTCATAATTGACCCCTCCCACCAAGACGTGTACCAGGCACTTGTTTCAACTGTCATAGCTAGAAAAAAATTCACCCTCTATTGACTGTACATTCCCAACCTATCACATCCCCAGAAGGAATTAAAAAATGTGGTTGTTCAGTTTTAAGGTGAAAGAAACCATCTCAACACTTGATTGTATTTTCATGAGGTCCTAACATGTTCAAGAATTTGATCATAAAATTGTAGCTTTGTGGAACTATTTTTACCCAGTTACAGTATGTAATTTTCGTTTTTGATTATATCTGAACTAACCTACACTGCTGGCCACTGTAAATGCAACACCCTGAAGGAAACATGCAAATAACATGAAATTTACAACATGCATTAGCGGAGGTGAGATATGCAAATGATTAGAATTTCAGCGCAGACGCACATCACGCACGCCTGTGGCGCCACTTCAAAGCGCTATTTAAGGCTTGGAGATTTCGACGATTTCAAGTTCGACAATTGTGTTTTAACTTGTGGTTTTTTCAAAAAAAAGATCAATTATGCCTCGTCGAAAACAGCGATCATCTTTTGATCAAGTATCCGAGTTCGACACAGGAAGGATAGTGGCCTACCTAGATTGTGGATTATCTTTCAGGGAAATCGGTAGTCGTGTTGGACTAAACCAAACAACTGTAATGCGGATATGTGATCGTTGGATGCAGGAGGGTACGACGGACCGGCGTGTTCGATCGCATCCACCTCAGCGCACCACTTCACGTGATGACAGGCAAATTGTGCGCATGGCAGTGACGAATCGCTCAGTCACATCACGTACCATAGCACAGCACATGCAGTCTGTAACGCATCATCCAGTGTCTGCGCGTACCATTAGACGCCGTTTACAGCAGAGTGGTCTGTCCGAAAGACGTCCATTGCTTTGTCTACCCTTGACGCAGAACCACAGACGTCTCCGCCGCCAATGGTGCGATGGATGTGGACGGCAGAATGGAATGAAATTGTCTTTACTGACGAGTCACGCTTCTGTCTGCAACACCACGATGGTCGCATTCGAGTCTGGAGACACCGTGAAGAGAGGATGCTGAACAGCTGCGTTATGCACAGCCACACTTGTCCTGCACCGGGTATTATGGTATGGGGCGGTATTGGATATCACTCTCGCACACCTCTAGTACGCATTGCCGGTACTTTAAACAGACAGTGCTACATCTCCGAGGTGTTGGAGCCAGTTGTCCTTCCTTACCTTCAGGGCTTGCCCACAGCCATATTTCAACAGGATAATGCGCGACCACACGTGGCACGCATTGTCCAACGGTTCTTCGTCAATCGCCAGATTGAATTGCTTCCCTGGCCACCTCGCTCTCCGGATCTTTCGCCGATAGAAAACATGTGGTCCATGGTTGCTCTACGATTGACCCAGATTCCATCCCCAGCTGCCACAGCAGATCAACTTTGGCACCGTGTGGAAGCTGCTTGGTCTGCTGTACCCCAAGAACTCATCCAAAGTCTCTTTGAATCAATGCCGAGGCGTGTGGCAGCGGTGACTTCCAACAATGGCTACTACTCTGGCTACTGATTTTGGCAGGAACCACACTTCACAGAAGTCTATAAATTTAATCATTTGATACTTGGTCAACATATTATCTACAAAATAAATTTTGTTGTGATATCTCTTGTCTTTCTTGGTGTTGCAATTTGGGTGGCCAGCAGTGTAAATGTACATGTCACAATACATCACAATGAAGTATTCAGATTTTCGGGGAAATTTCGTAAAGGACGTGTGAGTACGGGACATGCCGAGACCAGCTGAAGCACACTTGGACATCACCACGGAATCCACCCGTGAACAAGATTTCTTGCGGTGCTTCCGATAGGAGATTATCGATCATCCCTCTATAGCTCCGAACTGTCACCCTGCGACTTCCTCATGTTAGGCCCACTGAGAAAGCCTCTCAAGGTTCATCGGTTTGCCAATGATGCAGAGGGCCTGGACGTCGTTCAAGACTGATTCCCCAGACAACCCAAGAACTTCTTCGCATACGGTATCTAAAATCTAGTAAGCTCTGGGACACTTGCTTGAAACAACACGGCGACTATGTATAGCGGTTATATAGCTCATGTATCTCTTTTACTTCCTGTGTGTTTACATATTAAAAAAAACAAGCTATTACAGATAAAAACCAAAAGTCTCACTTTCATTTGGGCCACCATTATATTTTTGTCACCAAGTCACTAAGATCTGGAGCTGAACATAACTGTTGCAAAGAAACAAGCATGTTGGGAATTCATATCAATATGTTTTAACATTTTGGCATTTATAAAGTGATATTCGAAAAGAAAAGCCCGCCTGTCTCTGCCTGAAAAAAAGATGTTTTCCTGTTCGATTACCGATCTCGATGTTTGTTTATGAAATGCATGAGAAAATATAAGAAATAGGGTATAGACACATTCCTTAATTACAACAATCATTTAGAAAGAGCTTTAATAACCATTAGTCTTACTAGCCTTGTGACATAATATCTTAAAATACAAGGTAAATTGCACTTAACTCATACAAGCACCAGTAAATTAACTAGAATGCTAAAATAATCATCAAACGATTGCTCGGGATAATTTATATTTAATTCCCACAATTCCGTATTTGCTCACTTTTCTTTCTTTAGCAAAAGTCATCCGCTTTATTCTTTTCTTACGAAATTTTGAGTAATTATTTGACTTCTGAACTGCAATAAATGCTTTTATGAAGTCTGAAAAGCGTTAAATGCAGAGGACTTATTTCCCCGACAGAAATATCCAAATTATATTTTTTCTCTTGTATGATTTCTATGGTAAGCAGAGGAAGAAGTGCGCTGAATTTGCAATTCTTCTTTTATTTCCCATATTGTTTAACTTTTCGTATATCTGTAGTTTGTAAGCATTCTATATTTTATCCGGATATTCCAAACTCAGATTTCAATTCTTTGATTACTAGCTCAATAGCTTGAGAGAAAAAAATATTCTGCTTGATTTAAATTTTTGTTGTTGTTGGGGGGGGGGGGAGGAGGGTATCTTTTTGATGTGTGAGACCAATATTATCATATCATTTAAGTCAACATCAGTAATTTTAATATATCTTTTGTCCTACTTATCCAACCATTCAAGGGGAAAAAGTTCATGTTTTCGTTTAATTTTTTCTATCGACACCGTACAATCGAAGAGTCTGTGAATTAAAATCACTGCTGTGACTACTTTCAGTTTTATAGTTGGATCAATTTAGGGATAGGTGGATCCTAGTGGTTGGGAATTAATCAAGCATGTAACATTGCAAATGAAAGATGATTTCTACCCTCGAAATCGCCAATCTATTCAAAAATGAGGATAGACATTCAAAAATCTGCTTCTGGTACGTGCTCTTGAATCTCATACTTCCTAAAGACCTGTTAAAAACTGATGGTTTTTAGAGAAAGGTCGGGAAGATTTGAGGAGCTAATTTTTAAAAAAGGAAGTCAACATTTCGGTGTCTAAGCATGTCACATCTAAAATGAAGTATGACAAAATAAAAGAAATACATTTTTAACCACCACTCTATCAATCGTTGTATCAATGTGTTCACTGCCCATCACAGAGGATTGAAAATTGACAGAGAGGGCAGTTAAACATACAGAAACTGTGATAACTGCCCGGACACAGAACTGACGACGGCACACATTTTTGATTGTCCAGCCATTCTTGCTGAACTGTTAAAAACTGGAGTCTTGTTTACGAGACTGAACCTCTACGATGACAATATAGTGCTGATTGCCAGGGCCGGCATCTCCGCCCATGGCACTATTTGACTAGACTTCATCATAGACACTACACCCTCATCATAATCATCATCAATTTTTTACCCAAATTGGTAGCAGAGGACCTAAAGACCTGTGAATGAGGAGGTAGACCAAGTAGCCAAAAATGCCACAGAAATGGAGGAAATAGGAGTCCAGTATAAACAAACTAGAAAATCAGTCAAAATTAAAATGAAAAAGTATGAAAAGAAACTATGGCAAGAAGAATGGAACGAAAGTCTAAAAGGAAGAAGAGTCTATGAAATATTCAAGGAAGTAACAGAAGAAAGGCTAATGGGTGACTTTAAGATTAATCAATTTATAACGGGTCATGGATGCGTTGGGGAATATCAGAGCAGATTTCACCAAAAATCAGATATGTGTACCTGTGGAGATATCCAAACGCCAGACCACTGTTTATTTGACTGCCAGCAGTTCAGGGACCTAAGAAATAATTTGCCAGCGGATGTTAGAACATGGACGAAACATAAGTTTTATTGCGACTTTTACTGTAGAGGCTTTATTAGGAAGGTGGTCGGTATTCTTATGGATACTTGTATCCCCTTCTCTCATGCCACATAGCAGTATTCTTCTGTTGCAGGCTTGCAGATAACGTGCAAGTTTTTGGTGCAGGTTACACAGTTTTGCAAGTAAATAAATGTATGTAAGAAGTAGAATGGTTAATAATATAAGCTTGTAAAAAAAAAATCAATATATTGTATTGGTAATTTTATTTAATCACTGTAGCTGCAAAAATGTTTATACATTTGGGAATGTTTTAGAAATTACATAAAAGTTAGTGTATAGGCAATAGTGTAAACAAATGTATAATTGTGTAAATAATTAAGTTAAATTGTATTGTTATGTTTTAATAGAAAGTCAAGTTTAAATATTTTAGTTGGTATCAATTGAAATTTGTATTATTGTACATATGTGAATGTATTAGAGTAAATTGTTTTTATGTGGGTGTATTTACGTAATTGTTAGGTTAAATTGTATTGTCATGTTGACATGTATGTATATCAATTTGATGTAATTATGAAAAAAATCATGTGAAATAGTAATAATTGTGTAATGATATTGTAAGCATTATAATGCAATCTGTAAAGTAAGCAAAAAATAATAGGAAGAAAAAGGAAAAGGAAAAAAAAAACAGGGAAAGGTGAACATAGGATTGTTGGTTGCCACTAACTGCTAAATTTTAAAAACAATTTTGTTAATAAATTATTAGACGGTCTTCGGCTTAGGGGCTGGGGTTGAAGGCCCCGGTGTCCTTGAGCCAGTGTGTCCCAGTTGAGCAGGATTGCGCTCGGGACGATTAGTTAACAGATTTCCCGTATACCTTAACGGTTGGACGGGCATTCAATTGATTGATTACCCAAATTGGTAATTTTCACTCTGACTAGGTTGTGTCGGTGTTTATTTTGTTCTCAACTTCCGTTTCATTTTGTACTTTGTAACATATATTTATATCAAGTATTGTATTACGGAAGTCTGTGAAATTTAAATTGCATTTGAGTGTATAGCGTGTAAACAATGAAAGTTAATAATCAAAGTAATTAATGTTAACAATCAAAGTAATAGTGTTAGTTTATGTTACACAATATAGAATTGTAAAATTTTACACAAGTATTGAGAAATGTGTTAATAGAAAAAGTGTGCTAATTGTAAAATGGTTGTGTTAAAATATTGATAGCGCAAGTGTTAATTGAAATGTAATGCAATGTGTTAAATTATTGTGAAATGTAATAACAGAGTAAATTGTTAATTATAAAGTAAGAATAATTGTAATTACAAAGCAATGCGATGCGTTAGAGTTACTGAGAAATGTGATACTCGTGTAGTAAGGTGATAATTATAAAATAAGCTGTTAATGAGTTAATAGTAAAAAAATATATCAACAGTAAAGAAATGTAAGGTGCTAATTTTTAGTGTAAGTAAAAAGAAAATAATTCTATGTAAAGTTATTGCACTCACCAAACATAATGTATATTGTGTATTATATATTATACCTAAAGGCAGTGTATGTTATGTATTATTATGTATTACATGTTTTTGTATTGTTATGTTTTGATTATTATGCATTGTTTAGTGTATACCGTTTTTGTTTAATGGTGGGGTTTAATTTGGCCCACCTAAATGTAGCTAGTTTTTTGTTGTTGTACGGTTTGCTAAGTGAGCACTCCTTGTGTTAAAATTTGTGTTAAAATTTGATGAATAAGAAATGTATAATCGAACTTAAATAGGTTATAATAAGGTCAAATTTATAAGTCCAGTTGGAACACGGCAAAATAGAAATTAGTTTTGAAGCTGTCGGTAGAATTGATGGTTTAAGAAACTTAAGAATTTTTTATGTTTTAGCACCTAATTAATAAATTAATTAACAAATTAAGGAATTAAAATTGTTGCCACTGAAATAGTTATAAAAAACAAAAAAAGGATTTGTTTTTAAGAATTAAAATTTTTAAGATACAGGTCGTCGCTTTTTGCGCGGAGGTTGTTCTTATATAATCGCCGTTTAAGCTACGCTGTGGTCGGCAGAACATCTCGATTATTACCCAAATTGGTAGTGCGGGAATCGAAACAAGAAACACCCGGTTTCCGGACAGCTATGCTTATAATACTCTATGGTCATACCCATTTGGGTAACTCCTTTTTGTTCTCTTAATGTAAAATTTTTCTCTTTTAGTTTCTTACCGGAAGATCCATTTCAGGGTCTCTTACAGGCTTTTTTTATTTAGCCATATGGCAATATTCTTACGAAGGAATGCTTAGAGGACCCCCTCAACTTGCTTATTTTTCTAATTGTTGTTATTTTATTTCTCTTAATGGTATGTAGCGCTAATCCTCCAAGAAGAACATAAGTAGCCTTACGACGTATGTTATGAGGTAGGTCTTCATCATTGGCTATCGAACAGTTTTGTCTGATTATTGCATCTGTATGCTGTGCGATCTTCACTAATAAACAACTTTTTTTATCGCGCAAGAGAGAGACGGTGGAGTTCGTTACCAGCAGTCGAATTTCTAAAGACACCTGATTGCCACATATTCTCACATTTATATTTTTTCTATATCAGAATATGACTAGCTAGTGGCGGAATTGATACTGAAACCATTCGCTCTCTCGACAAGTTTATTGACAATAGTACCACGAACCTAACACACGGTCACAGGGAAGTCTTACAAGTATGTTTGATTATTTTTCCTCTAAAATAATGGAATAAAAGAATATTTTTTCTAATGTAGTAAAATAATCGTATATAGCAATAAATAAGGATATACACTCTTTGAATATCGAATAATGCAAAGACAGGTTTAAAAAAATAAAATATGAAAAAATTAATTATACAGAAAAATTGGAGTTAAAATATAAATGAAGTCTAATTAAATATATAATCAAATTAACAGTCAAATAAATAATTAAAAATATGTATATAATAAAACAAACATATATCTAGTCAGATGTGACTATTAAATTATATGATAATTGAATAGTTACATCATTGAAATAAAATTTTAGACACTTATCTTTATTGCCATTGAAAGTTGGGAAATACTCATACTAATTTCCAGGTCATTTAATAGAAATGTAGACATACAAAGATTAGGGACATAAAAATGTATATAGTCAAATCTGAGTTGCAAATTACATGTGTGTTCTACTTTCTCAGTGAGATTGTTTAAGCCTTAAATTGAATATTAATATTTTAAATACAGAATAGTTTTACTGTTTTACCCTGTACATCTACATTTGTGTATTTCGGTCTCTCTATCTTATATATCAAACGGTAATCCAATAGGAGTGGCCAGAAGGGTGACTTCCACTTCTATCCCCCTCCTCCAAAAAGTTATTTACCTATTATTTTAATGTATCAAACAAAAACAGTACCAGAGTCCCTTCCGCATAACTATATCGTTGTACACACGCACTCACGTACACGTACACACACACACACACACACACACACACACACACACACATATATATATATATATATATATATATATATATATATATATTTATATATTTATATACATATTATATATATATATATATATATACAGTGCCGTAACTAGCCATTCCTGTCCCCTACGCAAGAGTTTGCATTTGGGCCCCTTAATTAATTAGGTTTGGGAAAAGAATAAAACAAACACAACATTTTGGGCCCCAGGCGGGTGCCCCTGTTGCCCCTGCCTATTTACGACACTGTGTATAATATATATATATATATATATATATATATATATATATATATATATCGTTTTTAAAGGAATTAATTGCACAAAACGATAAATGCGGGAAAATTATAGATGCTGGAACAAAACAAAGAAATACTTATTGTCGATTTTAATTATAATTTTATGAGATATATATATATATATATATATATATATATATATATATATATATATATATATATATATATATATATATAGAGAGAGAGAGAGAGAGATAAATATATATAGGTGTGTGTGTACGTACATGTGAGTGAGAATGTGTGTAATTACACTAAGTAAACATGAATGAAGACAGAAAGATAACCATTCTAATAGACCTAAAAATACAAAAATATATAATATATATTTAGACTATTAGAGACGTGATTAATGCTGATTATATTAACGAGATTTATGCTGATTATGAGCTACACCTGAATACCTGTTTGTATGTAGTAAGAGGTAAAAGCAACGACTTCCTTTCCATGATTCATGAAATGTGTAATATTTATTCGCGTTATGTATGTATAGATTACATATATCGTAAAAGTACTCAATAACACACGAGATAGTATATTCGAGTTTAGAATTTTAAATGCTTTCTTCTTGAAAACGGGATAAAAAAGAACGTGTACAGAAATTTTAATAAACCAAGTTAGGACGAAATACTCTGTAATGAATGAATTTCACGTTTTGCATTTCTATTTTTATGGTCAAAGGATGTTTAAAGCATTCCCTTTTCGTTACTTTAAATGCATTGAAGGTGAAGGATAAGTAAAAAAAAAAGCTTTCTCGAAGAAAAACAAAATCTGCATTCTTGACACGTTTCCTTTAGTTCTCATGCAAGATATGTCATGTAAAACTTCCGTATCTGAAATAGAAATAAAGCATTTGCGTATGAT
This sequence comes from Dolomedes plantarius, assembly GCA_907164885.2. Lineage (NCBI taxonomy): Eukaryota > Metazoa > Arthropoda > Arachnida > Araneae > Dolomedidae > Dolomedes > Dolomedes plantarius. The sequence continues at coordinate 75,992,047 of OU015496.1, forward strand.
GCTTATGATATGTCTCTGTGTGTTACGACGTTATTGAGAAGAATGGATTTTTTCCCAATGCCCGGCACTTCTCTAATAAGACATTCCCACTTTACCCGCGAAAATCGTTGGTAGCTTTCAATAAGGGCATCGTATAGTTGAACCAACATCACTCCCTGCCACCACCTCAATTTTGACCGAGCACCCCCAGGAGACGTCAGCTGGGGATCGTACCTTCTCCCACCAGTCTCTGACGTCATAGAAGGGCTTTCCTGCTTACGAATTCAAAGTTTCCAAATCCCGCGTTGACACGAAGGTAAATTGAGTCACCAGGATTAAAACCGAGCACCCTAAGTTCTAAGCCCAACGAGCTATCACTAGGCTAACTCGGGCCACAGAGGAAAATAAATTTAATGAACTAAATTTTTTGCATGGACTTGAAATTACGAGGGATGGAACTTTAATAGTGGCAACACTATTAAATCTGCTATATCTGCTATTATATCTGCACTATTATATCTGCTGCGTGGGGTCGTAGAGACACCAAGCAGCAGAACCTAGGAAAGTAACTTACAACGCACGTAGGTCACATACCTGCCATACCTCAGAGAGAATGCGCTCTTCCTACAAACATCATATGCCTGCACATTGACAGGATGAATACAGCCATGTTTTAGTTACCGGTCTATCGTACGAAATAATTTGTTACATCGTACTGATAGAAGGAAAATACTTGTGCGCACACTGTGACTGATGTGTTTGCTCGCTGGGGCTGGGAAGTGTTCTACCCTCTCCCTTATTCCCCGGACTTGAGTGCCTGTAACTTTGATCTCATCCTCAAGATGAAGGAACGGCTCCGTGGATTCCACCAGAGATTCTGTAAGCTATAGACCGCTCTACTCGAAGGATCAATAGATCACGAGCTGCCAACGGCGTCCTGCAATTTCCAAAACGTTAGCAACGGGTGCTATATAATGTTGGTTACTACATTGAAGGCCTGTAAAAGTTTCACCCCTGTATCGCGTCTCTATACTTTGCACATACTTAGTTGCCCCTATTAAAGGTCCATCCTATCTGTTTAATGTATTTTGCAATTTAAATTATCTCAATTAGATTTTTTTATTTCTGTTACAGTGTCTTTGAACCATTGCAATATATAACATCGCAGTGCAAATTTTTTACTGCGCATATCAAAGATTACCTATAAGATTAACTAACATGTTTACCACAAATGTTTTTTTCTATACATAGCGCCTCCACAACATTTGGATTTACATTTTAGATACCGTCTATAGCGAGGTTTATTTTAAACTTTTCACTATAATTTTTCTTTTTCCTAAGATAAAATACAACTATCTAGGGTATACGCTTCAAAATATTTTATATAAATTTTCAATTTATAAATAGATTCTTTAAATTTTTTCAGTACTGTTTTTCTTATTTCCATAAATTGAAAGCAAAGTTAATATCAGGAAAATGTCAATAAGAAGTACGGATCTATAATATATCTCAATATAACAGCTAATTCATAGTATGTACGTAAAACTTACTGGAGATTTTTAAAACTCCGGGACATTTTTTAATCGAATCTCCTTTCAAAACAAAATTTCAATCAAAAGCGAAAAGGAAAATTAATTATTTAATTTCAAAATCTAAATCAGAGAAAAATAATACCATGATTTGAAACTTTAGGGATCATAAACAAATGTCAAGAAATAAAGTGTCACAAAAATAAGCACGTTTATTATGTCAATGATTTTAATTTTTTTTAAATTTCCGTTTTATTATTATTCTTTTATGGGGTATATATGAACTTACTTTTGGTTGATCACAAAAGGTTTGGAAATCAATAGTTGATCACAGAAGTCTTTCAGAAGATGAAAGCTGTAGGGTCATTGGAGTAATTGTAGTATAATCTATAAACAATAAGTATACATAATTTTTTTTTAATTATTTCTATTGCAGCAAGCATGAACATCTTTTGCCTCGATACACAAAGAAAGAAAAAAATTACACGAATTAACAGAAATTACAAAAATTGAATTCACATAAATATAAATTTTTTTTGTACAGAATATTGTCAAAACAGACAAAATACAACACCTCAGAAAGTGCTCAAATAATAATCATAATTTCTAGTTACATAAGAGGTCCCTAGCTTCCCAATTGCGGGTGTAAGTAGAGTTTCCCTTCGATGTCGGAGACGGGCGACGGCTGCATAGCTAGGGTGTTGGCATTCGGTACCAGAGACTGTGCATTCGAGTCCCGCTACTGACATGGATGTTTGTAACAGTTCGGAATTGGTTTTAAGTAGGTCCCAGTCTAATTAACCCACGTATCATGAAAAATTACCTATGCGCCCCAACCAACCTTCAAATCCCGACAGACAGAGAGGTGCTAAGCAGTTATGAGAGCACCACCGCATCAGAAGAGACAAAAAGGGCAGTTCAGAATCTCCATTCGAGTGGGGCGGGTACAAAGAACTATACACTATGTATTGTAAGGACTTTGCCTTAAATAAAAGACTGCCAGCCTTTTTGTGTTTTATGCTATAATTGTATAATTGTACAGAGGCTGTTCGCACATTTTTTAGACAATTTTGGTAAGCGGTAATAAAAAATTGTTTGCTGCAAAAGAAATAATTGCAATTGTACTATGTTTTTAAAAGTCAAAATTATCGTCTGCGGCTTGAAAGTTTTGTTTTTATTCAAAATGAGGTTTTTAACAAAGCAGTGGTTCGAAGTCTACATTTATGCTCTTTCCGAAGAGAAATATGCATACTCCGTTATCCAAAAACGATGTGAGAGTCATGGTTTTGGGATATCTACAGCGTCTATAGGTAATATCGTCAACAAGAAAGGAAAAAAACGTAAAATTGGAGCCTCAAGTGGGACAAAAATTCCAAACAAGTATCCAAGGAAAAAACGGACATCTTCGACTATTGCAAAGGTACGTTGTTTAATGTTAAAAGAAAATCCCCCTAGTCAGAGGACAGTTGCAAAATCATTAAAATGCTCGGTGTACGCTGTAAACAAAATGATAAACGTCGATTTAAATCTTAAGAAAGCGAAAAAACGCAATGTGCATCGTCTTCTTCCAAATCATATCGCTGAATGCAGGATACGCTGCAGAATTCTATATGAGAAACACTTATCCAAATAAAAATGGAAACAAATTGTCACAATAGACGAATCATGGGTGTATTTAAATGATTGCAACAAAAAAGAGCCATTTATTATCATAAAAGGGGAGAAAAAAAATTTAAGTACATGGTTCAAAGAATCGAAAGAAAGTTTTTCTAAGGGATTCATGATTGTTGATGGTTTTTCTTATAATGGCAAGTTAAAAATAAAGAGAGTGAAAAAAAATGTCAAGATTAACTCCAAATAATATCAGGAATATATTATATCGCCAATTTTTCTAAATGAAATACCATCGCTTTACCCACAGTGCCATCAATCTCTGAGACTCCATCAGGACAAAGCTAGCAGTCACACATCAAAATCCACTGTAAATTTCCTAAAAGAAATGGAACAAAAAACTGGTATCAAGGCCATACCCTTCATTGATATCCCTACTAAATCTCCCGATGTATCACCTATGGATTTTTGTGCTTTCGGACTTTTAAAATCTGCATTATCCAAACGTCGTCCCAAAACCCTTACAGGACTCTGGAAAGCTGTTCAGGAGGGATGGGATAGAATACCTCTTCTGACACTTCAAAAGGCATTATTATCCTGGAAATTGCGGTGTCGAAAGATAGTTCAGAATAAGGGATGTCAAATAGAACATTTAAAACACAAGAATTCTATGTAATTTAGTTTTGTGAATACAATATACATCGTCTAAAAAATGTGTGAACAGCCTGTGTATTTCTTGACTACATACAGGCTATTTACAATATATATATATATATAATTAATTTCGTGGGTTCACGGCATTGACGGGGAAGGTCAGACTTCAGTTGTCGCTGCGATCATTCAAGTCTATCTAGGCCCGACAGTATATCCTTGTCTCCGGCTCCAGCGTCACTCTGAATAACTTAGTCTCTGAATCCCTGACATGATATTAACTCGCGTCCGGCGACTTTATATACCTTCGCTGAACGTTCTCGAAAGGTCTGGAAAATGCCACCTTTATTTATTCAGTTACATTCCCAGACGACTAGGTGCCTCTGTACGGCCACTTCCTTTTGGTAGTTGACGAACTGTTTCACGGGCTGTCGGTAGCACTTCCGGTCTTTATGTCACCAAGACTGTCTGTCTCCAGCCGTCTAAATCGATTATGTGCACAAATCGAGCGTTGGTAGTCCATCACGAAATTTCCAAGCACAAAATAATCGCTAGTGTACGGGAGTCGTTACAGTATGTAAAATTACGTAGGTAGGCTGAAAAGTAATGCACATGCTTGTAGAGCGCGAAAGAAATGACCTTCAAAATAGTGCCAAGTGGCATTTGAAAGTTCCATTCCTCCTCAATACGCATGCGCAGGTTTGAAATCGTTGTGTTCACCCTGTGTATTTTGAAAAGCGGTAGTATGGAGACGTGTTCTAGTGCTATGTCAACGGCGAGTTATACAGCGCGCTGTTATCGAATTTTTAACAGCTGAAACAGTGAGTCCTACTGAGATTCATCGTCGTTTAAAGGCTGTTTAAGGTGACGATGCTGTTGATAGGGGTACTGTAAATCGATGGGTAGTAAAATTTCGTTGTTTCGAGCCTGGAAAAGCCATAATTGTTGATGAAACACGCAACGGGCGTCCGATCACAGCCACAGACGATGAACATCGCAAACTCGTCGACGATTTGATTCAAAATGACCGGCGAATCATTCAAAAGCGTATCGCAAACCATAATGGAGTATCCAAGGAATGTGTCTGCTTCATTATAGAACGATTGGGATACCGTAAAATCTGTGCTCGATGGGTACCACGCCGTCTCACAGGCGAGAACAGCGTCGGACTGGAGAGGCTCTGCGAAACCTGAAGTTTGAACCGGTTCCACAACATCCTTATTCCCCCAATCTTGTGCCATGCAATTTTTATTTTTTTTTCTAAAAAGGGCCTCTCTAAAGGGTAATCATTACACCTCGGACGATGTGGTGAAGGCAGCTGTCAAGTCGTGGATTCGAGAAAAGTCGGAAGAATTTTTCAGTGACGGAATGAGACGTGTGTTACACGTGTTTTCTCCCAACGTGTTACACGTTGGGAGGAATGTGTTAGCCTTAACGGTGACTATGTTGAAAAATAAATATATGATTTTGAAGCTTAAGAATTGTACTTTAATGTTCTTTTTGCCCGATCTCGCTATTTCTTTTTGTTCGGGCTCTACAAGCATGTGTGCATTACTTTTCAGCCTACCCTCGTACATAGGCTTTATCTATGATGACCTCCTTCGGCAGCATTTGGCATTATCTTGTAACTGCATCTTGCCCAATCGGTCACAGTAGAGTGTACTTAGGGGTTTCTTACTTGCGTGTCAAAAATCATTTGAATATGGAATGCTATACGCGTCAAATTGCTATTTTGCTAAAGAAAATTGACGCACGTTTAATGAACCCTATGTTTAATCAAACAAGAAAATATATTTAAGTATAATAAGAAAGAAGGCTATTTACATCTATTATATACTTAAAGATTCCGCTTCCACTGGCAATATAATAATGCATTAAAATAAGAAAGAAATAAGTAAATCTTTGTCCTTAACACATTTAATTTAAATACCCCTTGAACGAGCCATATTATTTGTTTGTATCTTAAATGAGCGTATCTTAAGTGTGTCTTACTCATAATTTCTCTTATAAAATCAAACTAAAATTTTGAACTGACTGATGAAAAAATTATTTTTTCTCTCTTGTGGCTGTTTGAGATAACTCATTATTCAACCGAAAGACAAATTTGGGATTTTAAGATGCTTACCTGCTTGTGGAAACCTTTCGCCTTAAAGAAATGAAACTTATAACACTTCTTATATCTTCGAAAGTTAAAGTTTAGGTTGGGCTACATCATAACTGATATATATTTTATCCCTACCATTAGCATCGGCTATGAACACGAAAGGTTTGCGCTTTTATACTTGTGTTAAAATCTGTACAGGAATATATGGACGCAGTAGATTTCCAAAATCATCCGTTTCATATTACAAGTTCATCCAAACCTGGCAACTTCTTATTTATCTACTGTCTACCCCGTTCATAACAGCAAGATAATTACCACAACTATGTTTCCAGGCGTTCATTCGAAAGTTTTCATAAGCTTGGTACTGATTTCCCTCATGTTTTAGCTGTTATTCCCAATATTTCTTATTCTTATTCAATTCACTCTCTGCGAACACCCCGTTCAGAAATGATATGCAAAATGTATTTGAATAGATCATGTTCCCCTTTATTTGGACTCGTTTTCTAAGCAAAGGAAAAATGTGAATGCAAGTTATATACAGGGTGTCTATAAAAGAACTCCGGGGTTTTAAAAATTCATATCTCACTAACTATAAAAGATAGCAAAATTTAGTCGATTTCTCTGAAAAGAGTAGCTCAAAAAGTTTTACTCATACCAATTGGGAATGCTTGTATCAACTGTTGGCGGCGCTGCAGAGCGTTGACCTTGAAATGACGTCGCGAAATTTGAAATGATGGCGACTCCGCAACAAAAGGCTCAATGTGTTATTTGGCTCATAGAAACGAAGTCTGTAGTTACCGTACAAAGAAACTTTCGACGTAACTATGGTGTTAACCCGCCTTCTGACAAAACCATTCGTCAATGGTTCAGTGCATTTAAGGAAACAGGAAGTGTTTTGAAGCAAAAGTCGCCGGATTTTTTCTTCTGGGGGCATATCAAGAATCTTGTGTATGCAGAGAAAATTCGTGATGTTCAACATCTCAGGGAACGAATAGTCAATTGTGTGGCAACCGTCCCCCCAGACATGCTCGCCAGGACATGGGAAGAGGTAGAATACCGTTTAGACGTCTGCCGTGCCACTAACGGGGCTCATATAGAACTTTACTAAGTGTTAAAAAAAACTTGAAAATGTAAGCTTTTCAGTCATGTATAAAACATGTATGTATGTTTTTTATTTCATTAAAATATTTTGCCTCAAAACCCCGGAGTTCTTTTATAGACACCCTGTATTTAAAGTAAATTGCTATAAATAATATTACAAAATATAGAGGGTTTCCACCTATATCCGTTACAATCCCTTTAATTTCTAAACGGTGACAGCTTAGGCCATAAAGTTGGTATCTACGTACAGTAAAAAGGCTATGAGCTACTCAATGAGATAACTTACAACGCCATCTATCGGCACATTTTGGAATTAGTGTTTTTATCTCAAAACCGGTATGAGATATGGGAAAAAAGTCAATTACAAAGTTGTTCAGCATCATCGATTTAGTAAGAAAAGATACCTTGCGCACATTAATTCTTAAAACAGAATGTAGAAAATGAACATTTGCTTGGTCCCGATTCTCGAAAATTGTCATGTCATAAAGATGGGAAGAAAGAAACTGAGACACTTCCCTATCTTCAGGATAATTTATGTTGCTAAAATTTCTCTCTAAAGCCACTATACACATTTGCACTCTGGACTGCATTTCTCGCTGCAGATTGTGCAACATCCAATATTTATGACATGACAATTTTCGAAATCGTGACCAAACAAATGTTCATGTTCTACATTCTGTTTTAAGATTAATGTGCGCAAGGTGTCTTTTCTTACTTAATCGATTATGCTGAACAACTTTGTAATTGACTTTTTTCCCGTATCTCATACCAGTTTTGAGATAAAAACGCTAATTCCAAAATTTGCGGATAGATGGCATTGTAAGTTATCTCATCGAGTAGCGCATAGCCTTTTTACTATCCTAGACACCAACTTTATGGCCTAAGCTGTCACAGTTTAGAAGTTAAGGGGCGTGTAACGGATATAGGTGGGAACCATGTATAGTGTTAATCAGACTAATATATCACATATACGAAAAACGGTGATGTGAACATTTCAATCAGTATAACTCTAAAATAAATGTTTTCTCTATATAAGTAATCGATACTTCTCCAAAGTACTCGATCAATGGGATAAAGGATGGCGTACATTCTAACCTTAAAATACTTTCCATTCAGAAAACAAAGTAAAGAGAACGTGCAGAGAAATTTCAATAAACAAAGTTAGAACAGAATATTTTGTAATAAAAGGAATCTCACGTTTTTGCCTTTTCTGCTTTTATGTTGAGAGAATCCTTAAATATTTTCATTTTTGTCATTTCTATGTCTCGTCGTAGTGCTGCGAGTAAGAAGGAAAAAAATACCTGATGAAATATTTTTTAAGGAGAAAAACATATCAGTATTCTTGACATGTATCGTTTACGAGAGATAAAGAAAAATTCTTACAAAATGTCCATTTCTAGAGCAGGGTTGTTGCTTTGACATGTTTAGGATGGTAATGAAATAAAAACGAGGTTATATGTCTCCTGTTTATTAAGCTGGTTTATCCTGTTTATTTTCAGGTGTCATAACCTTCGGAAAATAACTTCTAAAAATTACGTTTAATTTTTTAAAGGATAATTATTTTTAGTTTCATATTATGTAACTGTATTGTTTATATTCATTCCTCAAACGGAGCATTGTGGGTAATTTAAAAAATAAATCTTTAATGCACTTAGAGCATTCTGAAGCTTTGCTTAAACGTGATACTAGTAAATATCTTATTAAATCAAGCCGTCAAGAAAATATTCTCTCATGCAGCGTCACGGGACATGACGCAAACAGGTTTTGTCTTACAATTTTCAGAAATATACCTATCGGCACTATACTTAGTTTTTTAACCATATTTAATAGTACATAATGTATTCATCTGGTGTAAGACAGAACTCTAAAGGAAGCTTTAGTACCAGAGGGAAAATTCATACAATAAAACTAATTTTCAGACTTCAAAAGGTGAGGGGTTTCACAAACTACTTAGAAAAAAAATGCCTGAATTGTTTTGCACTTCTGATCTAAAGAACGGTATTCCATCATTTAACGATGCGTATGCAAACAGCAAACGAGGGCGAACAAAAGATAACGAACCATGCTGTTATCTATATTACTTAGCGAACAGCATGGTAATCCTAACAATGTAACTGGTAGCAATGAACACCATCGAACGTACGTGTTTGCCTTTGCCGCAATACGCTCAACAGGCGATACATGTAAGGAAGTTCGTTAATGTTCGTTAGCTGTCAGTCATTGTATGTGTGCAGAGACTGCAGTTTAGCTTGGAATTTTATTATAGTTTGCTTGGAAATTTCATTTCTAGCGAACTTATTCATGCTGTTCATTATGGAATCTGAGCTGCGCAATAGAGGAGTGCTCCGCAACTGTCATGCCGTGGCTCACTAGTGTGCCAAGAGGTGATCTTGACTGTGCCGCGGTGATTTTATCGATTACAATAATAAAAAGAAATTAACCACCGCATTAGTTAAAAAATTTTCTAAGTAAAATATTCCTCTAACTTTTTGCTAATATGTAATTTCTCTGGGTCGAAATTATACACATAACAAAAACATGCTGTTACCATACATTGTATGTATGCTCGAGCTTTATATTTCTGGATTTCAGTTAAGAAAGAATATCCACAAATTTCTGACAAGGTCATTGCAATTTTGCTCCCTTTTTCTAAAACATACTTATGCGAACAAAGTTTTCGACACTGGTTCTAATTAAAAATGTCAAATGATCATGTTTAAAGGGTCTTAACCATGAATGTCGAGTAGCTCTTTCTAATATAGGGCCAAATATAAAACGTACATATGTTCAATAAAACAAGCTCAAATATCTCATTTATAAATTAGTTATGTTTAAATTAACTTTGATTTATTAGTCTTAAGTAAAGACCAAAAAACAAATTTTAATATAAAAATTCAAAGATAAAAAAATTGTTTTTACTTGTAAACTATAACTTTATATTTTTGTTCTTGCGTTGGTGTACAATTCAAAATGATTTATATAAAACTTAAAGGATTATAATTATCTTGATACATAGAGCTGTTTTATTGTGTTTTTATCTCATAAAAACATATACGTATTTATTGTAATTTATGTATTTGCAAGCTTTTACTTGAGGTGTGCTGTGGAATTATAGAAAAAACGTTGTTGTGCCGTGGAAGATAAAAGGTTGCGGATCTCTGCAATAGAGTATCGATTGAAGAACTCACCACCACATTTCACTTCACTAAAATGGACGAACAGCTGCACAAGCATTAAGCTTTTTAAGGCGAACGCCCAACCGAATTTCAAAATGAACACCCAATTTTGTTCGTTGAAATTTGGGCAAATTTTTTTCGTTACCTTTCGTTCGCCGGCGTTTGATGTAGGCCTTAGGGACAGAAAAAACAGATGGGATTCAAACCAACGAATCATGAATTACAAGGATATTCAACATCTGAAGTAGAATTAATCGGACATATGTGCATAATGTCTAGAAGGAAAAGAATAATTTATTTTGTAAAGTGACTTAGCGACCAAGACGGGGAAAATGGACTTAGCCTCTTGCGAACTAAAAGAGCCTATAACTTAACACACTAGATATCACAAGAGTAGTCCCACGGATAACCTTTCATGGTGTCCCTGTTCTTTGATAAGGCAATAAATTTGAGAATTTCTCCTATTGATCACCAGAAGTAAAGATTTTTTATGGTTGCGATACATCAAATTTGGTGTACTCCAGTAACCAGAAGTTGTGTAACCAATTAAGAAAGGGTCTATAAGAACGGCTTGTGACATGGATAAAGAATAAGATGCTTTAGGTAAAACATTCCTGGTCATCAAATCACATCATGGATCTTTAAGATGTTTTAGAAATTCGATCCCTTTGGGTATAAATATTTGACCTCGGTATAATTTTTTTTTTAAGTCTCCAAATCAATTTAACTATTTGTTGGTTATGAATTGATTTACGATAACTGGAAGAACATTTTAGATAGAGAATGGTCTGTAATTTTATCAGTTAGACAGCGTTCAGGTTTTGTTTTACAAGATCAGAATCTCAACGATAATAAATTTTATTAGTCAAGCGTGTGCTGTATTTTGTTACTTGAAAAATGGATAACTAGGAATAAGAGCTCGTAATATGAAGGTCATTAAAGTTTCTAAAATAAGTCAATGGTAATAAGTGTAAATCGCAAAAGAAAAAAATCCACCTCTCATTAAAATTTGGGGAAGACTAAAATTTAGTTAGTAGTGAATTTGTTGCTTACATATATGCATCCATCTGTTTTTGTTTTGACAGAAATATTCAATTTTTTGTTGGTATTCTGCTGTTAATATAACTACTCAGGCCAGAAAATTAATCCTCATTATATATTTCTTTTGACTTTCCACTATTTTAAATCGTGCTTTAATTGACAACAGGAGTGTAGATGAGTACAGTCTTATCAGATAAAGCATTCTTCATTTGCAAACAAAAAGAAGTGTTGGAATTAACGTTTTAAAAATGGGTGCAATAAGAAAGATATAAAAGGTTTGAAAAATGACGCCATGGTTTTTAGTATATCAAAAAGACGCTGAATGTAGCTGTGGAACTTGGAGAACTTACTGAGAGGACAGTTAAAAGTGTTGAATGTAAAAAGGATAAGATCTCAAAACAAACTGGAATTAAAGAAAATCTGTCTCCAAAATCCTATCAACACAAAGTCAAACGCAAATGTGGTATCCGTGTTTCAATGACCGGCAATATTCTTGCATATCATGAACGCAATACCAACTACGGCCAGCTGACGAGTGACGCCATTATTCTACTTATGACGTAATAGTCAACTCTTCGAGTAATAGACTTCGTTATCATCCCGTGTCCAGACTTTGAGATTTGCCTCATATGCAAAACCACCTGGAGGTTTCCAGCATAAATTCAGTGTGCCAGAAGGATGACAAGTAGTTCAGCCGAGGCACTCAGTTCCGGCGTGAGGGATTTGTACCTCACTATTCGTTAACTATTTAGTTTTTGCATATGAATACACTTTAGTTGTGTTAAAGGTTAACATTGTGATTGCTCGTGGAATTATTCACGTGCTGACTCTCTTATTGAATAAAAATTTATTTTAATCACGAATAACTTCATTTACGCCTTTGGCATGCTGAACACCAGAATTATTTAGTATCTGTGCCCTATACCAAGGTGGATTATACAGATAGGTGCACATCAAAAAGTAACATACCTTATCTTTTGTAATAGCGTTTAAAACATTCACGCTATATGAATATTACACCTTTTATAGAACAATAACTGCAAACCCAAAAAGCCAGAAGATACAAAATGCATTCACAAAAAAGTCAACAAATTTCAGTCTTGAAAACTCTCCAACTAAATTTCCTAATAAAAATTCCTTTTGGAAATTTTGTGGTTATCTTGATCAAAGAGTAAAAATTAGACTTCAGCATATAATGACCTTAAAAGGCTCTAGTTCGTTAAGGCTGAGGGTCAAGTTCACTTTTCTACCACCAAATTCTTCCAGCTTCAATTGTATTGGCTTTGACTCTCCTCCTTTAACTATTTAGTTTTCGCATATGAATACACTTTAGTTGTGCTAAAGGTTAACATTGTGATTACTCGTGGAATTATTCACGTCGTAGCTGTCGTAGGTGGGAAAGAAACCATCCATATTTGAATTAGAAAAAGTATGGAACAAGCTGTTTGTAGGAGAAAGCGCTAGGTCAAAAAGAGGGGACAATGTTTTAGATCCACAATTGAAGCAGGACATATCAAGCTTGGTTTTTCAAAGCAGGCAATCATCATATATATTCTACGATGCAAGTATGGACAGAGAATGTGTTGAAGTTAGTTTAGATTGGTATCTCATGTAGGAAATGGTTAGTGCAAGTTAGTGTGTGCGATTAGAAAATCTAATTAAATATCTGTAAGAGATGCTAGGTTGTTTTATGGCTCCAAAGAATACAAGAATTTTTTTTATAATCTAAGCACATCTTATTTTCCCTGGCTATTTGTAGCTATACTTTTAAGTCTAGAATCAATAATGTGAAAATATTATTTTAATAAGAATTCTAATTAATATTTCACCAGATCTTCGACTTTATACGTCAGTAATAATAAAATAGAAATAGGTCGTACTTAACAAACTCTATAAAAAACAGGCATGATTCAAAGGTAATAAAAACAAATAATTTCATAAAAATGCTATTCTATGCATATAAGATGCTAGTAAAAAGAATTGTTTGTAATGCTATGAATTAGGTATAAAATTTGAACAAGGATATGTGGAAATTTTCATTATAACGAGAAAAATAAGAGTGCATTTGACAGTAAAATAAATTATAGAAACCAATAAAGCACTGAATGATGCAAGGTAACTTTAGATGAATAACACAATCAAATGCAAATAAAAAACAATAAGTACAATAGGAAATGGCATTATCTGTTATTATAGTCGATTCAGCGAAAGCAAAAATTGAAGAGCGAAAATATGGTAGTTTAAACATTCTAATTTATCTAATAGACATTGAACTGAGAATGAAAATTGTAGTGCTAATAAACCAACTTTCTCTGATATTTAAAATAACTTAGAATTTGATACCGTAAGATACTACAAAAAAATGTTTTTCTTCGTTTAAAAGAGAAAAAAAATCTCTAATTATTTCGCTGTACTCAAATTTTCTTTTATGTTTAGAGAAAGAAGGATTCAGACAACATCAGAAATAAAAATGAAAAGTTTAATGTTTTCTAGTTGTCATCTTTTGAAGTATGTTTACAAGGAAGAAATGAAACATATAAATAATTCTGTTCTTCAATACATTTATTTCACACAGAAAATATAAATGTGACCTCGAGATAAATCAATTCTTTCGCTTTTGATGCGATACATAAATCAGGAAAACCCCATTCACCTTCTTTAAGGGAAAGAGGTACATCAAAGGTATCAGCACCTTAGGGTTAAATAGGTTAACTAAGAAATTGGATAAGAGGCTTTTACGGTCACCCTATAAGTTCCAAAGAAAAGGGCTTTTAACGAAATTGGTTAATACTAATGTAATCTCTAATAGTACATGTGATGGGATATTTTACTAGAAGGATCTGTTCAAGTAACACGCTTGCACAAAAAAAAACACTTAGAGCTATTTCTTTATACAACTCTTCGAATTATTTAGTTAATTAAATTTAGATTTCATTGCAGCACTTAAATTCGTTTTATTACGCAGGTTTAGTTTTAAAACTACGGTTATCCATTTAAGGCTGTTGTGTACTAACACTATTGGATTCGCTCACCTCAATGATAACCTATGAAGAAAATTTCTCGAAGGATTAACGACTTGGATTCAAAGATTATTTTTTAAAAAATTGTACTCCGTAATAGAAAAGGAAATTGTACTCCTTTGGGCATTTTACTTTTAAAGAAAAATGCAAATAATATTTTAAAATTTAAATAACTCGGTGGGGGGGGGGGGAATCTGGTATCATGTGTTTTAAATGCACATAAATGCCTTTGGTGGACGAAATTTATGAAATGAATCCTGTTGCAAGGTGCAAAAAAGTTCAAACTCTCTGAAAAGTTCAAACTCTCTGAAAATACCATTTTTATTGGATTTTCAACCTTTAAGTAGCTGTAAATAGTTAACACGTTTTTTTCCTACTTAAGGCCCGTTGCACACACGGCGTTTTTATCCGGGGCGGAAATTTTCCATCGAAGGTTGTTCCAACAGTAGACCACAGAAGTCAATTGGAGCTTGCATACTGGACGGAAAAAAACGATAGTTAAATCTTTCGTCGATGGTAGCTTGTGCAGCTGTCGAGTGCTAATGTGCGCTGGCGGATTTTTTGACGCCAGATTGAACTAGTTATCCATGTGACCCAATGCACGCTTACACACACAGCGGATTCTACCGTCGTTCGGGTCATTTGCAAGAGGGGTTGTGGGGGTTTGCTGGGGGACGCGCGCTGGTTTTCTTAGAATCGTAAAGGGGATTCGAAAAGGAGGGCTCCTCCGATCCCGGCTGGGGGGAGGGGGAGCGTAGGTGCGACCCCGCTGGTTTTATTGGATAAGTGTAATGATAAGTGTTGTAATGATAAGTGGGTACATTTCAGTACCCACTTATCATTAAAACAGAATTAATACCTTAAAATATGTTGCTGGGTTTGATGTTGTTCTTTCTGAAACCTGAATAAGTATTAATCATTTAACATTGTCTCAATAATGATCTATAAACAATTAATACACAAAACAGTATTATTACAATAAAAACTGGATGATTAGAAAAGTCAGATTAATAACAGGATTGTACAAACCAATTTTTACAGTGTTATAGATTCCAGGAAAACAAAGTGGTTAGCGTGTGAAAATTCAGCACTATAAGTTCTCTGTTTTAATCCCGAAAATCTCCAAGGCAGGCTCTCATGTTCAGGCCGGCTTTATGTACGATAACTCTGCAGGCCAGGAACTCCCTTCGAAGAGTTTGTTGGTGTGGGAGGAGGGTATTACCCCTCTAGGGAGGGAGGTCAAAATTGAGGTGACACAGTGTAAAAAGTCGACCTCCGATCCTTGTGGTACGAAATAGCTGTCACCTAATCAGAAGTCGCATTTCTGCCCCTTAGAGCCGTCAGTGAACCTGGTTAGGATTTACCCCGCCAGGTGTCGTCACAATACAAAAGAAACTATAATAAATGAGAACATTATTATATTTTAAGAAAAGTAATATATCTTAATAATGACTATAATAATTTGGTAATAATTCATACAATTACCAAAATTACAAAAGGGATTTAAAGATACAGAATGGGTTTATGAAGAAATCTTTAGAAAAGAGGTCATGCCTGCATTTCATGATTAAGATCCTAGACTTGTTATAACTAGTTCGGTATAATTAGGATTTAGAATGGGTTTGAGAAAAAAAATCTCAAAGGAGGCTCCTGAGACCATGGAAAATAGATATAAAAGCTAAAAATTTTAACAGAAATCTTAAAACGGCCTTAGATGGTGAAGTGGCAGATATCTGTATGGCCTTGAACCTGATGAGGCTGTGTAATAATGCAGGATCATGACCTGCTGCTATTAACTACGGCTGAAATCGTATCTCGTACACTGGTTGTAAGTTCGCCAATAGGGCGGTAATTAATTAATTAAATAGATGGGCCCAACTCTCAAGAATTATACTGAATATACATATATACACTTTATTTATACATATTTACATACATTCGAACTTGTAACACTTAGCAAACGCTGAAACATTAGTAATGCTAGGAATTCACATATATATATATATATAATCTTATCCAAGCACTATCTTTTAAATCTTACGATGTCGCCGGCCCTGGCGGGTTAGAGGCGATTATGTAAAGAGTCGGTATGCTAGTTGCTATAATACAAAATGCTCACCCATTTGTCGCAGCCGTCTGCATCGAATTCACCGATAACGCTGGTCCATAGTAGTATATAAAGTTCACACAGTGTTCACAGAGTTCGTGGGTACAGTTTGTTCACTGTAGCGTCGCGGTGTATCCTCGTCCTATTTATCCAGTTCTCTTGGGACTAAAGAGTTCGGGGTCCTTTTATGTCGAAGGTCACTTATTGAAGACTCCTCGTACGTTACTCAGCACGGGTAGCTTTTCTTACACTATGCGGGTCGGTCAGCATGGGTGGGCGGTCAATGTTGCTCAGCATAGGTACCTTCTCTTCCGATATGCGGTTCGATCAGCACTGATGGGTGGTCATCTGGGTGTCCAACTCATTAAGCGACGGTGCGTATCTCTCTGGTATCGGCTTAAACTTAATGGTAGTGTCGTCTCTTCGCCCTCGGCACTATGTTGACATCTATGGGCAATCGCTACTTCTGCAACTTCTCGTCGCTGATTATTCTATTTTGCGTCCGGAGCTAACGCTGTTCAATCCGTACGTATTATGTACTTGCGTAGGACCGGCGTCTTTCTTCTAATATTATACAGTGGGTCTCTTCTCAGCCCTGTAGCAGCTTATTTTTTGTTGAGTTTCGTAAGTTACGGCTCTCGTCGGCCCGTTGGCAGCTTACTGTCTTATCATCTCTTTTTTTTTTAATGGCGCTCTCCTACAAATGTCTCATCATCTTGTATATATTCTTCTCCATCCTCGTCTCATTGGTTCTCGCTTCCTCGGTCCCTATTCGCTCGCCCCTCCCTTGTTTATAGAGGGGGCGGATGCGATTAGCTCTCATAGGTTATTCTTGTCTCTTGCCTTTCGCAATTGCCTAAGTTCTGGCGCCGATTATGTCTGGTAAAACTTCCCATCAGACGGCCCCACCTGCTCGACCTCCGACCTCAGGTATACGGCCGTTGACAACTTAATTTCTCCGTTTTTTATGGTACCGTAAATCTGGCGTTATAAAAATGTCGGGACTGTAAATTTGCTTGTCCACGCAAGCTGGGTGGCCCCTTAACAATTTAGGTTTCTGTTGTTTTCACATTCCGACTCTTTACAGGCTGTAATTGCGGATTAAATCTAAAAACTTAATTCTACAATATTGAATAACATAGGGCCCCTACATCCATGGATGAATATGACAGTAGAATCTACTTAAAGAATAAGAAATAAAATAACTCACTGTTTTACATTTAATTTTCAAATTCGAGTAAAGATAAACCTGACTGACCACAACAAGAAACAAACGTGATTACTTTTCTTATCATCCAATGAAACAGTTTTGACTTTTTTCTGTTTTTACATTGGTGTACTGCCGAGCACAGCATACGGAGATGGAAAAAGTTATGACTCTGCAAGGAGTTAGCGAAAATGTGCCATACTGGAGGCCAAGAGTCCAAAACGAACAATAACTTTAATGTCTCTTTTTTAGTGGTTTCTTCTAAGTTCAGTTCCTATACATCGGAATTAACATATAAAAGTCGTATAAATAAAAACTGACATATTTTCTCAGAGGCACCAAATTATGTCATAATTTATAATGTAATTTATAACTCAACTTTCTTCTAGAAGGGTTACACCTGAAACTTCGATGCAAAAGTCAGTAGTTGACTATTATATTTAAAGTGGCATTCTATTCAAGTATTTAAGGCTTGAAGAAAGCTTTTAAGGTCTTATTACTCGGGAATTCCAAAGCAACAACGTGTTTGAGTATGAAGCCCTCCATTGAGTAAAGAAAGAAAAGCAGTTCTCTTACACAGGTAATTTCTAAAAACTGTCATTAATATTGTAATAAAATCAAATTCTTATCAAGCAAACGTTTTGGTACAATAAGAAATACGGTTTTGGTAGAAACAGGTAATTTGTTCAGAGGATTCTCGTCCATCCACAACATGATTTTGAAGACGTCTTTACTATAGCCATATAGAATAATAACTACCATAGGATAATAACTACCAGGATATAACCATATATAGGATAATAACTACCAGGATATAATCATATAGGTCTTTACTATAGCCATATAGGATAGGACCATATAGGATAATAACGCTACTAAACTCTCAATGAAAGGACAGCACAGGTCCAATCCTCAAGGTGGATATACATACAGCGAACGACTGCAAACGAAGTGAAAAGAACAAATTTAGCCAAATTTCAATGAGTAAATTCGGTGGTCGGTTTGAAATTCAGTTGGCCGTCCCCATGAACAAACTGAAATCTTGTGCAGCCGTTCATTCATTTACGTGTAGAAAATGCACATAATTGAATGAGTTCAAAATACAGAGAATTACTCCAATCCATACTGCATTGCGGAACTCAGTTTCCGATAACAGATAACGAAATTAAGTTCCATACTCAAAATGATATTTACAGTAAAACCTTGTTTATCTGGCCCTCGTTTCTCCGGATCACCGGATAATCCTGATCAGATTTGTAGACATTTTTATTTAATGTTCACATTAGATGATAATTTTTGACTATGACAAAAGGAATGTAACTACAAGTACGCAAAATTTTCGCTTTTTAGTTTGATTCAGTGTACAGTTCCTGCGTAGATTGTACAATAAATTATGGAAATAAAAGGCTTTTTGTCTAGTTTAAGAAAGCTTTACTAGACTTGCCATTTCTTTGTTAAGAAATGATATGAAAAGTTATTTTTTATATTTTTAATGTCTTGTACACAACACTATGTAATTTTGTTACAAAACATAGTTTTTTTTTATCGTAATAAACGGTAAGTCTGCTTAGTTAAGGATTTTGTTTTGCTTTTTACCCATATTAGCCGGATTGTCTTTGGTCCCAGTTAGTCCGGATAAACGGGGTTTTACTGTTTAAGCAAAAAGCAAAATTATTTGAAGCCGAAATAAACGTTCCGTACACGTACAGCGAAAGACAGCTAAGGAAGATTTACGGACTTCTTTTGATGTGCCAGTTAATGAGCGAACCGTTGCAAAGGCGAACAAAGGCGTTGAGTAGTTTTCGTTGCTGCGTATACCATTAAGCGAAAATCTTCGTTCGCTTGCCTTCGCACGGTTCATGTATACGCACGCGCCTTTAGACGGGTTTCGATCTCAAGCCCACTTTGTGGACTCTCCCGACGGTAACCAATATACAAGATGTTCTGCCGACCACAGCGTGAGCTTAAACGACGTTTATATAAGAGCATCCTCCGCGCAAAAAGCGACGACCTGTATCTTAAAAAAGTTTTAACTCTTAATATCAAATCCCTTTTTTGTTTTTTAAATTTATTTCAGTGGCAACAATTTTAATTCCTTAATTAATTAGTTAATTAAATTTTTAATTAGGTGCTAAAGCATAAAAATTTCTTAAATTTCTTAAACCGTCAATTCTAACGACAGCTTCAAAACTAATTTCTATTTTACTGTGTTCCAACTGGACTTATAACTTTGTCCTTATTATAACTTATTTAAATTCGATTATACATTTCTTATCAAATTTTAACACGAATTTTAACACAAGGAGTGCTCACTTAGCAAACCGTACAAAAAAATTAGCTACATTTAGGTGGGCCAAATTAAACCACACCATAACGATAACCAATATACGAGATGGTGTGCGAGTAAGAATTGCTGAAACTTGATACACATTTTCTACTCAAAGAAATAAAACAATTTCAGTCCTCCGAGCACAATGAAATATTTTCTCTTCAAAATGATATTATAAAAGTAGATAAATTGCCCTAAAGCAGCGAAATTCACCTCCGCTTTCCACCGAATTCAAGAGTTACATGAGAACTTATGAAAATTCCGAGAAAAATTCTTTGCCCTTGGGCGCTTGTAGGGAAAGCATGTTTGTCATGTAAATTTGCGTTTCAAGTGAAATTTCTTATCGCTTTCTTAGTAAAAAAAATGTATTTTGATTTCAGAATAAAAATTTAATTTTAAATATTTGAATTTAGGATGTTATTCACGTTTAAGAAAATATTTCTGAGGTTTTAGGTAAGAAGTATATAGCTGACTTATAAGTAAACTATACAAACATATGAAAAGGTTAAGGACGAAACATTTGTACTGCTCATTATGAGTAGTGACTGACATTTCTGAAGAGTATACTTTCTGGTTACCTCTTTTAGATTTTTAAAGGACTCAATTTTTTTTCCATTCAAAATATCTTTACCAGCACTGAAGCAGACGTTATGGATTTTTTTTATCATAATCGCTCGCGATAAAGCAGAAATGTTAAAAAAATGGTTTTCTATAAGAACTGAAAAAGGTATAAAATACAAAAAAAAAGGACAGTTAAACAAAAAATTACTGTGAATCCCAAATGTCAGCGAAAGTAATCTAAACTGTCCAGAAATCTCAATCTATCTATTGTCTTTTCTTAAACAATGCCTAATATTTGTATAATCAAACAAGTGACTTTAAAATATTAAAACAAATAAGAAATTATGTTTAAAACATATTTTTAATTCAATCAATTACTTCAAAGAACTATCGTAATTTATTTAGTATCTCAAAGTATTAATTGAAATGCGTAATTAATTCATTTAAACTTGAAAGTTTATTAGTAATATCTGTTAAATTATTTGCAATAGTTAATTAACATAAAGTTAAATATAACTTTAAAAATTGCAGTTATTTTCGTTTTATTATTGCTCATATTTGTTTCATATTTAATTATAAATTCTCGAAGTTAAACACATCAGCATATTTAATTAGTAAATTTTACATTTCTTGCGTATTTTATTTCTTTCTTTCAATACTATTTCCATGGGCTTTTAGGGGTAGCTTAGCTGATTTGTCACAGTTTATTAGCATTATGAATATTGCTAAACTGGTACCTATGTCTCTATTTTGATTTGATTGGCGATCTTTTGTTGTTTTATCAAATTAAATTTGGATGTTTTCTCTCCTTTTTAAAAGATTGTTCTTTATCACGAATATCATACAGAAACATTCCATCGTTAAAAGATAACAACACTTTTCTTAAAAAAATGTCTTTTTTTCACTTATCCAAAGGTATTAAATCAGTTAATGGATATCAGTGGCGAAGATTTTGCAATGCAAGAGGTAGATATTACCATTGTTGAGTTACGCATACAACACCTTACGTATACAACACGTATACAACACCTATACAATACATGTCTAAACAAGAAAGAATAGGACCGACAGTTGCAAACCATCAATGGTTGTAAGCCAAGAAAGATTCTGTGTGAATAGATTAAATGGGTGAAAGTCTTTTAAGTTGTTTTCCAGAGCAGATATGTTAGTTGCTGGTTCCAAAAATTTTCAGGGATGTTATCTGTAACTGCTTTATGTAGATCTTTGAATTTTCAATGATTTTTTTTTTGTAAAGTATTGCATCTTTCTTTATTTAGTTAATTAGTTTTGTTCTAATGTTTCTGTTGCATGATGTAGATAGATGCGTACCCAGATAAAAAGATAAATATTGGTTCTATGTAGCAAAAGGCATTAACATAAATTTATATCTTATGTTGCAGCCATCTTAATTTTTGAGCATGAATCGTATATACATGTCATAACGCTTTCTATAACCTTCGTAATAAGTTCAATATTGCTGTTGATCTACTTAACGCAATAAGGGAATGTTTCCCCAAGCACGGCTTCAATTCCTCCATTTGTGTTTTTTCCCCAGACAGTCAGGGAAAGCACTTGAGATGCACCCTTTTCACAAAATTTCACTGTCTCTCTTCTTATCAGCAAATTTCAACTTAATCCGCATAGAAGGGTTGCAGATTCCATTTTACATACTTTTCGCCTTCCCCCCACGACACATGCCCACGAAAGGATTTAACCTTTTGTTATAACAGCGTTGGCGAAACTAGTTGGCGAGCGCTAGATCGCCAATATCCAGGTGTTTCCCTCATCAACATCACGTGACGGAGCCAGCACTAGAGAGGGAATTTTGATTGAAAACACAGAGCGCCTCTTTCCACCAGCAGAGTCAGACGCAGCCATGATGATGAAAAAGGAACATTTTAGCGGCATTACAATTCCAGTGAGCAAACGCTACGTGCTGAGCTATCGTAGCCCTCCGGACGCTTAGATGGCTTCATCTTACATTTTGTTATGGCCTTAAGCCACCTTCGTTTTTGTTTTTAATAGCTCTACTAAATAAAATGGTCTGATGTTAATCAACCTGCTTCTGTCACCCTTTCTCCTTTCTTCTTTTTCAGAATCACAATGCAACTCCAGATTTTGATAAATGTGACAACACCTATTCATAATACAACTTCCCATTCTTAACACGACAATACGTATTTTTATACGACAATGCATAAAGAGAGAAATATGTAGATAGACAGATAAACAGGCATACAGACATAGAGCTAAAATGATATAATGTATATATATATATATATATATATATATATATACATGCATATAAATCTTAAATTTAATATATATTTTTAAATTTTTATAAATCATGCACCAAAGTCAAGGAAAAAATGTTTTAATTTTACTTCATTTGCTAATTATATTTAAAAATGTCGTATCTTTACAATTCAAAGCATTTCAATTTGTGTAAAGATATTATAAAATTTTCCTTCTATAAAATATTCTCTTTCAAAGTAACTCTGGGTAATATGTTATTCTTTACTTAAATATGTTCTCTAACACAATAAAATATTCAACTCTCATTCGTTTTCTACATGAAAAAATATTCGCAGCCTTTTTTTTTGTGGATATGCGTTTGAATAACTTGATGAATATGATATCAAGAAAAAGTTAGAAAATATGTAAAATGGGTGAAAAGAAATCAAATCCTTTTTTATATAAAAAAACACTTTCCATTCTTGCTCTAAGGTGATGAAAATTCGCAGTAGAAAATATCCTAAACAACAAATTTTATTAATACATTCCTAATATTTTTTGACTCTGAACTTTTTGAGAAGAAAACTTGTACCTGTAAAAATAGTTCTGAAGGATTGTAATCAAATATAACAAAACGTTTGTTGCAAAAAAAGGTGTGATTAAAAATAAATGAAAATTTCTAAAAAATTCTTCGTACTTATTTACTATTTATAACTTCTCTAATTTTTTTGTTTACTTCCAGTATATTAAAAATAAGATTGTTCCAGTATATTAAAAACTCGGGTTGGAAGAATGAAATATGCAAATGATTTGTTGCTTTTAACGCCCCTCTGCCAGGAATCTATTCCAGAGCAAGTCCATATAGGCTATCGGATATAGGGGTGGGGCTCCGATTTTATAATGTCACCACAAGGGTCGGAGTCTGATTTTGCCAGGTGCCGCCTCAATTTTGACCGAGCACCCCCAGGGATAACATCTGGAAGGATCTACCCTCTCCCAACTTTTCTGACCGTATAGTGTGACTTTCCGGTCTATGGCTTTAATATGCCCGTATCCGGCATAGTGTTGTGTATCGCTTTATAAATTGAATAATTTAGATTAAATATACAGTGAATTAAATACCTTAATAATTTTCTCCACCTATTGTTTAACTTTGATGAGTGTCATTAGAATAATTTTCGCGCTAATTAATTGTAGTGACACACATGAAAGTAGAGCAAATGATAAATCCTGTTTTATGTACTAAATGTAACATGCAAGAATTTAATGGATTTTAGTGTTTGATTGACTGAGAATTTCAATTTATTTAAATTTTTTTTTCATGTGGATTGACTGACACAAGGTAAAGTTTTTTTAAAAATTAAGCTTTGTTTAGTAATTTTATTTATTTTCCTCCTTTTATTTTAAAGTTTTATACGCTTGATTTTTTTTTTCTTTTATATATATATATATATATATATATATATATATATATATATATATATATATATATATATATATTTTTTTTTTTTTTTTAAATTATCACGTATTGGTTTGAAACACAGAAGTGCTTCTCGGGAATCTTTAAAAAAATAGCGATACAGTTTATTCAGTTGCATTAAAAAAAAGAGACGATTTTGCCCACTTTTTGCAAAGAAATGTGCTGATAAGAGGACCACATGGAGTTTCCCCATATGGTTGTACCCGGATGTGAGAGGGTCAGAGAAGCTCTTGGACATGCTCGAGGCGAGTAACAGGACAGATGATATAATTAAAAGTACAACGTGGAATGGACGAAAAAAAGATTATAAAAGGGCAGCACAGAAAAAATACGGGGTCTTTTCCTTTTCCTAGTTGTCTGGCTGACGGCAGCTCTACCTGGATGTCTCTGCACTGATCAATACTACCGGTTGTTCGGAGCTGACGAGAATTTTCGAAGAACGCCATTATGATGAAGATTGTTCAACAAAGACCCTGGACCTGGAGGATTGTCTCTCCCTATGTTCTAAGACGATTGAGTATGGAAGTAGTCTCGAGGCTTCTAAGCTATCCGATAAGATAAGTTTTTTCTTTTTTTTAGCCATGGCTTAATTTAATTTAATATTTTTAAGGGTTTTTTTTGGTCAGTCAATCTAAATTTTTTTCTTTTTTATTGTGGCCATTTTTATTTTTCATTATGTTGTTCAAAGTGATAATTATTAATTTTTATTATGAGAGATATAATTTAATGATTTATGTTTACAAGTAGAACGAGGGATATTACTAATATGTATGTGTATATTTATGTATAAAGGAGTTATGGCAATGAGATAAGATTTCGCTAAATTCTATTATTTAACGTAAGGTGATTAGATTATATTAATTTGTGTTAATAGTAATGAATAAAAATTTTGGTTTGTTTCCCTCGGTTAAAATTGTGTCTGCCATGTTTTGTGAATAATCATTTGTAAATTTCTGTTAGCCACAGAATCTAGGTTATTGTTTTAGTTAGGAGATTTATTAACACAACGCACTATTAACCACTATACGTTTTAAATATAAGGAATAAGTTTAAATTAATTACTACTTGATTTGTTTGAATTAAATAAAAATAAGTAATTAAATAATTAACAAAACAGTTTAGATACAACAATATACACGGAGGTATTTAACCCTTCAGCGGGCGGGCCAATTTTTGGAACACCAGCAGGCGCGCGTGGCACAAAGTGCAACGTCTCTTTCAACCTTAATTATTCCTTTTGTAATAAACTTTTTTTTTTCAAACTGAAAATAATAATTCTGCGTTTTATGACAAGATATAAAATGCTGATAATATAAAGATATATTGAAAATTAAAGGCCAAAGAATGCAGATACAATCACCTTATTTCAAAACTGTCCGGTTTATAGGATCTAAGGACAACATGCGAATGGATTCCTAATATGTCTAAAAACCTAAAAAACAATGATGTTGTCCATCTTCGTGATATGCGGGATACCGTGTAATAGCTGCACATTTCATCGAGTCCATCAACTCCTGCTTTTGTCGTATTGTAATCCAGTATAATCGTTGGTTTATCACGACTAAAAATGAATGTTAAATCATGACTACCAATGAATGGAAAGGAATACAAGGGTCAGAAAATCAGATCTGCATCAGAAAGGGTGTAGCTATAATTGGAAACTATTTAGAACACTCAAACCTTATATGTAAAAACAAAGCATTCAAAACTACGAAAATGTTGCACTCTGTACACGGGCGCACCCGCTGAAGGGTTAATGGAACTTGTCGGGATTCGATCCGAGAACCCTCAGCACCGAAAGCCGGCAAATGTTTTGCAATTAACACCAGAATTACTAACTAAGGTGTCACGGTAAAGAAATAACACAGCGGAATAAAAACATTCTCATATTGCGATGTTAGTTGTACTAATTATAGACACAAGTAGACGGCCGATATTACATCGAACGACTTTGTTTGAAGAATCTAACGTTTCACTTCAGATTAAAGGAACAATTTCAACAATGCTGGTCTGGTGGTAAAGTTGAACACAAATTGCTATACACTATTTCTTGTACTTCATGTGTTTTAATTTTTAAGAATCATTTTAAAACAGTTTTTAACCGCGGTTCCACAAAGGATATTCTAAGTCATTAGTCCACCCGGGGTGAATAGGATTTTGGAAAAGAAGCAATCGGAAATAGGGAAATGTTTTCTTGATACGTGGTTTTGAAATTGGAATCGCACAGGGGAGACCGCGTGATGAAAATAGAATTCTTTAATAGTCATCACTTTCTCAAAATGTAAGATGTGGCATAATAAAGTAAATTGACTTCAGTAATTTAAAAGAATATTGCTAAGGCTCCGTCTCGATCTTGAAATTATAATTAGAGAAATAAATAAAAGGAGTTCCAGAACATAACTTGAAAAGTACCAAACTGACAGTGTCAATCATTAAAGCTCGTGTATTTAATCTACACTGAAGTGCCACTGAATTAGGGATACCTACCTAGTAACTAGTTGGGCCTCCTCTGGCCTTGATAACGGCTGCCCCACGACGAGGCATAGATTCAACAAGTTTCTGGAAACGTTCCACGGGAATGGCTTGCCAAAAATTGGCTAAAGCTGTCCATAATTGGTGCTGTGTGTCTTTGGTGGTGTGTGTCTTTGGTGCTGTGTGATGGCCTTTCACGCCTTGTTCCAAAACATCCGAAAGATGGTCAATAGGATTTAAGTCTGGGCTTCTAGGTGGCCAATTCATGACAGAGAAGTCAGAGGAATGCTCATCCAACCAGCCAGTAGCCAACCGGGACTTGTGAGAGGTACAGTTGTCTTGCTGGAAAACTCCATTACCGTGCGGATAACAGAACAGCATAAACGGATGGAGGTGATCACCCAGCAACTCTACGTACCGAATTGCATTGACGAAGTTGGTACACGCACCAAAGATCTCAAACTGTGCCACGAAAAATCCCCCCAGACCATGATTGAGCCACCATGCCCTTGTATAGTTCCAGCCAGGCTTGCAGGATCCATGTCTTCATGAGACTGACTCCATAGTCTCAGCCTCCCGTCGGCGTTAAGAAATCGGAATTGAGACTCATCGGAATTGAGACTCATGCTACTTGTTTCCAGTCCTCTACACTCCAGTCTGTGTGCTCTCTTGCCCAGGCAAGACGTGCAGCCCGATGGCGAGTTTAGAGCAATGGTACTCTCGTAGGTCGACGGCTCCCGAAACCCATACGGTGAAGCGAGCATTGCACAGTCCGTTTACTGACTGTACCGTCATTAAACTGGGTGGTAATTTGAGCTAATGTTTGGCTTCGCTGACTACGTACAACAAGCCTGAGCCGTCTCTCACCACGCACTGTCAAGGGTAATTGTCCTTTGTAGTTTGCCCGATCGCTAGTTATTTTCCACCATCCATGTATTCTTGGTATACTCTTGACACTGTCGACCTTGAAAATTCTAGCTGTCAGACGATTTCGGAAATTGAATGGCCCAAGCGTCGCGCACCTACGATTTGTCCGCGATCGAAGGCGTCTAAATCAGGCAGTTTACCCATACTGGCAATTCCAACAACTAATTCAGACCAACCACAGTATGCGCTATATATGTAGTTACCACAGCGCCCTCACTTGCGCATACATGATGCGCAGCGCTACACAATTTGCATAGGCTTTGCTATCCCTAATTCAGTGGCACTTCAGTGTATATAATACTAGCTGAAAACCCGCACTTCGCTACGGAGTACATTCGAATTAAATACAACGGTCAACCTATGTAATTAATGCCATAAATAAATAAATATATATATATATATATATATATATATATATATATATATATATATATATATATATATACAGGGTGTCCCAAAACGACCGCATAAACTCTGCACAGCTAGATTCCTCGTTGGGAGTACATAAAAACTTCCCAAAGAAGCGTTCCTGTACGATCCATAGTTTACGAGAAAAATACGAAAAACAAAATTTGACGTCACTACCGGCGCAAGAAAAAAACACTTTATTGGACATATCAACAACAATATTTGCATATCTTTCCAGACGATAATGTTTAAAACGTTCGCCGCGCATATCGCGTCATGCATACGCGCACGGCATTGAATGACGTTAAGCCGTCGTTGAACTGGTATTTAAAAGGCTGCATCTTGCAGCTACCGGTAGTCTTCGTATGGTGGCCATGCACTCCGTTTATGACTACTGCGACATGTATTTGATGTACAGCCGTTGTAATGGAAATGCCTTACGAACTGCTAGGGAGTATGCCCGTCGATATCCGTCCCTCCGTCCTCCCGATGTCAACGTCATCCGTAGGCTGGACGACAGACTGCGAAATACGGGAATCGTCTTGCCAACAGCCAATCGGTAGCACAGGCGGATGCAATACTGCAGCGGGTAGAAGAGACGCCCGAGGTAAGCACACGCCCATTAGCACGTGAGATGACTTCGAGTAAAAGTACTGTGCACAGGCTTTTACGTTCTGAGAGGCTACACCCATTTCGGTACACATCCGTGCAAGGTCTCAAAACAGATGACTTTCAGAAACGCGTGGCCTTCTGTGAATGGCTGTTGCAGCAACGGAACACAGATAATGGTTTCATTGCACATATCCGGTGGACTGATGAATCATGTTTCACTCGTAATGGGGTATTCAACCATCAATACAGCCATATGTGGTCCCAGGTCAATCCGCATGCAATCCGGCCGCAGAAACATCAGGAACGTTGGTCTCTTAAAGCGTGGGCCGGCATACTCGGGGATCGCCTGCTTGGACCATATCTGTTGCCTAAACGGCTCTCGGGACAGTCGTACTTGGTGTTTCTCAATGAGGTCTTAACCGAGTTCCTCGATGACATACAATTAGCGGCAATACAGGGACTTTGGTTCCAGCATGATGGGGCTCCGGCGCATTTCTGTGCTCCTGTACGTGGTTGGCTGGATATGGAATACCCCGGCTGCTGGATCGGACGTGGGGGTCCGGTTCTATGGCCGCCACGCTCGCCAGATCTTACACCGTTGGATTTTTTCCTATGGGGCCATCTCAAGGAACTGGCGTATCGAGACGTAGTGACAACACAAATGGACTTAGTTGCTCGTCTGCATGCTGCTTGTACTTCGGTGGACCCCACGATGCTGCAACGTGTGATGACAACCATTCCACGGCGTGCTCAATTCTGCCTCGACATGCACGGCGGACACTTTGAACATCTGCTTTAAATTGTGCATGCTGTTGATATGTTCAATAAAGTGTTTTTTCTTGCACTGGCAGAGACGTGATACTTTGTTTTTCGTATTTTTCTCTTAAACTATGGATCGTACAGGAAAGCTTATTTGGGCAGTTTTTATGTACTCCCAACGAGGAATCTAGCTGTGCAGAGTTTATGCGGTCGGTTTGGGACACCCTGTATATACACTGCTGGCCACTGTAAATGCATTACCCTGAATGAAACATGCAAATAACATGAAATTCACAACATGAATTAGCGGAGGGGAGATATGCAAATGATTAGAATTTCAGCGCAGACGCACATCACGCGCGCCTGTGGCGCCACTTCAAAGCGCTATTTAAGGCTTGGAGATTTCGACGATTTCAAGTTCGGCAATTGTGTTTTTCTTGTGTTTTTTTCAAAAAAAACGATCAATTATGCCTCGTCGAAAACAGCGATCATCTTTTGATCAAGTATCCGAGTGCGACAGAGGAAGGATAGTGGCCTACCGAGATTATGGATTATCTTTCAGGGAAATCGGTAGTCGTATTGGACGAAACCAAACAACTGTAATGCGGATATGTGATCGTTGGATGCAGGAAGGTACGACGGACCGGCGTGTTCGATCGCATCCACCTCAGTGCACCACTTCACGTGATGACAGGCAAATTGTGCGCATGGCAGTGACGGATCGCTGAGTCACCACGAACCATAGCACAGCAAATGCAGTCTGTAACGCATCATCCAGTGTCTGCGCGTACCATTCGACGCTGTTTACAGCCGAGTGGTCTATCCGCAAGACGTCCATTGCTTTGTCTACCCATGACGCAGAACCACAGACGTCTCCGCCGCCAATGATGCGATGACAGAAGGATGTGGACGGCAGAATGGAATGAAATTGTCTTTACTGACGAGTCACGCTTCTGTCTGCAACACCACGATGGTCGCATACGAGTCTGGAGGCACCGTGAAGAGAGGATGCTGAACAGCTGCGTTATGCACCACCACATTGGTCCTTCACCGGGTATTATGGTATGGAGCGGTATTAGATATCACCCTCGCACACCTCTAGTACGCATTGCCGGTACTTTAAACAGCCAGCACTACATCTCCGAGGTGTTGGAGCCAGTTGTCCTTCCTTACTTTCAGGACTTGCCCACAGCCATATTTCAACAGGATAATGCGCGACCACACGTGGCACGCATTGTCCAACGGTTCTTCGTCAATCGCCAGATTGAATTGCTTCCCTGGCCGGCTCGCTCTCCGGATCTTTCGCCGATAGAAAACATGTGGTCCATGGTTGCTCTACGATTGACCCAGATTCCATCCCCAGCTGCCACAGCAGATCAACTTTGGCAACGTGTGGAAGCTGCTTGGTCTGCTGTACCCCAAGAACTCATCCAAAGTCTGTTTGAATGACTACCGACGCGTGTGGCAGCGGTGATCTCCAACAATGGCGGCCACTCTGGCTACTGATTTTGGCAGGAACCACACTTCACAGAACTCTATAAATTTAATCATTGATACTTGGTCAACATATTACTACAAAATAAATTTTGTTGTGATATCTCTGGTCTTTCTTGGTGTTGCAATTTGGGTGGCCAGCAGTATATATATATATATATATATATATATATATATATATATATATATATATATATATATATATATATATATAATAAATACGACGATCAATGTATAATATAATTGAAATAATAAATAAAAGAAAAAATATATTTATAAAAAAATCGTAAGAGATATTGTTATAGACAAAATAATGTAGAAGAAAATATTAAAATTAAATCTTATAGGACATACTGAAGAATATAGTATAGTTAATATAGTACGGTTTGAGGAAAATATCTTTTACTGTATTTTAATATTTGTTTGGATCTTTGCGGCATGTCCATTCGTCTGCCGCATTATCAAGGGAAAAAATATTTTTTGTCTACTTCATTGTTATGGACGTGACGATAAATTTATTTAAAGTACCAGAAAAGAAATCACGTGATCAGCATTTAATAAATTAAATTCTAAAATTTAATCTTTAAAAATTCAACCAAAAATCAGAAAATGGAGGTAAAGATTTTCGAAAAAGATTTCATTTTAAAGGAATTTTTATGATCTTTCTCGTGATATAAATTTCATAACCCTCAAATTAGTATTTTAAATGCAAACTTAAAAAAAGTTATTAAAACAGCTTAAAAATTTAATTTTAAAATATCTAAGAAGAATTTCTCAAAGATTTTCTTAGTGTATCCCTACACTATAAGAAAAATTGCCATGCAAAATTTCAGCCCTTTAGGTCCAGCGGTATTGTCTGTGCTTTGTATGTCAGTCACTGAGTCAGTCAGTTACGGAACTGTTTTATATATATAGATAAATTACTCTAGGACAAATTTCAGTTGTTGTAAGTCATATGGATGTGTTAGTGTGTGTGTGTTTAATTGCACGTTAAATTTAAATGATGTGCATATTTCGGACATATACTTCTTTTTTAGAAGGCAATTTAAGCGTTATCAGTAGTCAAAGAATATATAACGCACAACGCACTGTCTAATTAATGCAGGGCCCACATTAAAAAGTAATTTTGTTTCCATTACTACACATGACGTAGATAATAATAGAACTGAGCAACACAGGAGCACAGAGATTGTTAAAATTCACATTAAAAATAAAGGGGTGACATCTAGTTTCGAAAGAGTGAATAGTTCATCATCAAACCAAGGAGCATTAGGTGTGATTGACTGTATTATAAAGGTGAAGCTCTTGGACCTGTTTATGAACTGTTCATTATTTCAAAACTATTTGCCAACCCATTATACCTTTACCGAATTTTAAGATGCTATGTGACCCTGCGTTGCGTTTACGACAATTTTTCTGTAAGTCACAGATTTTAACGATGATAATCACTTAGAATCTAGCAATAGTTACAAAACATCATTTTTTAATTAAAACACTATAAAACGCATAAAAACATATATCCATTATATACCTCCTTCGCTCTTTCATTCAAAACTTCCAAAAGCGGGATATTGTAGTTATTTTTTAGAGAGAGCTAAGCTATAAAAATATCTTTTTTGAAATCAAAAGAATGTCTCCGAAGAGATAAAAAAATGCTTTCGGGGAATTCGGAAAATTTTGCCTTTATTCTTGCTTTATACATCTACTTCCTCTTTATTTTTCAGAAAACGTTAAACTATTCCTCGAACGAACCTTACTCCCCCCCCCCCCCGTCCTTTTTCCTCGAGAATATTTACTTGTTCATTTTTAAGAAGTTCTTTTTCGTGTGAGACAACGTTAGTCACGTTATGTGTTAATGTATTGCTTCATATTTACAAGAATGTGACACTGTGTTAAAAAAATAGTAAAGGCTTATGTAAAGCGCGTAATATTCTGAAGCAGAGAAAGCAATCACATTCGCAAAAATTTATTATTTTGTCAGATGAAAGTTATTTAGATTTAATGATTTTTTATACCATGAGTATTCGTTTATGAGTGGGCGCGGGGGCACAATGATTATTTAAATTAAACAAAAATAAATTTACTGATTTTTGGAGACCAGATTCCGGCGTTGGTGCAGAATGACTCTTTCCAAGAGCACTAAATTTCAATGTAATGAAATTCAGTTGAGTACGGGAAATGGAGGATGTAACTATGACTCTCGTAGGAGAGTTATATCCTCTGTTGGAGTTGTAAGATGCTTTGGGATTGGAATTGGTTGTCCCAACTTCCACGTGATCCGGCTAGAAGCTGGACTTGTTCAGGCTAAGAGAGGCAGGGGTTGGTGAGTCACCAACTCCTGGTGACCTAGTCTTACCATTTATTGAGCATGTACAAATATGTTACAATGACCTAAATTAATTTCTGACCGCATGATATCTCAAGTGCACCTATCTGTATATTCCACCTTGAGCACAGATACTAATTAATTCTGGTGTTTAGCATGTCGAAGGCGTAAATGAAGTTTTCCGTGATTAAAAATAAACTTTTATTCAATACGAGAATAATCACGTGAATAATTCCACGAGCAATCACAATGTTAACCTTTAACATAACTAAAGTGCATTTACATGTAAAAACTAAATAGTTAACGAATAGTGAGGTACAAATCCCTCACGCGCCCGTGCACTGGCTGAGTGCCTCGGCTGAACTACTTGTCATCCTTCTGGTACACCGCATTTATGCTGGAAAGCTCCAGGCGGTTTTGCATATCAGGCAA
This sequence comes from Dolomedes plantarius, assembly GCA_907164885.2. NCBI lineage: Eukaryota > Metazoa > Arthropoda > Arachnida > Araneae > Dolomedidae > Dolomedes > Dolomedes plantarius. The sequence continues at coordinate 76,025,608 of OU015496.1, forward strand.
ATCTCAAAGTCTGGACACGGGATGAGAATGAAGTCTATTACTCGAAGAATTGACTATTACGTCATAAGTAGAATAATGGCGTCACTCGTCATCTGCCCGTAGTTATTATTACGCCCATGATATACAAGAATATTGATGGTCATTGAAACATGGGCACCACACATCCTTGTGCGTGCAGAACTGCACGTAGCGATCATGCATTTTCAGCCAATGTTACTGAAAGCCTTCGGGTGAGTCGGCTTTACTTTAGGATTTACTTATCTTTGTACTATATTAGATATAGTATTCAACTGACATTGGCTATGCAATACAAAGTTGCTGTTCCCCTCCTACACAGCTGAAAAACGTGTGCACTATTTTACATTTGGAAGAACTTTCAGGCACATTTTGTATGTAATTACTAACTGCATATACAGTGTACATTTTCAGCAATTCTAGTCCAATGTTTAACAGTCTGTAGAGTAACATTCCAAGCTATTCTGACTTTGTGAAACGTATTGTCAGACATCTATGCTATACTGATTCCATGGTAAATAAATAAAATTCTTCCGGCATTCACAGTGGCAACGAGACGAGACAGACGTTCTCTTTTGCTTTGGATCAAGACGGTTCTTAAAATAGTTGCGAATATTACCTTTTATTTTATTTCCTGTACATATTGTAAAGTTAATTTGATATAAATGTTGTGTCGTGAAGAGAATCCTTGTATCTTCATTTACGTCACAAGGCGAATTTTTTAAAATTTCTCTCTCGTCCTCTGAGCTGGAAAAAAAATGGCTGGCGCATTATTCCATTCTCTAGTTTGGTGCCCAAAAGAGTCAAAATTTTACCAACTGAGACACTTTTAAACACAAAATCAAAGGAGGAATTTTCTGTCACAAACAATTTTGAAACTGAAAGTATGGGGCTGAATAACGCGTCTCAAAACGCTTGGAGTTAACAGCTGGATAACGGGACTACCACTCAACGAAAATAAGTGCATCCTATGTAAGGTGACTCTATCTACAAATTACAGTATAGCACTTTATAGTTGACATTCATAGACTTGCCTACAAATAGAATCAAAATGAATTTATACAATATTTTAAGTCGTTCTCTACAGCAAATGGATAAATTCAATTGGACGCACGTTAAATCAGGATAAAAACGTTCTGAGAAGCCAAACATGCATGGCATGTCCCATAGGTGAAGAAATAATAAAATAATACCCCTCAGGTGCCGAAAATAATAAAATAGATGCCATAATAAGACTGAGTAAAAATAAGAAATTGTTAACAAATAAAGATAAAGGATTGGTAGTTTAATCTAATTTATGCCGAAATTCGTAAAAATTCCAAAATATAAGCGAATATTTCAACTATTTATTATAAATGGCGGAATTTGAGATTATGAGAAATCAATGTTGAATGTCTATTTCCAAACATTGTCTAAAGAATTCTACTACCTATAGATGTTGAAGCAGCTGAGAGCACTTTTCATGAAAATTTTAACCCTAAGGTATAGTGGTTTGAGACGAAATAGATGGCACGGTCGGGTCGGATCCGACCCGATAGCTTTTTTGGTGAAGTTTTAATAGAAATAAGTACCCAATAAGCATTTTTCTTGTATCATAATATCTATTGATAATATTTTACATGAAATAAAACCCTTTTTGTTGAAAAAATGACCAATGAATTGTAATTTTGCTAAACAAAGAAAATCTCTTTGACATTTACATAGAATGTTGCATATATTAGGTCTAATATGTAATTTAGTCTACCAAGTTTTAGAATTTAGTGAAACCAAGTTTCCGAGCACAAAAACGTAAAAAATAATATTTACTGACATTTTTTACCTTCAAAATCGAAATTAAAAATTAAAAAACCTGAAACAATTTTATTTAAATGACTAGTGGTCATGAATAATGTTTTTTGACAAAGACACTCTTATTTACTTATTTCTATATCTAGTAGGGTGGTCTAGTAGGTCCATCTGGTAGGGTTCCTTGTCAACTCGATCTCTTGCAATGAGAGGGGAGAGTTCGGGAGGAGGAAGACACACCCTTGGGTTGGATCCGACCCCCATTTTACCATTTGAGGGTTAAAGAGTTATCCACGAACAGCAACAAATTAATAGCGATTGAATAATGTTGAAATAATTTATTTAGCAAAGACTTTATCTAAAACAATAAAATATAGAGATGCTATGGAGCAATTTGCTGCCAGAAAGGGTCTGAGGAGAATTTAGTAATTATTTTATTACATAACAAGTATAATCAAATTTTTAATTTTTCTACTTTTTTAAGCACTGTGATTTAAAAAAATTAAATAAATATAAAAACATATGTCTAATACATATTTTCCCAAAAATGTCCGTTATTCTATACCGGACCATTGAACGGACACTATTGAAAATAATCTACAAGTAGAGTATTTCAATAGTGAAATATTCATTACTTAACAGTCTCTGCGAAAATTCGGAAAGGTTCCGCTTTTAAAACTTGTCTTATGGCTCTGCACAAATGTGATAGGTATTAACATTCGAACAACAAGAATGATTTATGAAAACCTTATTAAGTGTTTAGGATAACCTTATTAACTGTCGTTGTTCCGTTTACATGTAAAATAAAATGTATATTGTAGCATACATACAGATCGCATTGTATGTCTATCATCATGCACCGCTTTAACTGTAAGGGCCTGTTCACATATCCATACCTGAACTTAACCCATACCTGAACCCTAAGGATTTGATTTCAGATATGGGTCTAACACTTTTGTACCGAAAGCTTTAGCAGGAACTCCAGACTTAGAGTAAGAATTTTTTAGTAGAGTAAAAGTCAAGATATAATCGCACGAGAAAAGGTTCATGAGATATTTCCCTCCTTTGAAGCTTAATATGTCTGGGTTTCTACCAGTGTGTTTGTGAGATAACGAGATCTAAAGAGATTTTTTTTGTTTGTTTTATGTTAAAGACAAGGCTCTTAAACTATTCTCACAAGTTTTTGTGGCTTAATGGCTAAGACACTGGCACTCGGTTCAATCCTGTGGTTTCGAGTCCCACTGTTGACATGAATGTTTTTAGTCGTTCGGACTCGGATTTAAACCGTAGGTCCCTCTCTAATTAGCCCTCGTGTAGCGAAAGTTGACCGTAGCGGTCCAAACCATGAAAAGTTAGACGTAGTAGTAGATATAACAGACTTAGTTAAAAGACTTAGCGGATCTCAGATGTGCACTGTTATCACCCTAATTCAAAGTCAGAAGCCATTACTGACAAGCAAAAAAAATCTAATATATATGACAAGATTGAACAGAATAACTATTCAAGTAGGAAGTAATTGACAGAAAACTTAGATTTTTTTGATGTGCTAAGCAGATAGTCAGAAGCAATACTTATTCATGTAGGAATTAATTCCTGTGTCTGCAAAATTGCCCGATTAAATCTCTCAATTGTTCTGGTAGTGCCTGTTTATGGGTCTTAAGCTGCAAGAAGTGTAATTGTTGTGAAAAAAGGGAATTAAAAAATATGCTTAATACAAGGCATGCCTGATTAAACGTAGATTTTTGTGTAAAATGCTCAGAAATTATATTGATTTATTAGGATAAAAGTTTTTAAACGATAATATTTACCTCAAATTAATCTATTAAATAAAGACGAATGTACCTAAATTTTTCCTCTCTTTTTGTGTTTGGTGATACTTTGATTATCAACTTCATAATTACATTTCATATTTGATTGCTCAATTAGATGAAAATCATAACTGAAATATTAATTGGTTTAAAATATTTTAAATCATAAGCAATGAAATAAAAATAATAAAAGTTATAGAAAAAATTGATAACTCAAAAATCAATATATTAAAAAATAATTTATATATTAATTTATCATTTAAATATCCAATTATTTACTATAAATTTAATTTTGAATTTATGGATTTATTAATAAAATTAGAGAACTGAACAAATATAGAAAAAAATTCTGTGCAAATATTCACTGTTATTGTATTCGTTGTGCTAATTAGTAGATTGCAGATTTAAACTATTTTTTATGAATTTTTTTTCGAATGCTCTTTTGTTTCAAATTTTTATCCAATGTGGCAAGTGCTTTGCCCTGAGGACTGAATTTAAATATCCACACAGGGAACTGGTTGGCTTCTTTATTATGGGAACAACATGTAGGTCAGTAGACACTGCTCCCTATGAGGGGACAGCATGGGAACGTCCATGCCTTTTCCGGGTTTCCTCCCCGAGCCAACACCATTGACGCCCAAGATGCTAACCACTATAAGATGTGGGTGACAACTATTCGTCAATATACTCTATTGCCGCCTTACTTAATCCAAGTTCATTTTTCAAAATAAATTCAATTACAATTTCCGTTAACGATTATATGAATTTTATATGATAGTTTCTTTTATTAAAGTTAGCCATGTGATGTTCTTGCTGTTTCAATTCTCCATAGATCCAGCAGGGCTATATCAGGTCCATGAGACGGTGCACTGTCACAAAGTCTAAAACCAACAATAGGTCGGTAAAAAGATCGCTTCTAGAAATTCCCGGGCAGTCCTGGATATATTCTGGGTACGAACAATTGGTCCGGCATTTGATGCAGGGAGGAAAAAACTTACTTCTATCAATGAATGTGAGACACCTAAGATCTCCGCTAAAAAGCCTGGACAAAGCTGTCTGAGCCTGCCTGTTGTTGCAATGTGCAAGAGCACAATTCGGGTAATTTCTTTGATACACCATAGGTGAATTGGTGAAGTGATCCATAATTTCCTGTCTGAAATTTTCCTTATAGTGTGTAATTCATGATATGTCAAGGAGGTAGAAGAGGGAAGAGGCTCCCTAGATCTCTCCTTCGCCAAAGAATCCAAGTCATAGCCGAAGGGATCCACGTGAGAGGGTATCCACTGAAAATGCACCTTGTGGTGCAAAGATAGATGGGCGTGTGCTAATGATAACAAATATGTTTTCTACGCATTTAAATCCTTTTAGCAATGACCACCGAGCTTTAGATACAGAATTATATGTATCTAATCGTCGGTTTGACGTGTTGTAACAACTGTACATTTACACATTCTGTATCACTTTTTTTATACATACAACATAAGTGGTGGGGGAAAGGGACACGCTTTCAGTTGAACGTGCATGAGATGCGAGATAACTCGGCAACATACCGATTATATCTTTCTGATTTTAGTGTCCGTATTTGTCGTCCCAAAATGTATCAATTGGAGTTATTCTTAACCAAGAACCTACACTTGCCGGGAAAAGTCTAGAAACTAATATAACGTCATAGATCGAAAAAGAAATTCAAAATGCTCAAATTAGATATGAAGCTACTTTATTAACTGACAGTTCCTAATTTTGAAGGTATTATGTGATGTTATTTTACGCTGTTTATCTGTTTGGGACCGTTCTTTATATTATTAAAGAATTCAAGTCTTCCTTCAGTATGAACTCAAGCGTAATACATTTGTTCATAAAATTTGAGCCCCCGCCAAAACAAGATACATTCTTTCATACATATACAACTGCATTCAATCCTAAGTATTAACTAAACACAGAAATTGGAGCCATGTGACCCACTGTCGCAAAAAAATTAAACTGTTCTTCTTTTAAACTGTTCTTCTAAAGTCATCGGTCGGTATGAAATGTACCGCTCAGAAGACATTAATCATAACCAGAAAATGTTATCGTACAATGATTAATTTTCTTTGAAACATAAAAATAAATTTAATTAAAGGGATGAAAGAAAAGAAAAGAAATCTGTATCAAGTTCGATTAAAATTTCTCTTTTTCGTCCATTCAATATTATTGGTAAAAGTAATCAGCACTAAACTTTTCGGATATAATTTACAACAGTCACTTTATGGAACTAAAACTGTATTATATGTCAGGAATTCATCAACTTTACTGCTTGAGACCTAAAAGGTTTATTTGAAAACAATATCTTAATACTTTAAGATTTTTCAAAAATTGAAAAAAAAATTAATCACATGATTCAATTAAAAAAAGGTTTGGGTAATGAATATTTTGTTACCATTAGAACTGAAAATTGGATTGGTTTTGTTTGGAGCACGACGGTCAATTTTTTGCTACACGAGGGCTAGTTAGAACGGTACCTACTGTTTAGAGTCGATTCTGAACGGCTACAAACATCCAAGTCAAGAGTCGGAATCGAACCCACTGACTTTCGTACCGAAAACCAGCGCCCTAGTCATTCGACCATCATGCGGATGTTTTTATAGGATTCTTTCATCGTCCTTGGAGTTACAAATAAGTAGTAGTGTGTAAAGAATGTAGTACACTGTAAAGAATGTCAAGTCCAAAATCGTAGTTTTGAGAAAAACAGGATTGAATAAAAAGGCTTTTGTAAAGTCAGTTTTTTAAGTTTGATTTTTTATTTTTTTATGTAAATTTTTCCAATTTTGTTTTTGTTGAGTAAAGAGTGTTAAGTCCTTGATTGCGACATAACCCTTTAACACTAACATGTTTGTGTTTTGTTTCACATATCCCAAATTTTCCCTGATGAATAAAAATATTTAGAAGTGGAATTAGACTTAGCTTTCTGTACCGTGCAATAGCCCTTGATTTTTGAAACATGCCTGGTTTAATAACCCATTTCAGTCCATTTTGGACTTAACACACTTTGCACAGCGAACACAGATCTGGATTTATCTGTTCCCATTTAGTTGATTGCATATTAATTCATATGCTAACATAAAGAGATGAAGAAACATTTGTAACTTTACTAGGTATTGAAAATAATATAATACTTAATGACAGTTATAATAGAAATAATTCCTCGTAAAAACAAATAAAATGGAGAATTGAATTATATAACTGAATTTAGATCTGGAGGAAATATTTTAAGCGACTTTTTCGTATGCAATCATAAATTTTATCCATTTTTTTGACTGGTAAAAAAAATGTACACTAAAAGAAACATTGAAAAGAAGATGCAGGATCAGCAAAACCAAGTATTTTGCGCGATATCTCCTAGCGTATATATTTCCTTTTATTCCACAGGTGCTATTCACTTGTCCTCTTCTAACTCTTCCAGGGTATAAATATTCCGCTGATAACACGAAAAGAAGGTGGAAACGGCGAAAAAGGAGCATTTCGGGGTCACAAACTGGGTTACAAAGCTGGAAGATAGGGTGCTGAGAGACACTGATGGGTTGTTTAGTAGAACATTATGCGGCTGTCATTTCCCGTTTTTTGGGGGGATACTGTGAGAAGAAAAGTGAGTAATATCAAGAAGAGGATACTCACGTAAAAGATCGATATCCGTCTGTTGTGTCGCACATTTGCCGGCTTCGTTATGGTATGTTTAATAGCAGATTTATATGCTAGTGCTAAAAAATGTTTCCTTTTAAACTGTGCCAGTAGTTGTCAAATTAAAAGTATTTCTCCGGCTGGAAAACCGATTAACTTCCATTTTATTTTTTTATTTGCTTAACTTTTAACAAAGGCCCAATAAAAAGAGGTTTTTCTATTAATCTTAAGGGGGCTAAGGACCTTAAACCTGTTTTTTTAAATTTCCAATACTTACTTTACTCAATATACTACATGAGTATAATTAATGTCCTTTTTCCCTGCATTGAATTTGCTTAGGATTCAAAAATAAGGATTTTGTTGAAGAATAAGACTTACTTCTCAAAAACCATTTTTTTTTAAATTACAAATTTTTAAAATTTTTTCAAAATTTTCCATGTGCATTCATTTTTTCCGATTTCTTCCAAATTTCTCAAGATTGTAAACTGCAGAGTTTGTCATAAAACTGTGCATAGTTCTTTGAAACCTAAAATATTTTTCTAATTTATATACCTTGAAATAAAGTAAAATCATGCAAAAACATAAAAAATAGCATGCAGAATAAAAAAAAGTTATTCGAAACTTTAGATTCAAACAAGAAAAAAATGAATGCACAATTATGTTTCCCAACATATGGTAAACTTATATTAAAAAAATAAGGTTTTTAGAGGATATGGAATACGCTTGGAGCATTTTGAAAAATGTTTGAAAAAAATTTTTTTTTTAAATACATGCATTATTCTGCCAAAAATCCTTATTTTGCATTATAAGGGTCTTCAGTGTAGTAAAAAAATTACTAATTATTCTCATTCCGTATATAGAGTTAAACATTGAAAATTAAAAAATTCGAGGTTGAAGGTCCTGTGTCCCCTTAAAACGAAAATTTTGAAAACAATCAAGTTTCCTGATTTGGCTAAAAAGCCGTTAAAGTCATAAAAAAGGGAGCAGGAAACGAAAACTATAAATACTGTTTTTATTATCAATAGATAGAACCTTACTTTCCGCATTCACTTAAAATTACTGCAAACATGAAAAACTGATAACAGTATGAAAATTATGTATTGTATGGCATACACAGGTCCTATTTTAATAAAACGTATTTCAATCTCTCTCAGAATTTCAGGCGTACGTAAAGACATGTTGTTAGTGTGCTATAATTCCCCGTTTTCGCTGTATAGAACCACAAAGAAAGATTATAAGCTAAAACGAGCCAATTTTTAAATAAATTACATTTTTGACATCATAAAACCACTATACCATTTTTAAAATGATATAAACAAGAGTTAAAATAATATTTTTAATTACTTTTTTGTTATCCTTTTCACGGATTTCAGAACATTTTATCCGAGCTGCAGAAAGCACTAATATTCATAATGGATGAAAGTAGGTATTGGAAGGTTTGTTGGAGAAAGATCTATAAGGACTGTATTCCAATCTTTTCGTTACAAATGTGGTGCTAAAATGTATTTACCACCGAGCAAGCAGCGCACCTCCAGAGTGTTCCTGGCTGTCTCCTCCACTCTCAGGCGTACGCAAAATTCGCATTGACGAAGCTGCCACGGTCCTCGCCCCAGATTGGAAGTGAACTAAAAGAGTCGACATAAAAGAGGACGACCAACACAATTTCAGGTACTTTCACCAGCTCGCCGTTGTGTGCCTGTAATCTCGTACGTGTTAAGGCAACAATGGACCTTCAGATTGACAAAAATATGTCCCCAAAACTATTTTTCTTTTCTTTCAGAAAATGATTCTGCAACTCATCAGCTTTAAATTAAAAAAAAGTATGTTGATCCGATCATTATTGACCGAGTTATAAGTATTTTTTTCAAAAGTAAACAATGGAAATATTAGCCAAATTAAAACTTTAAATGCCATTTTCTCAAAGCAAGTTTTCATGTCGTTTCGGTAAGTTCAAAATGTTCCATGCGTCATAAATTTTCTTGAATTTTTATAAAATGTCATAAAATGATTATTTATGTATGTTAGAATGAAACTTAGCAATCAACTCATTATACTATTTTAAAACAATTTACATTTTTTCCAATAAAAATTTTTTTTTTCGATAAAATTTTGCCTAAAATGAACTATTTTTACCGATTTCTTTTCCAGTTTTTATAAATATGACTGCAAATCAAATATTGCTACTAACTTTTATTATAACTATATAAAGCTAGTTGAAGAGAGAAAATTAGATATCTCAGACAAAAAATAATGCGCAAGGAGCATTTTTAAATAGAGTAATTAACAAACAGATTTAATTAATATCTTAATTAACTACATTCTGATTTTCTTTAAATTTAGAATTTCTATCTCTAAACAACACTGTAAAAGAGTAGTACGTACTGAAAGTATACAAAATTTCATAGCAATTGGTTAATAAATTTAAAAAAAAATTCCCGGTCCATTGTCGCCTTAAGTGTTCATTCCAGTTGTTATAGCTAATTCCAGTTGTTATAGCTCATTTTTACTACAAACTGTTCTTATTATTGTCACTGTCTCTTTAACTGGAGATTCATATTTCACACGCACCCCGCAGGAATCTGGAAAGGATCGCTGCTATGAAAGAGTTATACAAGAACCGTCGGAATCTAAATATGTTCAAAATGTTAAACTGTGATGTGCCAGACGTGTATCTATAAAGCAAAGGAGTTATCCAAAAATTAATCAGGATGATAATGTAAAACCTCAACAGGCAACCACTCCTATACAACCAAAACTCATGGCCCACACTCGAGACTTAATGGACAGACTAACGAGCGCAACCCCACGAGCATTCAAGAATCAAAATTGTCAAACGAAACTTGGAAGAAAGAAAAAGAGATAAAATAATACCTAAAATCAGAAGGAAAAGGGCTGAAAGCGGTGTCCACCACAGAGCATACCATGGCAAAATCAATGTGATGCTATAAGAAACACTGAAAGGACGGTAAACCCTTCACAGCAACCCTATATAAAAAACCAACCTCGTCGAAAACAAAGGGTCAAATTTAAATGAGACAAACGTAAACCTAGGCCAAGGAGACTATAAAACTGGAATTTATAGAGACGCAGGCCACAGATCGACTAGACCATTATGGAAAAGCTGGTCAAAGAAGACCATGGATAACCAAGAAAAATTGGAGACAAAATAAATACTACTTAACAGACTCAAAAAAAAAAATTAAATATTGTATCATGACTTACAGATATTACACACATATTCAGAAAACTTAATAGGCTACCAACGTTAGGTCAAAATCTGAAAAAAAAATATTAACTCTTTCGACTGAAGCGCACCGTATTGCGGAATTCCTCATGATTGCAATAGCTTTACGTAAAACCGTGGCCCAAATATGATAAGACACTACAAAAAGGAAGAGCGAAACAACAGATGGAGAATAATTAAACCAAAACTTCGAAAAAAAACATGGAAAAAATATGCTGCCAAAGTTAAAAGAAAGTAAATGCAATCAAAAAGAAGATAAAATTTGATACTCAAATTCATAATAATTAAAGAAATAATCTATATATTTTTAGATTTCTCGCTTAGTTTCTATTGTTTCTCCTGAGAAATCTTGTCACACAGTTTCTATTTCTAGTTTTCCTTTAGGCTAACCCATAGGGCTTAAAATTTCACTGCGAAGCACGAAAACCAAATATTTTTCTTCGCAGAGAAAGATTATAAAATAAAAAATCGTGTAATAAGTAAAGCTATTAAGATATTTTTAAAAGTATTAGAAATTATGAACATGCTAAAAAATGTCTTTCCTCATACCTATATTCCACTTTAGAAGGTTAAGATGTTATAGTATAGTTAATGAAACTTATATGGCGTTATGAAAAGTATTTCACATTAACTGTATCTAAATTTTAACAATACCGATTCCCACAGGTGTATCTAAAAGCATTTGAAATTGCTTCATGTTATCAAATATCTTTTAAATATTTGTAAATAAAAATAGCGTGAAATATAAAGAATGGTAAAATTAAAGTATACTTTATTCCTATAAATAAAAAAAGAATAAATGTTAATTTTTCATTTTGTAGCTTTCATTAAAATGTATCAAATGTTCGAAGAATATTTCTCAATTTTCAAGAAAGTACTTTTATCTATTTTCTCCAACTTCTTAATATAGTAACTTCACAAAACGGTTTAAAGTTCCGCATTTAATCGGAATTCTGAACTTCCTTTTATGAAACAATGTGTATTCAAAATAAAGTTACTGAGTAACATTTTTATTAACATATTTTGATATTCCATTTTCTATATTTGCTACATTTTGTACATTTTTTTTTCAAACCTCGACCGATTTCCATTTTTGAAAGGAAAAATCAAATTACATCGTCTTTAAATAGAAATATTAAATTCTCCCAAATATTACTAAGCTATTATATAGTACGCAATGATATAATTTTTTTGGGTATATCTTCCACATTCTTCTTTAGGAATCATAAAGATCTATTGAAGTTAAAATAACTATTACGGGATCGCCCTTAGGTGAACCAAAATAGCTTTGTTTAAGGAATGGACACAGAAACATCCATGACTCCGCCTACATTTCTGCCTGAGTCAACCTTAACAAGCGGCAGTAGCTTGTTACTCTAACCACAACACAATGCGGGTGACCCAAAAGGTAAAGATACCAGTAGTTGACCATTTAAGAGAAGTGCTCCTTATAAACTGTAATACATCTAATGGATTACACTGAATAACAAAAAAGCAAGTATTAACCTTATCTTAGACCCTTCCTGAATCTATATTCCATCTACATTCCATTTATTTCATTGTAATGCTTTAAGGGACGAAGTAATTTTATTTATGTGCAGAAATGAACTATTCTTTAGTGGATAACCACCTGGTCAACTACTGGCTCTTTAGATGGTCAACTTTTAAAGTTGGTCTTGTTCAGTTGCAATGTACGACTTTAAAAGTTGTACATTGTAATTGAAAAAAGGCCATCTTTGTTGTCTAATCATATGGTTGCTGTCTAATCATATGGTTGTTGTCTAATCATATAGTTGTTGTTGTTGTTTCTGTAAATGCAACTAAGCAAGAATGGTTGCCTTCTATCCAAACGCGACGCATATTCTATACAGCTGATAGATGTTGCTGTATTCAGAACATTAAAAGAAGGCTGAAAAAAGGAAGTTCATGATTGGAGGATTGAGAAACTCGGTGCTACGATTTTTAAGAAAAATAATTTTTCAAAGTTGCACAAAGAAGTATTTGACAAACGTGAATCTCATTCTGTTATAATCAACGGATTTAGAAAACGTGGATTATTTCCATGGAATCACAGGCAGTTAAAATATCAAAAGAAGAAGTAACCTAATCTGAAAATCGTGATTCAGTGAATTTGCCTGGAATCAACGAATTGTTCCACATGAAATTTTTCGAACATGGATTTCACTTCCTTAATGAACAAGTTCCTACCGAAAAACTGAACAAATATCGATCCTCATTAACTGAAATTTTATAACTGTAATATTAACTGTAATTTTTTTGTCTTTTTTTTGTGACTGAAGCTTTTAATTTTTTTTATCCATTTTTGGAAACTCAGTTTCTGCGTTACAAGCTGACCATCAAAATTTAGTAGTTGACCACTATTAAAAAATAACAAAAGATTTTCGCAACTAAAACTACAGTTCTTAAGTAGTAGTATTATTTTATTTTAATAATTAATTTAAAATTAACTTATATAGTTCACAATAAAATTTAAATGTGTAACAATACATTTAGTTATTAAGATGTTCTAGCGTACTCTACAACACTCTTTTTCTTTTTTGGAGATTGACAACGGTTTTGCTTGGCAACTGTTGTGCTTGGATTTAGAATTACACTTCAGTTTTTGTAATGTAACGCGTTGCTTAGTGCTAACCAAGTACATTTTGTAGATAATGTTTTCATTAAAGTTTTCATTATAGTAAAATTCAACAAAGTGGTGACCCAGGACAGAAAGGATTCCATCTCAACGGTGATTCGCAGACCACATGGAGTCTGGTGTGAAAATGTTAGCCAAGCCTGTGATTAAACCTAATCAAATTCCTAAAGCATCCGTTATTTACTACAGTAAATTTTCTTCGCTACTGTGGTAGTGTTGTTGTGTGACAGTGCAGTATGTTTCGGCAAAGTCATTTTCTTACGAGAGCATAGAAATTATGTATTTACAACATGTGCCTAACAGTGCTATAAGTGTTGATTAGCTTACTTCTTTCGGATTACTGTATCGACTAGATTCAGGTAGGCTGAAAATTATTTTCACCTTGCTTAAGTAATTTTCTAAAAAAAAAATCAAGAAATTCCCTTTCATTTGTGCTATACTCGCAGATATTTTTATTGTGTATTTAGTGTGTTCTATTTTATATCAATGACATCCGAAGAGGCTATCCCACAAACGGAAATTTCCCGAGTGGTAATAAAAGCACCTCCGTTGTGGAAGTCAAATCCCCTGCTTTGGTTTACCCAACTTGAGGTCCAATTTTCCCTGTCCAGCATCACAGAGGACACTACCAAATTTTACTATGTCATTACCTCAGTTGAGGCCGACATACTTGATTCTGTTCAAGATCTTGTGCTAAATACTCCCACAGAACATAAATACACACAACCAAAGGATAAATGGATTGAAATTCATTCACAGATCGAATCGTCAAAAATCAGAACTCTCTCGCAGGGACTGGAACTCGGCGACCAGCGTCCTTCCCAGTTAGTAACTAAAATGAGTGATCTTGCTGGCTCACATATTAGCGACAACTTATTGAAATCGTCATGGCTCTCACGTTTGCCAAAAAACGCACAACTTATTTTGGCAGCTTCGAACGAGAATGTAAAATCTTGCAACTTTACGGCCAAATTCCACGATAGAGAAACAACTTAGCCTGTTAATTAAGCAAGTATCAGAACTGTCAGCTGAAGTAAACAGCCTCAGATCACGACCTCGCACACGATCTGGTAACTTCAAAAAATTCTATAAGCGGATATCCAGTCGTTCTAACAACCGCCAACAGACGTCAAAAACAAACACAGATAGCAGCTGTTATTATCACATAAAGTTTGGCGTAAATGCTAAAAAATGCACGCAACCCTGCTCATTTAGGAAGTCGGAAAACTAGAAAAGTGGTCTTCCTGAAATTTGTGTGGCACCTGAAATGTTAAAAGCCGCTAAAAAAGAATTTGAATTCATGATGACGCAGGGGCTCGTTCGGCCTTCGAAGAGCCCGTGGTCCAGTACTTTACAAATGGTAAAGAAACCAAATGGTGAGTGGCGACATTGTGGTGACTATCGTCGTTTAAATAATGTGACCACTCCGAATAGGTACCCATTACCACATATCCACGATTTCACACAGATGTTAAATGGGAAGCAAATCTTTTCAACGCTAGATCTAACCAGGGCATATCACCAAATCCCGATGAACCCCGATGACGTCATTAAAACTGCAATCACTGCCCAGTTCCGTTTGTTTGAGTATTTGTGCATGCCTTTCGGACTTCGAAAAGCAAGTCAAACTTTCCAGCTACACATTCATCAGGTTTCATCTGGATTGGATTTCTGTATACCGTATTTAGATGATATTTTAGTCGCATCTACGGATACAGAAGAAAATTTTCTCCAAATTCGCCAAATTTTCGGTCGATTACAAGAGAACGGATTAAAATTAAATCCCACTAAGTGTGTCTTAGGCCAAACATCTGTGACATTTCTAGGATGTATCATTACACCAAAAGATGTAAAACCTCTTCCGTCGAAAGTTCAAATTATTACTGACTTTCCTCAACCAGAGGCGATAGCTGAGCTTCGACGCTTCTTGGCCATGCTTAATTTTTACAGGCGTTTTCTGCCAAACGCCGCCCAGACACAAGCTCTCTTACACGAGTTTTTAAAAGACTCAGTCAAAAAAGACAAGCGTCCTGTCCTCTGGACACCGGATACAATTGCAGCATTTAAAAAATGCAAAACAGATTTAGTTAAAGCCGCAATTTTGGCTAATCACAATCCTCATGATAAGCTTTCCCTAATGGTTGACGCATCTGGCAAAGCGATAGGACCCGTGCTCCAGGCACACACAACAAATGGCCCACGTCCACTTGCATTCTTATCCCTCAAACTCAATTCGACAGAATGCTAGTATAGCACATATGACAGGGAATTGTTAGCCATTTATGCTGCTATAAAATATTTCCAGCATATTTTAAATGGTCTAAAATTCATAATTTTCACTGATCATCGACCCCTGATTTATGCATTCACTCAAAAATCTGATTCGTGTTCTCCGCGACAGCTGAGACACTTAGATTTAATTTTTCAATTCAGCACTGATATTCGACACATAAAGGGCAAGAATAATGTTGTAGCTGACACATTGTCCAGAATCAACGACGTCCATCTCTCAACTCCTGACTTCGCAAACATTGCAGAAGCTCACAATACAGACGAGGATCTAAAAAACCTTCTGTCAGAAGGTGAAAATTCTCTCAACCTCCAGCCCCTTCGACTGGACGAAAGGACTGAACTTTTTTGTGACATTAGGGAGAAAAAACTCCGACCTTATGTTCCTGCACACTTTCGCACAACAGTGTTTGAGGCACTGCACAATCTCTCCCATCCTGGAATTTGAGCCACTAAAACGCTCAACCAGGATCAATTTGTTTGGCCATCTATGCTCACAGACATTGCGAAGTGGACACGCAACTGTACAAGCTGTCAGTGCTCAAAAGTTCTTCGGCATACTCCAAGTGCACCTCAAGCCTTCTCACTTCCATCACGACGATTTGACCATGTACACATTGATCTCGAGGGACCTCTTCCGCCATCGGAAGGTTTTCATTACCTACTCACGTGTGTAGACAGGTTCACAAGAGGGCCTGAAGCCATACCATTATAAGACATGTCTGCAGTGCAGAGACAGTTGCCCGTGCACTCGTCACCAACTGGATCGCAAGATTCAGTGTACCATCCATCATTACTACAGATCAAGTACGACAGTTTGAGTCACGACTCTTCACATCGCTTTTGTCCCTCTTTGGCATCCAACGGATCCGTAGCACTCCATACCATCCTTGTGCAAACGGACTTGTAGAACGCTTCCATCGATCGCTCAAGCAGGCGTTGACCAGTCAAATGCTGGATAAAAAAATCGGCGATGGACCGAAGTTCTCCCAATTGTTCTGCTTGTTCTTCGTGAGTCCTTCAAATAGGACCTAGATGCAACCTGTCCTGAACTGGTTTACGGCACAACGCTGAGATTGCCAGCTGAATTCTTTCAAACAACTACTACTACTTCGAACGACGACCCGGCGACTTTACTCCATCATTTAAGGGAAACGATGCTCAAACTTTCGCCGAAACAAACAACGCATCATGGATCTCCCTACTGTTTCGTGAATCCGGCGTTACAAGATGCATCGAATGTTTTCCTCTGTAGAGATGCCCTACGAGCACCTTTCACGCCTCGTTATGATGGACCCTCCAAAGTTCTGAAAAGAACTGACAAACACTTCACTAGTTGTCAGCGTCGATCGGCTAAAACCAGCGTTTCACACAGATGATTCAACTTCTACCCCTCCAATGCCCACGACAATGGGTCTGCCGACGGAATATCCAACAGATGTCAACCGGCCGAATTACATACGCCAAGACCTACTTCAACAAGGATTCGATCTGGTAGAGTCGTGCGTTTCAATTGACGCTACCTTTAACTCTTCAGTACCTTCGATACTTGGGGGGGGGAGTACTGTAGCGTAATCTACAGGACTCTTTTTTCTTTTTGGAGATTGGCAACGGTTGTGCTTGGCAACGGTTGTGCTGGGATTTAGAATGGCACATCAGTTTTTGTAATGTAACGCGTTGCTTAGTGCTAACCAAGCTCATTTTGTAGATGATGTTTTCATTCCAGTTTTCATTATAGTAAAATTATACAATATATTTCAGATAAAATCTATTTCAGGTACAGCATATATATTTCGAGGTTTACATTTTGCATACATGGTATGATCTTCTTGATTGCATGTCGAAATGTTATGAATATTTCTGAATAATTCTGAAAACAAAATTATGTACTTTATGGTAGGGTACAGCATTTTCTATTATTGTACGTTTCAGTCTATCCTTTTTTACACCAGAATTTATTTGTCAATTCTCAACTCAATTGAAATTCGTGCATGGTAACATAATCAAGACACTAGTTTAAAGACATATTAAAATTAATATTATAGATTTAAAAATTTACGTTTTAGAATTAATAAAAAAGGAAATAAGGTATGCCAGATAATTCTCAAAATGGAGGATATAATTTCAAATAATATAGAAACAAAAGTATATGTATTGGCTGCAATATTTTTTTTGGCATCCGACCCTGAAATTTTTTAATCTATAACATGAGGGCTCCAAATTCTTACTAGAGAATGCATTTTCATATTTCCTATTTTATAAATTTTTACAACCTAAAAAGCATATGGATCGAATCTCGAAGACGCCATTAAATACTTGTTTAGGCCGAATATGGGCACGTTAAATTCGTAGACCGGAAAGTCTGTGACATCAGCGAGGGTGGGAGAGGGTACGATCCCCCTAGATGTCGAACCTAGGGGTGCTTGGTCAAAATTGAGGAGACACCTGGCTAAGTCGGACTCGGAACCTTCTGGTGCCATTATAAACAGGAACCGCATCCCTTAGCCCGCTGGCCTATATGAACCTGGCCTGGAATATTTCCGGCCAGAGGGCATTGGAAATAACAACTACAACAATAGATTATTTGAAATTTCAAAACAGATAAATTGCTTGATATAACCAGAATCAAATTATTTTTCTACCAGTGATTTTTATATAGTAAACTAGCTGAAAACCCACACTTCGCTACGGAATACATTAAAATTAAATACAACGGTCAATGTATGCAATAAATGCAATATATATATATATATATATATATATATATATATATATATAATAAATACGACGATTAATGTATACAATTGATGTGAATAAAACAAAAAAATATATTTATAGAAAAAATCGTAAGGTATATTTTTATAGACAAAATAATGTAGAAGAAAATATTCAAATTAAATGTAATAGGACATACTAAAGAATATAGTACAGTTTGAGGAACATAATATCATTTATTGTATTTTAATATTTTTTTTGGATAATGTCCAATCGTCGGCTGCATTAGCAAGAAAAAGAATATATTTTTTTTGTCTAATTAGTTGTTAAGCACGTGACGATACATTTATTTAAAGTACCAGAAAATGAAATCATGTGATCAGCATTTAATAAACTAAAGTCTAAAAATTAATCTTTAAAAATTCACCAAATTCAGAAAATGTAGGTACAGATTCAAAAAAGATTTCATTTAAGGAAAATTTATGATCTTTCTCGTGATATATATTTTATAACCCTCAAATTATTATTTTAAATGCAAACTTTAAAAAAGTTATTAAGACAGCTTAAAAATTTAATTTTAAAATATCTAAGAAGAATTTTTCAAAAATCTTTCTTAGTGCACCCCTACACTAGAAGAAGAATCGCCATGCAAAATTTCAGCCCTTTAGGTCCAGCGGTTTGGTCTGTGCGTTTTATGTCAGTCAGTCGATCAGTCAGTGAGTCAATCAGTTCCGGGACTGTTTTATATATATAAATTATACATTAACTTTTATAAGGAAATATTTTAAGTTTTACAGAAAGTTTTTAAAAGTTACATATTTAGCCATTATAATAAAATATCAGTATTCCAGTGATTTCTTCTAGAAAAATTTAATTAATAATAGACACGTTCAGTCGCAAGATGAATAATGCAGTTTAAAAGCAATTCCATAATTTTATTTGCCACGTAAATTACAAACTAGGCTGCGTACCTTTAAACTATCTCAACAAAAGATTTCAAATCAAGCTGGGAGTAAAACAGTTAATATTAGACTAAGTAAGTTAAGGCACAGAACTAGAAATAAAATCTTCAAAGTTTAGCATTTAATTTAAGAAATAAGATCTTCAGGGAATCTAATTCTACAAATTACAGAGAAGCGGTAGCACTCTGTAATCAATTTAAACATCTTACTTTAAATTGGCTTAATTCAACTCAGATATAAAATTAAGTAGAGTATTAGAACTTAAAATGTTCCATAAGTTGAACTTCGCGTTCAAACTTTAAATAGCGATAAAAATGTTTTTAAATCAGTTTCTTAAAACTTCTTTATCCTATTTCTACCCTCTATATTTAAACTTTGCATGTTGAGTTTGATTGAGTTAATAAGAAAAAAATGTTCAAATTTTGGCTTTTAAAATCTAAAAATGACTTAAGAGTATTAATATATTTTATAAATTTTCAGCAGTTATAGTTTGTATTTTAAATTTTCCGTATTTGCACTTGGAAATGTAATATATAGGCAGGGTTCCGTAAAGCCTTTAAAATACTTAAACTTATTCAAATAAAGTCTTTTTCTATAATTAGTAAATTATCACACACATTAAAATTCCTTATTGGAATTACCATATTTTTCGGACCATAAGATGCACCGAATGATAGGACGATACCTCAAATTTATGGGAGGAGTTTTAGAAAAGAATATTTTGAATTTTTATAGGTATGTAAAGATATTTTCAATTCTTACTTAATAAAGTAAAAAAGATATATATATATATATATATATATAAGAATAACATTTAAAAGATTAACAATTATAAGAAATTATATATATATATATATATATATATATATAAAATATGTATATCATATATAATAAATTATTTATTTTATTTTAATGTTACCTTCGGATTATAAACCAAGCCCCAATTTCGAGTCGATTTTTTATGTAAAATGTCCGACATCTCTCTTATGGTCCGAAAAATACAGTACCTTAAAAAGTTTAGGAATCATATAACCTGTAAATTAGCAAGTTAATGGCTGCTGGAAAATATTTGAAATAGGGAATTAAAATTATGGCTCAGACTCAAAATTGAAACCAATTAAGAAGCAGTTGTGTCAGGAAGTGTTAAAGGATTGAAAGAAGGCTGAATTTTATGAAATTGGACGGAATTTGAAATTTCAATGGAGTCCCTTGGTCAGTTGAATTTATCTCCTGTTAGCAAGATAGTTTGTTACATCAGCAAATATCAGCTCGAGCTATCGACTGGATATTTTGAAGATCGTTATCAAGGGATGGTTATCCCTAAACAGAACTAGTAGCTCACATGTTTCTAAGTGCAAGTTTTGCAACTTAAAATCTATCTAGAATAATTTCGAGAGTAAGTATCTCTCTTCACTTTTTACCTGCCGGACTCTCCGAGTTCAACCCTCGAAGATTACTCAAGATCAGCCTAAGCAGCTGAAGTTTCGCCTATCAGTCCTCACTTTAGAATTTTCTTCCTTTTTTATAAATTTATTCCCTGCTAGGAAATTTCAATTCTCGCTCCTTCGAGTGTCTTTCCATTGGTTGGAATCTAGTTTCGTATGCAAAATTCCGTTAATTTAATTATCGATACAATACCGATATTTTCCGTATCGATACCTGTCACGGGTCGTTCCACTACTGTGCTGTAGTGTCAAGTCTCCAGACACTATGGCGCCGCTCCATTGTACTTCGTTATACCATCTGCCCGGTCGACCGGCTGACTGCATTGTCACTCAACCCGTTTACTTAGAAGGGGAGGAAATTCCACAGCTGTAATCACTCTAAAGGAATTATATGATTTTAAAGTTCCAATATTGTTTTCTAAGCAGCATCTCAATAGTCTTTAAGGCTTTGAGGTGTAGAAATTCCACAATGACAAATCAATTCAAGCTGGAATTTTTTTGGGGGAGGGGAATAATGTACAGGATTTTAAAGACATTAATTTTTTTAATCTGCTGTTCAGTAGGAAATCATCTAAAAGCTAATATAGCAAATGTCTATCCCGCAACGTCATTTTGATATAGTGAAGTGAATCACAGATTAGACACACAGAACTATGATAAACACAGTTCATAGAAGAGTTATTTATATCATTTTTTTGCGTTGTGTATAATTTAACGAATCACATTAAATTAGACGGGCAAAAAAAAATATTTCATATTAGGTTTTTCAGCCTTAGAGCTGAATATCTATTTCACTTGCTTATAATAAATGTACTTCCCATTTTTTATCATTCTTAAATAAGAGGTAATGTAAATGTTATTTGATATTACATAACGATAAGTAATCTTACAATTTCCAAAGTCAACATTTTCTTCTATGCAAGAAAAAAAAATTATAACTATCCTACAATTATTAAACTAAGAAAATTTAATCTTTTCAATATTTTACGTTTTGTTGCGCAATTGCACATGCATTTTATTTTTTAATTTTTCAATTTATAAAATATATTTATAAGCTCATAAATATTTTTTTAAATGTTAATAACATAACACAAACAGAAATTTTATGAAATAAAATTCCTCTCAATTGCACAATGAAATGAAAAATGTAGAAAATACTAAAGTTTTAGTGTGTATGTTATTTGGATTTTCGAGAATATTTTCAGTTTTTAATTTAAGTCATATACAAATAATACAAAAATTTCAATAACTATCTTTTAAAAAAAGTCACTTTTCATGCGAAATTTCCATATATTGAGAGAAATCGCATTTATTACATCAAATAAATATGCACAAACTACGAACAAAATGCATGTTAGACTAAGATGAAAGAAAACTGAAGTGAACTGCGCGTTCATAGCTGACTTTATTCCGCAAAGATAAATGCACTCATCCTTTTCAATCATAAAGTTCCCTAATACTCCATAGAAATGACGTCTCCTGAATTTTCAGCGTATTACACAAGGACTAACAAGATGCTTAAACTTGTTTGGTAAAACTCAAGAACTTACGCCCATTACGTTAAGTGTTCGTGTGCGAGAGAAAGTTTGCAAAAGATTTATCGAGAGGTTTTTGGGAGCTTATTTTCGGCGCGTATCTGGCCGGAATGAATCGTCGCCTTATCTGGCGGGAGAAATTTTTCTCTTCCCTCGTGAGAAATTTTTATAATTTCATTTAGATTGAAATTTGGGAAATGGTAAATAAACTTAAAATAATCAAGAAAAATTCAGCCAGTTTTTTTTGTCAGTTCTTTTAGATGTAGAGGGGATATTTTGTTTAACAACTTTATTCAATTCTATCTGAAATTGAGTCTTTAAAAGCTATGTTTTTTTAAAGAAGCTTCCCAAATAAATTCGATTAACATTAAATCAATTTGGGAATTATTAATAACGTTGTTGTTGTTGCTTATGCCACTTGACCGACAGCAACATCAGATCAAATCCCGAAGGCTATGGGCGATGAAGGTGCGGCTCCTGTTTTGACTGGCACCACAAGGGTCGGAGTCCGACTTGGCCAAAGGACCAGTCCCGTAATTTTGAACCGAATCAAGTCACAAGACCAGAACACTTGACCCCGCACCTCCAGAGGAAATTTTGAGAACTTGGAGGACATTGCATCCACGATAGATTTTACGTGCACCAGCTGCCATTAGTGTACACGGAAGTGGATTTGCCAGCGGCGAGCATAGAACCAGTGACTTCCAGATCACTAATCCGCTGCTCTTGTCAACTGGGCCACCGTGCTCATTATTAATAACAAACACATTTTAACGACTTCCAACCTTTTCCCCACGTGAGAATTCCAGAGAACCCCACCATCGTGGTCACGCTTATAATTGACGTGACCGGTTGTCTCTTCTCATCACAACGGCCAAGACACGCAGACTCCAGTTGATTAGCTATGGGAAAATATAGAAATCTTGAGAAGTTCATCCCGCGTTCCATAATGGAATCCGATACTTTTGCCGTACTCCAGAGGGTCAGGTGCCTTGCAAACATAATAGACCGAGCTCGACGGACACTCGACGAGATGGAAACGCGCACGCACATGAACCTGTAAAAAGGGAAGTCCTAACCAGACATCCCTGGTTACTCTACAAAGGAGCTATAAACGTCGCTGATTGTCAGCGCCGTTTGTTACTTGCCTTAACATTCTCGTAATTTTGGAACAGATCCACCCGTGAAGAATCTCCAAGCTATAGTGACTGAACTCGCGGATCCTGAACTTGGAATCTTTCTTTACTCACTAACCAATCACTTTCTCCTATCTGCCAATAGAAATCCAGCTTACAGACATCCAAAGTCTTCACCTACCTATGTACTGACCGAACTGGAAGCTACTTCACATTGGTGAAGCAAACTGAAGGATCCTGAAGCCGACCAGTCATCTCACTCCATTTTTCACATCGACTAATACTCGCTCTCCGATGTTACAGAAATATCTGCGTTAGAAGGCGTGGCCTAGGATACGCAGTTCATCACATCTTCTAATGGTCCTATGGTGCATTTAGTTAGTCATCGACTCGTTTCCAGAGATGAAATATCTCTGATAGCCACGATCCCGAGAGACAGACGATCGCTGAGCGGAATGCTGCGGAATTACCCGACTTACATCGGCACATCCATGAACCCATAGTTTTAAATGTTTAATTTTCTATATTTTGTACATAGCCTGTATTTTAATTCGGATTGCCATTAAAAGCATTGAAAATACCAAAAAGGCTGTCAGTCACTTTTTAAGGCAAGTCCTTACAATACAAATAAATGTATTACTAGTGTGAGTATTTTGGTACTCTCATATTGTATATTTTTCAATTTTCTAATAGATTTCCAACAGCTACAGTTCTTTTATACCTTTATTATGATGAGTTAAAAAATTATTTTTAGTTGTTAAGGGTAAGAAATTTAACCAAAAATTATCTTTCTGGAACTCAAAACTTCATGTTTCATTTACAGGCATTTTTGGAATATTTTTTTCTTCAAATGAGTGGCGTCAGGCTGATGGCCGAATGGCCTAGTACCAGAGGCTGTGGGTTCAAGTCCCCCTCATGGCATGAACGTGTATAGCAGCTCAGAATCGGCTTTAAAAAGTAGGTCCCGGTCTAATTTACCCTCGTGTAGCAAAAAATGACCGTAGCGAGCTCAAACAACCAACCTCAAATGCTTGTTTATACAAAACAAATCACTTTTGACATCCAAGATTCTTTAACAGTGTGAAGTATGG
Source organism: Dolomedes plantarius (assembly GCA_907164885.2). NCBI lineage: Eukaryota > Metazoa > Arthropoda > Arachnida > Araneae > Dolomedidae > Dolomedes > Dolomedes plantarius. Next base: position 76,049,943 of record OU015496.1, read on the forward strand.
CTGTAAGAATTTTGAATATTAGTTTAAGGTATATTTTATAGATACCTGCAAAGCCAGTTTCCCTATTACAATTATATTTTCATTTTTTGTGTATAGGAAAGGTTTCAAGTCATTTTGTGGTAAGCATTTATAAAAATCTTATTTGTTAACTTTTTCTTTCCATTTAAATTCTCTTATTGAGAATATTTTTTGTCCTAGGTAAAATATTATTAGAATTGGTATTCTAAATCAAGCATCCTGATGAAAATTTAATGAAAATAGAACAAACAAACTCTGTAAACAAGAGCCTTAAAGACCAGTAAGTAGCACAGGATGGTTCGCAAGAGAGTAAAATCACTGAAACGCGGCAAGAACTGACGCAAACATCGTAGAAAACATACGGTTTGCGGGTAATAGAATCGTAATCCCTGTAGTTTGTATCAATCCAAAAGAGATATCCCTTCTGTGTAGAATTTGGTGCCATTGATTCCCTAAGTCGTTTATCCAAAGCACAAAGTGTTAACAAAACACATGCAAATGACTCTCAGCCAGAAATTCTCAGCAGTAGGAATTTACTACGGAGATAAAAGTATGATTATATTATTACATAAACAAAATTTGTTACATTTCGTTGCCAACGAATCGTTGAGAAAGTGCGAAGTGCTTTATGCAATGACGTAAACAATTGCCCCACCTGCCATTTTCCTAAACAAGTTTGTGTCTAGACAATATCGGATAACAGTCACTTAATTTATATCAGTAGATAACGACTTTCTGCGAGAATAGATATTAAAATGGTAAGTACAGTGGTGCCTCGAATTACGAGTTTAATTCGTTCCATGACGGAGCTCATAACTCGAAATACTCGTATCTCGAATCAATTTTCCCCATTGAAATGAATGGAAAAGCCATTAATTCCTTACGGGCTCCCCCAAAACACCGCAATTTTTTGTTACATGCTTTTAAATAAGAGAAATGTGCTTATAAATGATGAACATTGTATAAAAACGCAATACAATAGAATGTACTGCAATAAAACGTGTATTACTGAATGTAATGTACAACATCTACCTTGCAGATCAGACTTGAAGATGCTGATGTCAGAGGAGGAGAAAGGCTGAGCTGAGTAATTAAATGTTATTCTTTGATTTTTAACCAAGGTCATCCCATCCCCTAGACCCCATAGTGGTTCCAGTGTGGGGGAGGGAATTGAAGCTAATTCTCTGTGAGAGAGGTTGGACGCTGTTCGGTTTCGGATGGCGACTCCGAACAGCGCCCAAGTCTGGGCACAGCAAGCTGCCCGGGGGATAGTTGTTGAGTGTTAATCTCTCGGTTTAAAACTGGATAGTAGTCTTAGAATAATATTATACAATTATATATATAATAGCCGTTGTCTCTGTATAACACTTTCGGGCTGTACTCATCTTTCAACTGAAGCCCTCAGTAAACAAATGGCCGGTTTGGCTTAATTTCAATTTCGGATGTGGATCAGAATTTATTCTTACCTAAAAACTAATATCTTCTCCATCAAATCACGTTTGTTCAGCCTATTTTTCTATAAAACATTCAGAACTAAAAAAAATTGGATGCTTTTAGGTGTATATTTCACAGTTTTTAAAAATCTGTTTACTTTTGCGATGAATTCTGAAAGTAAACAAACTTCAATGTGAATGAATCAAGTAGCTCAAGTATTCATATCGCGTAGTGAACTGTAAAATACTGGATGGCAGTCTACTACTCCAATCGCATGAAAAACTAAATAAATAAAAAATAATGAAAGGGTTTGCTTTTACAAGGTGTGGATTAAATGCAATATTGTTAGATAATTCGGGATATTTTTTAACTTTCATATACTTTTACCATTATGACGTCATTAGTATTATGACGTCAAAATGACGGGTTACCTTCTAGTTGTATAATAATTGTACATAAAGGTTGTAAATATTATATGCTTATCAGGTTCTCAGTTGATGAGCCCCGTAAAATGACGTTCGCTGCGCAAATTAACGGTGGGGTATCTAAAGCTTGCTCGCAACCCAAATTATAGCTCGTAACTCGAAGCAAAAAATCTGCCTAGAGAATTCTCGTACCTGGAAAAACTCGTAAGTCGAGGTACCACTGTAATTTTTTCTATACCCTATCGACCTGCACAAATTTCATGGAGCCATTCATTTTTTCCTTTAGATTTCAATAATTATAAAGTTTCAGAAAATTGATTGAAATGTGCTGTAATATGAAACACAACTTTGTAAATATAGTTTTATTAATTTATTCAAAATACATAAAGGTAGATTTACCTGTTTACTAAGCTACTTATTGGGGTAGTACGTACAAAATTGCGGGTATTTTAAATCATATTTTTCTTGCGTATTATTTCTGTTCATTTATGGAACAGAGTTGCAATAGAACTGATCATAAGTAGCAAAAATTGAAAACAATGCCATCCAAATTGTGGCATCAAGAACAGGGACATCGCAGACAACGTCCGAAATATGTCTCTAAATTACTATTTAATAGCTTTTCTATCAATAAGAAAAATGCAATTTAATTACAGAATGTAGAAAAAAATTCAGGTAGTCTCTTCTAACGAAACTAATGCTGATTATTAACGTAGAATTGCTTGTCGTTGCTTACCTCTATTGTTTGTTTGTTTGTTTGTGTGTGTGTGTGTGTGTGTGTGTGTGTGCGTGTGTGTGAGAGAGAGAGAGAGAGTCAGTCAAAAGTTTGACGCATTTTGGTACTTTACTGTTTAACTGTTTACTGCTTGCCCAAGCGATACAGACTGGGTTTGGCGCGCTGCCAAAATTATAACTCGTGACAACGGACGGTTTTAGCTTCTGAAATTTTGCTTTCCGGAGGACCGTTATGGAGGAACGTAATAATACGTTAAAAGATTGTTTGTTTTTAAAACATATGTCCACAAATCTTGAAATAAACAAAAGTATTTACTCATTAAGGCTGCTATGTACTAAGAAAAAGAATCGTATTTCCCCTTTCCTCTTCGTGCAGACTCTTGTGGTGGAGGAGTCCAGTTAACAGTTCAAGAATTCCACCCCCCTTAGGATTGACATTTTGAGGGATTGTAATGGCTCTCTCTCTATAGGGGGGGTTAAGCGCTGCCCCCCAATTTTTTATTTAAAATATATTTTTGTCCACTATTTACAGGCACATAAATGCTGATAATCAAATAAAATTGGTATTGTCAAATAGCCTGAACTTTTCTGCATTGCGCTACAGGATTCATTTTATAAATTTCGTCCACCGAAGGAATTTATGAGCATTTAAAACACACTATACGAGATTTTTCCCCGAATAATTTAAATTTTAAAATATGAATTGAATTTTTTTAAAAAGAAAAATGTACACAAATGTAAAATTTCTTTCTCTGACGGAGTAAAATTTTTTTTTTAATCTTTGAATCCAAGTCGACAATCCGTTGACAAATTTTCTCCATAGGTTAACATTGAGGTGAGTGAATCCAATGTGGTTAGTACATAGCAGCCTTAACGACTGTATATTTTGAACACTAGACAGCGATATCAAAACCAAATAGCTTAGCTACATCCATTTCTCCTAATCCAAAATTACGTTTAACGTCTCTTCACGTGCAGCCCTGTTGCGTTCTTTCAAAAATAAGTTACTGTTTTTCTATCTGTTGAAAAAAAGAATCTCATATGCGGTAAAACTCTATTTTCCCCAAAAAATCCTGCTAACTGGGTAATGCTGCCGGAAAAATGTTCCAGTACTTTTAACAAAATAAATCTATCAAAAATTTTATCAAAAAGAAATTGATCTTATACAAGTTCCTTTAAAAAAATAGTTCTGATTTTTGGGTTGTAAATAGCATAAACCTATTTTAAAATTTACTAAAATCACTTCAAAATTCTTAAATTTCTGCATGGCACCGAAATTACATTGAATTCTTCATAACTTACAAAAAGCGGATAATAGCATTTTGATAGACTAGTTTATCATAAATATTTCCTTACTTCATTTCTTCAAATAACAAAAAAGAAAAATAATTTACTTTGAAAATCATATCATGGAAAATATCTCTTCTTATCGTAATGTAAGAAAACTCTTTATTTAAATGAAAACCCTGTTTATGACGCTGGGCAAATTTAAGAGTCAACGCAAGCACTAAGGGCATTGTGAATGTAGCTCAAGGGACATCGCATACAACCTCCGAAAATATTATGTTATTTCTAATGAAAACTATCCACCTTAAATAACATTCGTAAAATCGTTAAAATAACGAGCCGAGTTGAAGGTATTTAAGCGAATGTCTCGTTTAAATGCATAACACATAATTATGAAGAAAGTCCCGAATATTCAATTTATGACGTAAACATAAAAAGTAGCATTAACTTCACAGGCACTGAAAGCTTAATTTTGATGATACGTTTAGCTGCAAATCTCAAGCGCAAAGAAATCTTTTCCATTGAATTTCCTCTTTGGAGAAAATTGGATTTTTCAGGGATTTGTGTTCGCATCTTTTAAAGGAATTTTTCTAAATATAGATATTCCTTAATTTATATCCAAATAGATAACTTTTATGATTTCTGTGGTAAACGTAAATTATGATGAAGCAACAAAATTTCTCTGAACGAGAAGCTATAAACTGCTATAACATTAAAATATGCCTGATTTCAGTAATTTTGCTCGCTCTCTGTAAGATTGAAGTAATACATCAGTGGTATTCTAACTACTCTTAAGCATAATTTTACGTAAAACAAATCGAAGAAGCAAAGGCTATAAAAATATTCAATTCAAATTAAATCAATAAGATGTTTATTAGTATTTTTTCTGTGGTGTGCATTCTCACTGATATCTCTCTTTTTGCTTAACGCGGACTCGAGTAGCGCTACCTTATCATATAACTACTTGAATCGTGGCTTACAGAAGCTATAATACTTAAAAAAAAATTGTATCACTTAAAAGATTAATGCTGGATAGATCACTGCGACTGCGTACCTTAAGCTTGTACAGAGAGAAAAAAAATTTTAAATTATACTTTTATATACAACCAATAAAATTCTATAAACGTAATCAGCAAATAATTTATAATCTCAATAAACTTCAGAAACAAGGAACAATAAACAAAAATGTAAATTTTACTCCTTTATCTGAATAATTGTAGAGTGTTTTTAATCCACAAACCATATCAATGCTTTCTGTGAATTTTATTTCCCAATTCCCATAACAATTGCTACTTTTAGGGCCGTACTGCTGGACTGTTTTGAACTTTTTATTTGAATAAATGCCTTTCAGTTCCTAACACCAAAGTGGCATGGTGAGGCGTCACCATATATCGTTAGAACTACAGAAATGAAATCCAAAGTTCGCTCCATGGGGTGCCAGGCCGTCAGTAACTTGGCGAGTTGTTGAGTTGGCGAGTTGTTTCAACCGTTACTTCAAAGCTAATACTTGATAAATTGATCCACGTCGATAAACGCCAAGTTCTTTGGATGATGATCTGATTGACTGGATCTGTTGCCATCCTTTCCTGGACAACTATTTGGCATGCCTGCCTTCAAACCGGAGTATGAGGGATCCGTTAAACCATAGGTTGGGACCATTAAATATGAATTGAACCATCGACTGCGACACGTTTGGAAAAATCTACTCTAAAATTGGCACGCGGAAACTCACCTGATAACGTAGTCTATTGACTTTAACACTGCCACAGGTGACTGTATTTTGCATAATTTTCCCCTTTTCTTGCCATTTTTTACATTTATTACAAAGTTTTACCATGAAAATTTAATAACTAACTACCTTTATTTTACGAGTTGATATAATACGTTTTCCCAGCGATAAAATTTTGTTTTCGACTCTTAAGTTATAAAACACACTTTAAAATAATTTTCATAGCTACACAAAGTTACAATCACGTAAAATATTAAGAATAGGCAGACGGGACATTCCAATTATGCTATTTTAGTTCAGTCGTATTGGAACTCGGAAAGGAAATCAATTGTTAAACATCTAAGCTTCAAAAATATGTCTAGCGTCAAATTAATAAAACTTGCTTTATTCTAATAACTACAGAAATCAAATGTATCAGTTTCCTCTTTTGTTACTATGATTAGAAGTTTATTTATTGTATGATTTAAGGTATCCAATCCACGCTACTGATGACTTCAAAAGTTCGAATTATTTGTAATGAAAAAAAGTATTTTTATAAATATGACATAAAAGAGCGGACGATCGCATTTTTCTGAAGATTCACATTATGCAAATTGTAAAATTTTCGTCATTAAAAATATGTGAAGTAGCATGTAAAATTCGGTATTCATAAAGAAAGTACTCAAATCTTTGAAATTATCAAGCTTGGCATATATCCATGTAGAAAGTAATTTAATTCAACCTTACAAACATCTCGAAAAACCCTTTTATATTGAGGATGTAAAATATTTTTCTGAATAAATAATTTTCATAAATTTGTGCAGTCAATGCATTTATAACAAGGTGCTTTTTAATATCTATGTGAAAAGACTTTGTGTTCTTTTTATCTGATTCAAATAAATTTAAATTTATAAATCTTCACTGAGTTGGTTACATTGATGCAACTCATTAATTTTAGGATTCCACATTTCGTTATATCACGATATTCCTTGCTCATTTGAAGTCTGTAAGTCTGAGATTTTTTTAAGAATAAATTTATTGATAAGAAAATATCTAAAGAAAAAAAGGCAAGGAATTGAAGTTATTAGAATTGAAAAAAAAATTATAAACACGTACTTGTATTTCATGTTTCAGATTAATTCTTATAATTATTATTTGCAATAAAAAATTGATTTTATTATGCAATAATTATATTTTATTTATTATTCAAGAATATTAAATATTATATTTAATATTAAATATTATATATATATATATATATATATATATATATGAAATCTTCAGCCATTTATTAATAAATTATGTAACTATTTTTCAGTAAGATATATATTATATTTATACCAAAATCTGTTCTCATAGAATTCTATAAAGACTTTAACTCTTTGCATGCCATAGACATCTCTTTGGTGACGCGATTATTACATAGTTATGGAGTTACAACTCCATTGGCACCGCTATAGAGACATCTAATGTGTGAACTATAATAATTATCAGTTTCTTCACTGGCCTGATATGAAATTTACTTGAGTACTCTGCAACGGTGCTTCGACTATTATGCATTTGGTTTTATGGGTTCAAATTACTATTGGCATGAAAAGAAGAAGAAGATAGTGTAGATTTTCGGAGGAGAAGATAGGTTTTATTGCTATAGGTGACGATTAAAATATATTAGACTTTGAAACACATAGTAAATTGTGGTTGTAGGGTCGAAATTGTCAATATTCCATAATGTTACACAGTTTCATACGTAAGATTAAATTTCATATATAAAATTAAAACATCTTGGGGGGGGGGCTAGTACTTTTCCCATCTTCTCTGAACTCACAGAAGGATTTTTCAGATTACAGATTTAACGTACCCATTATATACGGCCTAGGCACAAAGGAATTTAATAGCGTTCGTCGGGATTCGAATTGAGCACCCCTAGTTCCAAGCCTGACGCTACCACTAGGCTACCTGGGTCCTCTAATGCTTAAAGTAAAACAATGGGGAATGAACTGTAAATTAAAGCATTTATCCACTGTTTTCAGATTTCGACTTCCTAAACATTTCAGCAATACATGAACGTGAAAGTATTGGATATGATGCATGACAATTAGTAAATCAGTGCCCTTTTTAGATGACTCTAGCCCAACACACTTCTCGACATCAGTTATATTTTATTTCTCAAAGCCGCCATAACTTTTCGTCCCATCCATTAAAGAGAGGGTTTCTGCTGAAATAAGTGAATTTAAAAAATACTGTTGAATTGTTGCTTCGACAATAATAATCACTAGTAAAAGCTCAAAGTTAGAATTTCAGCTGATAAATACCCATTGGCATAAACTTTGCTTATAGTTATTAATACTCGTTTCATAGGTGAAAGAGACAAAAAAAAGATTCAAATTGTGATTTGAAAAAAGTGTGAATACCATAATTGGCAAACAACAACATTGGAAAAATACTGAGTTCGCCTATTTCACTACTACAGCATTGTTGCCAAAAGATAAATAACATTGAACTTTTCTCGACAGTCTTGGAACAAAATTAAGAAGTTTTTCCTCCTTTTTCAGTTTTATATATGAGCCATTAACAAGCCAAATCGGTTAAGTCCACTTTTTAACATTTTTGAAATTTTAGTGTCAAAACACTTGATTGACTCATAATTTTTACATTCATAATAAATTTTTCAATAACGATTAACACCACTAAATGACAAAAAATTAATTGTTGGGTATCGAAAAATACGTACCGCAAATTCTTGACTCTAATACGCACACATGTATAATACGCACCCATAACTTTTTAATATTTTATTTAAAATTTGCACAGATATTTATTAGCAGAAATAAAATTTGAAATAAAAAGAAACGAAAACGTCAAATTCGGTAGCAAAAAATTTTTTTTTAGTTCAAAACAAACTATACTGTCAAATTATCAGTCTTTATCACTTTCACTAGACTACCTTAGCCCTCGTGTAGCAAAAGTTGACCGTAGCGCTCCAAACCAAACCAATCAAACAAACAAACCAAATCACTATAATACAGTTCATCTATTGTTGTTGCGTCCATATCATAATTATTGGTGCTGTCGTAATATATATCGCCATAATCATCCTCATTTGATGACACCTGCCCATCTTCCCATAATATGTCGTTCTCGTTGACGTCTCACGTTAAGCAATTGATAATTTTTCTGCTGCCCTATAGGACCATCTTGAAGAAATTTTGAAATAAATAAATAAAATAAAACTAGCTGGTGCCCTTCAAAACATGACGGCTAGATAGTAAAAAAAATGTACTAATACACAAATTATACTCAACACATCATTGCCAAATGTTGAAAATCATAATACTGCGCAGAAACAAATTAATGTGTTTAAACGGCCTCGTGCTTAGTGAGTATCTAAAGCCAGATTTAAAAATATCACTGAGTATGCGCAGAAAGCAAATGTTTAATTGTAAATTATCCCTCATTAAACAACGCGAAATCAACAATTTCCATCAGGTTTAATCTTATATTTCACAAACATAATTATCATAAAAATAAAAATTGCAGGGAGAGATCTAGAGAGACTCCTCGGCATTGAAACATGTCACTGAGCATGCGCAAAAACAGTGAGTTTGTAAAGCCAGATTGAAACATGCCACTCAGCATGCGCAGAAACAGTGAGTTTGCAAAGCCAGATTGAAACATGCCACTGAGCATGCGCAGAAATAAAATTTTAATTGTAAATTACAGCTCATTAATAAAAATTGCAGTTACAAAAACCAAATTTGACAAATTTACAGATTACAAACTTTCTTTTAATACCAAAATGAAGTAAATTGATGCAGTAGTTTTCTCTCACGGACTGCCCAAAAGTCCGCTTAGAAACTTAAATATATAGATAATTATTTTTTGCACTTGCAGCAACCGGGGACTATCACTGTTTCACGCCGTGGCGGATAGGAATTGCCAGTGCCGTTTGTTTGAAAGAAATACCTACTTAGTAAACGGAAGGATGAATCAGGGAGTGCAGATACGCGCGCACCCGTGTTGCGATAAAGTTTTACAGCTGCTATACGTTCGTTTATTCCATGTTTAAAACTACTTAATTTTTTGCACACGCGTATAATACGCACCCTCATTTTTGAGGACTAAAATGTGAAAAATGAGTGTTCTATACTCAAGATTTTACGGGAACTTTTTTCAGGAGCCAATCAACTTAAGGGGATGGTGGACCTTTCAAAACGATTTTTGAAATTTTTACCACAGAGATATGAAATTTTGTATATATATTCATTAAAGTATAATAATATTAAACACCTTATAAAATTTTATAAATATTTTTTTAAAAATATTTTATAATTAAAAAATTTAAATTAAATTACCCTTCTTTAAAATGCTCCTTGCGACTCAATTTTAAACTTTTCCCCTTAATTTTGCATTTATATTGCTTATAAATACTTTCTGAACAAAGTTATGTATTTTTTTGTACTTTCGTTGAATAGTTAATTTTTAGAAAATATTTTTATGCTTGTACAATGAATTTTCGCGAAATTTTTGTACTTTTCTACACTAAAGTTAAACTTTTATAACCTAAATGACCTCGAATCCTAAAATGGATACATAACTTTATTTTGATGTATTACAGGAATCTTTATTATAAATTTCATAAAACTTCGTCAAAAATTATGACGCGAGGAGCATTTTAAAGACTTTCAAATCTGGAAATTTCTTATTTTGAGAAAAAGTCATTTAAAAGATAATTTTTTATCTACCTTTAATACTTACTACTCTAAAGCCACCAATTTTTCATTTTTCTTTTCACTACACATTTTAAATGCATTTCATTCCAATATTTACATGCTTTTAAAATATTATTACACCCTGAAAAAAAAATTCCAATTTTTGCTCGATTTTTGGTAATTTTAAAGTCCACCATCCCCTTAAGTCCAAACTCTAATGTAATTCATTGCAACAATGCAATTCAAAGGCAGAATTAAGTACTTGATGATAACGATCAACTGTTTAGTGTTGTTTCATCACAAAAAAAATACAATGAATGAGTCAGTTACGGTCTAACTGCTGCAGAAGTAAGTACTTGGGAATTATTAAACAATTATTTTAATTTTTCTGTTGTAAATATGTAATGTGATGACGTAATTGGATGCTATTACTCTTTTTTCACTCGCCAAATCAGTTAAGTTCCTTAGTCACGCAAAAATTGTAATAATAATAACGATTACTTAAGGATATTCTATCTTATAGATTTTATAAGTAGTCAGATTAAAGCTGCATCTCTAATAACACATTATATAATATTTATTTGAATTTCTATTTTCGGAGGAATTTTAAAAAATAATGTATATTATTTTATCACTTTTCTCTAATTTTGTTTTATGGGCTATACACACACGTTATATATATATATATATATATATATATATATATATATATATATATTGTAGAGACAGGCGAGTCACTATAACAAGGAATAACGCCCCCTATCGTAGGGGAAGAGGTACTACGCAGAACGCTGGGGGTGATTGCAGACTCCAGACGTATCTGAGAAGCTGTGACAGAGAACGACGGACCTCCGTCGATTGCAGACTCCGGTCGTGTCTTAGATATTTTTTTAGAGAGAAAAGTTCGGAGGTGATTGTAGACTCCGAACGTAGCTGGTATTTGCTTTAGAGCGTTGAGGTTACGTTGATAATTTGTTCCTGTAAATATTGTTCTTCTACCTGTTATATATATCGCCTCTTGTATTTGTCCGTGCTGTGCTCTTATAATAAACTATATGTTTTAAAAAGAGCTGGTTCTAGTTTGTAAAAAAAAGGGATTTTCAACCCGCCATCCGTCACAACACGCTCCCATTACGAGAACCAGTGCTTAATCAGAGTGAACCAGAGCAAAGGACTGTTGACAGAGCTAATGAAAACGACATTCAGATGTCATGGAAATCAGGTAGGAGATATTTGATATGATTTTAATTGAAGTATAATTTCATCGGAGATATATAGATATATATAAGGAAGATATATAAATATATATAAAGCGAAAATGTATAACAATTCGAGAAAAGAAGATTTGATAGAACTTCTTGGTGAAATAGATGATGCACCAACTGTTGGTTTAACAGTGATGGAATTAAAAAATAGAATTGAGGAATGTCAATCTTTTAAAGATGAACCAGAGTTTGTAGCAGATTTACTGATCTCAATAGTGGAAGATAGAAGAAGAAAGGAAAAAATTTAAATTAATGCTAGGAATACGAACTTAGCACTTGAAGCTTACAAAATTGAATTGGAGAAAATTAAATTAGCGCAGCGGGAAAAAGAAATTGAATTGGAAACAATTAGAAGTCAGAACACGAATAAAAATAGATATCCGCCCAAAGACTGTTACGTATATGAAGAAAATACCCACCTTGCCAGATTTTGTTCGCAACTGGGTACACAGGAAAAACACTTCGATCTCTCAAAGAATGAGACAACAGAGAAAAATGGTGGCGACAACATGATAGCGAAGATCGGATTTACACGTTTAGAATCCGACAAAATAATAAAGCAACCATTGCAAAGTGACAATATTAGCCTGATTTCTGCTTTTGGAGAAACAATTAAAGCCAGAGTGGCGAGAATTCCAATTTCTCTTAGCAACCCCGAAAAACCGTCCGTTTTCAGACCTGCCGAGATTTTTGTAGCAACAGAAGAGCTACACGGCCCCGGGTTGTTGACCCCACAGGCGCACAATTTATTGCTTTTGGGAGAGTCATGCCCCACTGCAGCAGAGCTTGAGCCGGACAGTAGAATCCCCACGAAAGGGTCTGAGGGGAGTGAAATATGTGTAAACCACAGTACTTCTGTAAATTCACGGTCGCGGCGAGAGACGAAAAGGTGTAACCCGATATTAGGTACTGATAAGCGAAACGGAGAAAGTTGTTAATCGATAAAAGCGGTTCTTGATCATGTTAAACGGAAAATGGAGAAAAATAAGATTGTGGAAAAAGAACTGCCTATTTCTAATTTAAAGTCGGGTGTGAAACCTGAAATGCGGAATAATTCGTACGAATATTCCGAGCAGCGAAACCATGAACAAATAAGTAATTCGCACGACTTCCATACGTTTGAAAATAAGAAAGATGTGCATGAACTAGGAAGTGAAAGTGGTGTTTCGAAAAGTCATGTTATCGAAGTAGAGAAATCGAAAAGGGATTCGCGCTTTTTCATGGGTGGTAAAATTAGGAGTAATATGCATGATGTGGAAAATGTAATGGGTGCTTCAGAACTGCATGTTTGTGAGACGGAGAAGTTAAAACCGTCAAAGGCCAAGTCATCTACTTTTAGTAACGTGCTAGATAAGTCCAATGTTCCCAACGTTACGTACAATAAATGTGCGACTTCACTCTGTGAGTATGTGAAAACCGCTGCGGAAACCGGTGACGAATCACAAAATTTAAAGACTCTGTGCGGTGAATTGCATGCTAAAGTAGAGGAGAAAAATGCTACGATTTTGTTGCTGAAGGAAGAAGTGGCAAAATCAAATGCCGTTGTGAATTGTGTGTCTAAGGAAAGTGATGCGGTCCTACAGAATGGGTCACGAGCGCAAAATGACCGCAATGAATGCGTAGTGTTTGAGAGGAACTACAATAAAAGAAAAAAAAACTGTCTAAAATATTGCACCAGAGACTGTTCCTGATTACAAACTGTGCCATTATAAACTGTTCCTGAACAATGACTTTTCATTGAACATTTTTTTTTATTAATTGTTATATTATTATTGCTAAGCATTTTAGATGTGAAAATCAATATTTTGATATACTAAGTTAATTCTTTACTCATTTATCTATCTATAATTATTTATTTTGTGTATGTTTTGAATTTTTTTTTATTCTGCATGTAGTAAGATTATATGAATATCTAGCTAAGTATATTTTTTTTGTCAACATTATATAATCGAGCAGGTAAAAGTGATTTGTCATATTATGTTACCTGATAATAGTAGTTAAGATGTGGTTCGCCTGTCACTTAAGTTTCAGATTAAGATTATTTTAGGTATAATCCCAATCTTGAGGGGAGGGTGTAGAGACAGGCGAGTCACTATAACAAGGAATAACGCCCCCTATTGTAGGGGAAGAGGTACTACGCAGAACGCTGGGGGTGATTGCAGACTCCAGACGTATCTGAGAAGCTGTGACAGAGAACGACGGACCTCCGTCGATTGCAGACTCCGGTCGTGTCTTAGATATTTTTTTAGAGAGAAAAGTTCGGAGGTGATTGTAGACTCCGAACGTAGCTGGTATTTGCTTTAGAGCGTTGAGGTTACGTTGATAATTTGTTCCTGTAAATATTGTTCTTCTACCTGTTATATATATCGTCTCTTGTATTTGTCCGTGCTGTGCTCTTATAATAAACTATATGTATTAAAAACAGCTGGTTCTAGTTTGAAAAAAAAGGGATTTTCAACCCGCCATCCGTCACACATATATATATATATATATATATATAGATAGATAGATAGATAGATAGATAGATAGATAGATATAGATATAGATATAGATATAGATATTGATATAGATATATAGATATATAGATATATATATATATATATATATGTAGATAGATAGATAGTTAGATAGATAGATATAATCTTCTTAAAACGCATTCAATGCTATTAAAATAGGAAAAAAATGACTATCACATTTAAAAGTGTAGTTTAAAATAAAAAATTCGACATTCTAAGAGGTAGTTTAAAATAAAAACTTTCTTTGAAGGTAGATATTTCAAGGCTAAAATAGTTAAATAGTTTCATTTCAGGAATTGTAGAAGTCTTGAAAAATTCAGTACGATTTCTTTATAGGAAGCGCATAATTAAACATATTTTATGTAAACTTTGCAATCCAGTTCAAGAAAAGGATCTAGGAAAATTCTTCATATATTATTCTCTTCATATAGATGTTGAACTTCCTGTAGACATTTCACATATTGCTGCGTAAAACTGCATGATATTTTTATGTAGACATTGAAAACAATCTCTCTGTGTGGGAATCCCAATATTTAGTTTTATCATTTTGGCCTGGGAAAAAGACTCTTTTGAAATGTAAAGAAGAAATCAATTAGAGCAATCAGGTGTTTTTTTTATTATTTCAAATTAATTCATAACGGCTTCGGCGAAATATCTAATTGAATGAGTAAGAAATCTTTTCCAGTTGCAATAATCGGTATAAATATTTGTTTAATTATAAATGAGATTTAGATATTTTTTTTCTATATTTCAGCTAACTAACATTTATTTTAACAATTAAATTAGAACATGTTTCTCATTACGTTTATGAATTGATTTTAGGTAATTTTATATTTATTCGTAAAAGAAACTTTTAATTAAAACGTTCAAGCTTATTTCAATCAAAAGTTCTGCATTTTCTTAATTAAAAATGTTTCATTAATCTCATTTAAATAAGGAATAATTCAAATTTTCAATTTTTCCACATTAGTGTCACTTTAATAAATCAAATTTGATTAGTAGAAGCCTTTCAATACGTACAGCTTGATAAAACTTTCAGTTAAGCACTGAAATCTAATCAGTTTATAGATAGAAGTATTCTGTGTCGTTTTCCTATTACTTACCATACGAGAAATCGCACTGATCTAATCGAATTTGAAGCTTATAAAGACTAATATATAAAAAATATCTTATTAACTTTCTGATAGTGGTAGTATTTATCTAATATTTTTTTTCTGAGTAATTAAATATTTCTCTTTCTAAGTAACTCATTAATATTTTAGAAATATTTAAGAAATGTTCATTTTACTGAAAAAATTCTTAAAGAGTTCATCGGTTTATCTTAAATTTCAACACATTTAAGAAACTATTTTATTAATTTCCTTCGAAAGGTGTTTATTCAGAGTATTTTGTTTTTAATTCAGCAAACCTTATGATGATTTATGAGGAAACATATTTTAGTCGTTCCTTTTTTACCTTTTCTATCATATCTGCTAGTTTTGCCCCAATCTCTCAAAAAACAAATTCGGTGCAATTCATATAGTCGTACGATTAAGAAAAGAAAACGGTTCCAGGAGTTCTATAACATTTTGAAATATAGCGTTAGAAAGAAATCCTGTTAAAGCAATGTACTCAGTTTGACCAAGGGATGGAATCTGAGATTATTACTTGTCTGTACAAATTGGTTGATTGGTTGGCTGGTTGATCAGTAGAGAACGCTATGGTCATTTTTGGTACACGAGGAGTAATTAGACCGTGACTTACTGTTTAAATCCGATTCTGAACAGCTACACTTATCCATGCCAATAGTGAGATTCGAACCCATAGACTGTGGTATTATGCCAGCCATTCGGCCATCGCCCAGACGTCATATAGGATTCTTTATTAGACATCACACTGTCCCTGGAATTACAAAACAGGCGAATGTGTTGTAATCTTACTATTAACAGCTAAAGGTAAACAAATGTTAGTTTTTCAGTCAGCAGACACGGGGACGGGCTAATCTCGCGAACCGAGCATAACAGGATATCGCGACTGGTACCGATATACGCTGACGGCCGAGACACGTGCACTGATGCTATCCTCAACTTTAAAAACTTTAAACTTTTTAATTATTCATTTAAAACCGCCGAACTCAATAGAAGAGGACAGCAGAAACAGCTGACATTCCGGGTGGGCCAGCTCCTTTCCATTTCGCAAATTTCCACTATTTTCATGCATGCAAAATTCAACTTTTCCGTCCTCCAATTGACAATTTTTTTATTTCCATGAGTTTTACAACTCTTCATCTTTAAGGATATACACATTTTTATAAATTTAAAAACGTTTTTCATTGCAAACGAAGCTTTTTCCCCAAAGCAGTTTTCCGAATTCCACGAAATCGACTATTTTGATGGACAAATATTTCGGTTTTCTGCACCTATTAATGTCAATTTTACGATTTATCGGCATTTGCTAGATGCTCAGCTTCCAAAATATACCAAATACATTCAATAAAAAAAAGTTTTCATTCTAAAAGAGCGTACTTGCTAAACTCACTATTAACTGAATGCTGAGTTCTTAATTTTTCGACTTATTATTTTACTCACTAATAATTCCAGCAAGTTCGTGAAATTTGTTTCTAATTAATGAGCAACTGATAGGATTCTTCCACCACCAATTTTGAATTCGTCAGAACTGTCTTTCTAATTTTAAGCACTTTTTCCACCCGAGATTAATATTTACATTCGGCCTTACCGCAATACATCTTCTATCTTGCTCAACTGCCTGTGTGCAGTCGTGGCGCAGTGTTCTCGCGCTGACCTGGTAAACCCTACGTTGTGGGTTCGGTCCTAGGTGGTGCTGCATTTTCCAATTCCCTATCTTGGTGTTTTTTGTTTTCCCCCCGCGTAAGTCTGCAATCATCTTATTACGAATTGTTTGACACTGCACAGGGCCTTTTTTCTTTTACTATGCGAACTTTCCATCTTGTTTGCTGAGGTCATTTTTTCCGTATCTTTGCAATTAATATCAACTTATTTTCTTTAATTTTTTTAATTCTTCATTTTAATCTTAATATATTTCTAATATATAAATTTATCTTACCCTTCTACTCCTTGAAGGTTTTAAACTTAATTTTTATATTAATGTGACTGGTAACTTTAAATTTAATTTAACTTAATAATTTTTTCTATTGAGCACATATACATTGATAATAAGCATCTTTCGACAGGAGTTAAAGTCAATAGACTCAGGAACTCTACTCTTCAAAAGAAATTCTGCTCAGTTGCCAAAAGGAAAAATTATTACTTGAGAACGAGGCATTTAATAATTGAAATCCAGAAATAATTTTAAAGTACGAGAAATAATTTTAGTTTTAGGAAATGAGAAGTTAAAACCTTTAGAATCTTTTCTAATTGAAGGAATTTATTTTTTGTCTAAAAAGCAAAATTTGAAAACAAAGATTTGAAAGAATTATTTCAAAAGCCAAAAACCGAAATTTGAGAAAGAAAATTTAAAATTATTATTTCGTTTTTTAAAAATTCTATTATATTTTTTAAAGTGATTAAACGGTTTTTAATCATTAAGAAATGAAACTATTTCATTTTAAATCGAAAAATCAACACATCGGGTTGCCACTCAGCTATTCTTACTATTAACAGCTGAAGGTAAACAAATGTTAGTTTGTCAGTGAGCAGACACGGGGACCGGCTAATCTCGCGAACCGAGCATAGCAGGATATCGCGACTGGTACCGATATACAAATGCGGCCGAGACGCGTGCACTGATGCTATCCTCAACTTTCAAAACTTCGAACACAATGGAAGAAGAGAGCTGAAAAGCTGACATTCCGGATGGGCCAGCTCCTTTCCGTTTCATAAATTTCTACTATTCAACTTTTCCGTCCTCCAATCGACAAATCTTTTCATTTCCATGTGTTTTACAACTCTTCATCTTTAAGGATACACACATTTTTATAAATTTAAAAACGTTTTTCATTGCAAACGAAGCTTTTTCCCCAAAGCAGTTTTCTGAATTTCACGAAATCGACAATTTTGATGGACAAATATTTCGGTTTTCTTCATTTATTAATGTTAATTTTACGATTTATCGGCATTTGCTAGATGTTCAGCTTCCAAAATATACCAAATACATTCAATAAAAAAAAGTTTTCATTCTAAAATTGCGTACTTGCAAAACTTACTTCTAACTGAATGCCGAGTTCGTAGTTTTTCGACTTATTATTTTACTTAATAATAATTCCAGCAAGTTCGTGAAATTTGTTTCTAATTAATGAGCAACTAATAGGATTCTTCCACCACCAATTTTGAATTCGTCAGAACTGTCTTTCAATTTTTTAAGCACTTTTTCCACGCGAGATTAATATTTGCATTCGACATTACCGCAATATATGGCCCATCTTGCACGCCTGCCTGTGTGCGGTCGTGGCGTAGCGCTATCGCGCTGACCTGGTAAACCCTACGTTGTGAGTTCGGCCCTAGGTGGTGACGCATTTTCCAATTTTCCCTATCTTGGATTTTTTTGTTTTCCCCCGCGGAACTCTGCAATCATCTGATTACGAATTGTTTGACCCTGCACAGGGCCTTTTTTTTATTTTATTATGCGAACTTTCCATCTTGTTTGCTGAGGGCCATTTTTTCTGTAAGTTTATAATTAATTTTAACGTATTTTCTTTAAATTTTTTAATTCTTCATTTTAATCTTAATTTATTTAATCTTAATATATTTCTAATTTTTAAATTTATCTTACCCTTCTACTTTTTGAAGGTCTTAAACTTAATTTTTATATTAATGTAACTTGTAACTTTAAACTTAATTTAATTTAATAATTTTTTCTATTCAGCACATATACATTGTTAATAAGCATCTTGCGACAGGAGTTAAAGTCAATAGACCCAGGAAATTTACTCTTCAAAAGAAATTCTGCTCAGTTGCCAAAAGGAAAAATTATTAGTTGAGAACGAGTCATTTAATATTTGAAATCCAGAAATAATTTTAAAGTACCAGAAATAATTTTAGTTTTAGGAAATGAGAAGTTAAAACCTTTAGAACTTTTTCTAATTGAAGGAATTTATTTTTTGTCTAAAAAGCAAAATTTGAAAACGGAAAGTTGAAAGAATTATTTCAAAAGCCAAAAAACGAAATTTGAGAAAGAAAATTTTAAATTATTATTTCTTTTCAAATATATTTTTAAAAGTGATTAAACGGTTTTTAATCATTAAGAAATGAAACTATTTCATTTTAAATCGAAAAAGCAACACATGGGTTGCCACTCAGCTTGTATGTACTAATCCGTGTTAAATTAGTTGATTGCATATTGCATTTAATTTATATGTTAACATAAAACTTATGAATTAAAATCCTTTTTTCATATTCCTTAATAGTACTGTAATTAAGGATTCAAATACATTATTTTTAAGGTTTGGTTTGGTTTGGTTTGGTTTGATTTAGAGCGCTACGGTCAAGGTTTTCTACACGACAGCTAATTAGACCGGAACCTACTGCTTAAAGCCTATTCCGAACGGCTACAAACGTAGTTTTAAGGAATATTGTAATTAAGGATTAAAATACATTATCGTTCCTCACTCAGGATCAATATAATTTCGTCTGATACACTTTAAATACCGTAAGTCATGTTGAACTCCTCTGAATGTAGCACGGTTTTAATGAGGTTCAAACATCGTTATTGGCATTTTTCTATGATTTTATTAACTCGCTTTCTTGATTGTTTGTGTGTTTGTCTAGTACAAATCTTGCAATCGATTTTTTACAAACTTCCCGACTAGCTAGACATTTGAAACTTTTAGAATAGCTCAGAACACGATGACAGTACATTATTTTAATACTTTTAGCCATCCTTAAGCAGAATGAAATTCATTTCCAGTTATTTTCAGTTAATTTAGTTTTGTAGACTAGTGCAGCCATTTATTGGCCGGGACGGGAACGAAAAGTTAAACGCAAGTTAACTTCCAATTAACTTCATTTTCTTTCACGTTGATGGGATAATTCATCAAAAAAAATTTTTAAATGTATTTATTAATACATAGAATTGTCAAGTTTATATGATTCCACAGAAAATTTAAAAACATGGTAGGGGAGAGTAGTACACAGTGAGACAAATTTTCAAAAAACATTAATTAAGAGCTAAATACAATCGACGGAAGAAATTTAGGTATTGGATGTTTAAATCTGTTTTATTGGCAAAATCTTTCTTACAAAATTTATTAATAAATATAAATAGAAACCAGGAATAATTAACATTAAAATAATATCAGCATTCGTCTCACTGTTTACCACACCTCGTACACAGTGAGACATTGCTAATTTATTTATTTAAAAAATATATTGTCACAATACTAAACACAAACAATGCTTCATTATACACAAGTTTTCATGAAGCAATCAATTGTTAATCTTGGAAAAGTCACCGAACATTTATAAGGTGAAGCCGCACTTCAAAACGGACATATCCTGACAATCTTTTTGTTTTCATGGGCATTGGCTAAGACAGAACCATGACAAAATCCAGTTTATTTACAGAGGCCACATCCGGAATGTTTGGAATCACAAAGGCATTATATTTCTCACTTTTGCGTAGATAAGGGACTTCAAAAACACTATCCTGTAGTACTAATTTCACAGCTGCAGCCATCTGTTCTTCTCCAGTTGTTCCAATTTTCCTTGGCACTTTCTTAGGCCGTACGATCATAACGCTGAAAAAACATATTTAGTACCAAAAAATATTTAAATAACATTATTACTGATTGTCTCGGTTCTGTGTATCTATACAGAAATACAAGCTAAGATGTTATATCGCCAGTTACAATGTTAAGATGTAAAATTCATTATATTGTGTGTTCAGCATTGCTTCACAACATATAAAGTGTTCTCTTCAACAAATAAAGTGTTTTATTTGTTTGTTTAAAAATTATATATATTTTTTTAGAATTAATAGCTTAAAGATTAATATTTAAATTGGTAAATTACTTTCTAGATTTTTGAGAATTTTTGGAATAATTTATTTAAACATTTATTACTTTAAAACTTAAGAGAAATTTTATTATTTATTCTCTTCATTGTAAAAAAAAGACGGATGCATGCTGGGTAATTTTCAATGCGGTTTGATTTTTAGTTGTTCTATGCTTATACTGGAATTTTCTCTTATAGATTTTGCGCCTGTTTACAAACAAACACTGCGACGTCGAACGCTGGTTGGCAAAACATCCGTTGACTTATGGCGTTCTATGACCACGCTTACCACAAATGCGATATAAAGTTATCAAATTATGCGAATACTTTAGACAGATAGTCCAAACAAACTTACGTTGAAAAAATAATCTTTAGAGAAGAAGATGGGATTTCTTTTGCTTTCTAGATCCCTTTTTATTAAAAAAAATGAAGACTGGAAGTATGACATTCCTTATAGTCAGTTGTAAAGAAATCCGACATCAAACGATTTTTTCACTTTACATCAGGAAAACAAATGTTAGATTCCTTTGTTTGTTGTAAGTTTGATTTGTATAATTTTATATGGCCTTCCCTAAATATTTAAAACTGTCGATAACTTTGCTGATCTTACTTCGCATGTGTTGAATTATGTGTAAATTGTATCGTGGTAACTATTTTATTCTTATTACGTATTTATAACGATTCCATTTTACTGAAAAATTAGTTTTGAATCTGGAAAATTAATTTAATTAGTTAAATTCTTAACTTGATACACTCTTTTTTAAGTTGTTATATCCTTGCTTCTGGAATAAAGGGTAAAGGAATAAAATGCATCACATTACACAGTGAATTAAAATAAAAAATTGTTGCGAATAACACCATTTCAGTTGATTGCTTACAGTGATGTAACTGTTTTACTGACATTATAGCTTGCCTGAACATTATATAGCTTGCATTAATGATGAAAACATTTTGTTAAAAATACTTTGCCGTTTAAGTTATTTAAATTTCTAGGTATTTATATTTAATTGTTCTGAATGTTTTGATAAATAAATGCTCTTTTTTAAAAAGGGGAAAGTACAAAAGATTTGTGAAAATTTCAATATTAATATTTCTATGGTTTATCAAAAATTTATAAAAAATATTATCGAGAGATTATTTGTCAAGAATAAATTTTTATATCTTAAAAGAGGTTTTATATATTTGTTGTCTATGTATGCTATCAGGTGCCATAGGTTTAATTCCTCTTCATTAATTAAAAAGAGCTTAATCTATAGAAAGTTTTTGTCATGTACCTAAATTAGTTTTGTATATTCTCTAAGTTAAAATTTTTGTAAATATAATTTAAATATATTTTGTTGTAAATATATTTTAATTAAGAAAAAAGAAAATGTTGCTATAAAAGCAATATTTAAGTACTGAAATGTAGTTTGTAGAGAATGCTGTCTGATATATGAAATACATAATCTTGGCAAAATGTTTCAGTCTGAAGAGTATATTTTTATTAATTAGGTTTTGTTCACATATGTATCTTTTTCATCCTTCGAAAAACGATACATGTCAACATCATATCCTTTTGAAAGCCTGAATGTGCACCCATAAGCTACATAACTCACTAGCATAATGATAATTTAAATCAATAAGCGGTTTCAACGATATGTAAATGTTTAAGTAGAGCTTTGCTAACATGTGCACGATGCAAAATGCCGAATGTTTTGTGTACCAGGGGTCGGTGCTTAAGCGTGACGTCATTTCATGACGTTTCCAGCAGAAAGCCTATAAAAACGCTGTTGCTATTTATTCTACGTTATCTATTCATTCATTTTTTGAGAAATTCCAAATATTTATTTAAAAATCGGAACATCCAAGTTAACTGCTAAAGTCACATTATTGCATTTTATTCTAAAACGTATTTATAGCAAATACCAAATGGATTTCCTAATATTCAGCACACCATTTTTGGTAAGTAATTTTTGCTTATTATAGAAAAATAAATTCCCATGGCATCGCAGTTATGTTATTATAAATTTTCATTAACAAAATAAATATGTTTTAACTAATAGAAAAGTTTTGTGTATTGTTCTTTTCTCTATTCTTTATGTGAGTTATCTATTTTTCTCTATTCTTAAATATTGTTCTTTTTATTTTATTTTTCTCAATTAAATATTCTTAATGATCGTTCATTGTGTAATAGCAAAATCTTAGTAATTCAAAATTTAGTTGATAAAAATTGAGAAAATTCGTAATGCTAAATATATTACAGTAACAAATACATTGCAGTAACATTAAATGCACATTGTTATTATGGAATAAATATAGTTATCATGGTACACAGTGAGACATTGTTTCACTCTGTACCAAAGTTCCATGTCTCACTGTGTACCATTTCACTTTGTTAAAAAAAATGGCTAAATATCCCTTCCTTTGTTTTTATTTAGTTAAATCCTTGGTATTAAGTGGAGAAATAGTGCAGCATATATATAATATTCAATCCAAAGTAATAGATACAATTAAACTGAAGATATCTAGCATATAACAGAGATAAATAACTTACTTTTAGGTTCAAAAAATCACTTTCGTTTCGTAGCTTCCAACAGAACAAACATCCACGCTTGAAATGTGGGCGTCAATTACTCCAAACAAAACGTCACTGAACAGCCTGACATCTAGCGGCACAAACATAAACTTCGTTATAAAAGCTTCTCTGTTTCACTGTGTACCGTCTCACTGTGTACTACTCTCCCCTATATAAAAAGTTCTTTTTATCTTGTAATTATTATGAAATGATATAGGAATTTACAATCCCGCAATACAGAACAGGTACAAGGAGGGGTGTCAGCAAGTCGAAAGAGTGACATAACGAATGCGCGTAAAGAGTTGCATTGATAAAAATTGGGAGAAAAATAACAATTCGCTTTCTCGAAACACAAAAACAATGGATGATAATGGTCAAATAGGCCACGGGGAGGAATTATTAAAAATTTTCAAAGAAACCGCAAATGCTGAACCTAAAGAAATCCGAGTAGCAAGGATCCGATCCCGACACGATTTTACCTATCATTGTAAATTCTCCACTCGGTCTCCATTGCAAAACGTCAGCCTTTCTTGAACCAATACCTTATGGAATTAGGAAAAGAACATTACAAGAGGATTCGCAAAGACTAGCAACTTATCATTTTATTAGTCGTTTTGTCATTGATATAATGTTTTCTCCATACACAAACGGGACTTTGTGGGGAGCTATCCTGTAGGAATTCACCTCAGTGATGGCTAATACTGACAATCAAACTGTGATGTACATGCTACAGCATGAGTTGCTATTTTCTTGTTGTTCTTGTTGTAACTTTATATTTGATGCAGACAGTATATCTAAATATTGATAATTACAAGATAAAAAGAACTTTTTATATACAATGTTTTAAAATTTTCTGTTGTATCATATAAACTTGATAATTCTATGTATTAATAAATACTCTCTTAAAATTTTTTTGATGAATTATCCCATCAACTTTAAAGAAAATGAAGTTAATTGGAAGTTAACTTGCGTTTAACTTTTCGTTCCCGTCCCGGCCAATAGATGGCTGCAACAGTCAACAAAACAAAATTAACTGAAAATAACTAAAAATCAATTCAATTCTGCTTAAATATGGCTAAAATTATTAAAACAATGCATTGTCATCGTGTTCTGAGCTATTATAAAAGTTTCAAATGTCTAGCTAGTCGGGAAGTTAGTTAAAAATTGATTGCAAGATTTGTACGGGACAAACACACAAACATACAAACAAACAAGAAAGCGAGTTAATGAAAACATGGTAAAAATACCACACGTATCTGACGGCACAGACACAGTTGTCCAATGCCTGTTGTCCCAGCCAAATAATCCAACAATTCCCAATGCCGAAAATGTCTTTATGTAATTTCTTGAAGAAGAAGATTATGTCCAACATCCATCGTTCTAATAATTGTTTTCAAATGACTTCCAGGCTCTTGAGATACCCTACTTAACTCTAAAAAAATCTATATTTCTTGATAACCTAAAAATGTTACCATGAAAAAACAATAGAAAGTATGAAAAACAGAGCATTTAGAAGAAACATTCAAGCATCGTCATTATCCATAGGAAATATAGATTAATGAAAGTTTAAATGCCAAAATCATATATATAAAGCAGAAACGGTGAAATGGGTCGTGTGTGTATGTGTGTGTGAATCACAAAAACTCAAGAACCGTGAGCCCTACCTTTTTGAAATTTACACGCTTTAATGTGCTTGGAAAATCAGGATGAATGTGACCATTTTCATCCCGCTATGACGTTCCTTTCCCGAATTATGTTAGAACAAGTTTTCGCTGTATCGACGGATATTTTTGTTCAAAGCCATTGCAATATTTCATTGTTGCCAACTAAATTATAACATTTGCGTAAAAATAAATATACATGAATTAAAAACGTGATTTATTCATATATTGGCGTATGCAAGAATGAATTCGATATATTATTTTCATATACGTGGCAACGCCGGAATATTTCTTTTTAAAAATGAAAATATAAAGATGGAAAGGCATCCATTTCATGCATTAAAACTATCCCAAACTACCTGTTCAAACTCAAACATACTGAAGGACACGTTAACTTAGCTAGAAATTGAAACATAGCAGACGATTTAGTTTTGAGAAAGAATTACAATCATGAAATACGTATATATTCTAATTAAGAAAGTCTGAAAGTGTCATTTCAGCGGAGCAGACGGTTTAGTTTTGAGAAAGGATTCCGAGCATGAAATATGTGTATACACTTTTTCTATAATAATTATCAGATTTGCTGGGTTTTAATATTGAATGTGTTCTCAATCAATTATTGATTCTTTCTCTATGATAACAAATCCATTCAAACATTCTTGACTAATTTACACTCTTGTAAATTAATGCATTAAAATGCCCAAAAAGAAGAGAACAACTTTTAATCCTGCAGAAGTAAGGGCAAAATGTCAAAGATTGTTGAGAAATGAGCAATGTGATGAAAAAAAATTAGAACAGCGCGAAGCCAACATAATTCGAAATGCAGTTAGACGAACACAAGAATCTGAAGAAAAACAGTCCCAAGAGCTCGAAGGCAACAGAATTTGAATTGCATTGATCCGAAATAGTGAGACTGGTGAAGAAACTTTAACGCATACGATCGTCTTCGAGCTTCAACATCGAGAGGAGAGAAAAGCGAAGAACAACGACAGCACCGACAACAAACTAATACTATTTGTTACCGCAAAAGAATTTTGGCCAAAACAGTTGAAGATCGCCAAGATATACTCAAACAGAAAAGAGAGAGACAAGGTACTTTAAGAGCAAACAATTGGCTATATTTCAAAGACGAAGCATTTAACTACGATCATGAACTTGATTAATCAAGCTTTCCACAAATTATGGATTTTATAATTATCATGTTTTAAAATAACAACAAATTAGTTAATTAATGAATTTTTTATTACTGAAAAAAGAAAATGAATTTGTTTAAGAGTTGTTAAATTTAGAAAATCATAACATGGAGCTAATCATGGAAAAAAAATAATAATATAGAAACTGAATCCCGAGCGAAGCCGGGTAATAAATCTAGTACTTCATAAATTCAAGTCGGCGGTAATATTGTTTAAAACAATTTTAAATAAATTGCGTTACCAAGTTAATAAGTAAGCTCTCGGTCTGTCCTCGGAGCTAATTCTGAGAATAATTATCATAGCGAGATTGAAGGAAGAAAGAAAGTTGGAATCCGAATTACAACAAATCACAGAATGCTTATCAAGTGGCGCAAGCTTGTTGATTGTTTTGGGCTCAAAATTAATTGCAACGTTACCTGTTTTCAAATTACTTTGAGCCCCGTCATTGGTTTGAAAGATTATAGAAAGACGCTAAAATTTAAAAGAACACGTTAACGAGATTTCATATCTACTCATTCAGATAAATTGTATCTAAAATTATATATTTTTGCATAAAATTTTTAAATTAACTAAAATTTATCACAGCGCAATCCTTGGAATGTCCAAGAAAAGAATTTTTCATACATTTAAAATATATTTTCCTGATAAATTTTTTTAAAACATCTGTAGATCACTCGAGTAAAAGGAAATTAGGATTATTCGAGTGATAAAGTATTATTTCGAAAATATTTTCAAAGCAAGGTTTTATTTAAATCTGTTACGGAAAAGTTATCACGAAATAAAAAAACTGATGGTATAAGTGAAGGATAAATTTACAAAGCTATCATCAGTGCCCCTTCTTTAATTTCTTTCAAACAAAATAGTCTACAAGAATTTTGGGGTTTTTTAAAGGAAATTTTGTCTTGAACTGGCAGAACTTCTTCGTATGCCCATACACCAATAAGTTCAGTTAAATTAATCAGTTTCTTTTTTCAACTTTCCTTTGTGAACGTGATATATGTCTATCTGTAACCAGGCTAAAGAAAAGGCTCATCAAAACTGGCCATGAGCAGAAGATGATGTCACCGATAGTTATAGTGGTTAGTTCGTGGTAGTGCTTAGAATAACAGATAGTGATTACTCAAATATATCCGTACAAATAATTTTATTAAACATTAGCACAATACATATACAATTCATACTACTCATTATTGAATTCCTACTCCTATATCTTATATTATATTAACACGTTATTTACTCTTGATAATATCATCATTTAACTACTCATTATCATCATTATATTATTCAAAGATTCTTAATTGTTAAACATACACATACACAGATACATTCCCTACGAGCTCAGGTATTTAACTATATTATAATAATTACTGTATAAACAACAAATATTATGCGATAGATATCTATGGCCAAATAAGTGAATGTTCACCGTAAAATATCTATTATCATTACTCCCCTATCCGCTATCCATATCAGTGAGCACTGCATAAATAATCTACCAAAGATCTTAAGCTTCCTATCTGCTATCACTAATTCGCTTGAACAGGTATCAGGCGCGCTGTCATCACTCAACAATGGGTTCTCCTGTTGATAACATCGGTCGGGGGGGGGGGGGGGCTTGCATCTATTCGCTGGCACTACTGGCTTCCGGACTCTGTAACCTTGGGGTGGGCGCACATTCGACGAGAGGGGTCGGCATGGGTGAGACTCTCCTCTGCGTTGAAAGGGTCGGGCAGTCCCTTTAGGGCTACAGGCCAGGTAACCGTGTCTTGACCTCGGTTGGCATCGGCGGGCTTCCGTCAGTCGCTCGGCAGGACGGGAACGGGCTCTTGCGGACGCAGGATCTTTCAACAGGTCAGCATCAATAGATGGGCGATTCTCGCATCAACACCTGGGGCTTGCATCCGCTTCTTTCACATTAGCTCAGGCTTTTCTCAGGTGGCTTTCTAGCTCAGCCTCAGTATATCAGCGACTCTGCCTTCCTTCGTCATTAATTATCGGGCTAACACATACCCATACTGCTATCTCAACTGCTGCTATTTCAATTCAGACTGTCTCTCGACGTTTTTACCTTATTCTGATTTCTCTACCTGTTTTTCACACCGAGCTAAACTTCGATAATTTTTTATTCAGGCTTTCATTGGTGGCTCTCTCCCGACCAATGAGCTAAACTGGGTCTCTTACTATTGGATGCCCCCACATTTTATAGAAATAATTTCTCCAATCTAAATTGAAGGGGGTGTCAGCCCGTGCACCCTTCTGGAGTTCACTATGGGGATCCTTCAACGCTTCAGACTCTCACGCTTCGGTTTCAAACTCCTGCCATTTACCTAATGAAGTCCACCTCGTAAAACGGAGTATCTCCATCACTATCTCAATTTCTCCCCTTCTTGGTTTCCAATTTTTACTTCTCCCAGATCATTATCCCCAGCTGGTGACCCTTTACTGTCCATATTTCTCTTAACTTGACATCGCTCGTCTTTAGTTACATCTAAACAGTTCGTTAACTGCAGCTGGTCACCATTCACTGCCCGTTCTGGAATACATTTCTTCTCCTATTACCTTGTGCCTAACTTGCATCTGTTCAATTTTCGAAAACTGTCGCCCACACTGCGACAGATGACACGGCAGCCTACATTTCAAATGCTAAACCTGACATTACAGAATATTGTTACAAAAGCAGTATTTGAACATATTTTATCATGAACTAGCAGAACTACTTCATAAGCACATACACCAAAAAGTTCAGTTAAATTACTCAGTTTCTTTTTTTTTTATAATTTCCTTTGTGAATGTAATATCTGTCCATTATTAAGCAGGCTAAAAAAATTCGCATCAAAACTGGCTGTAGGTGAAACATAACAAGGCAGCCTACATATCAAATACTTGTAGTGTTCGCGTGTTGCTCAGATGCAGATTACTGGTAGCTGCGCAGTGCAGGCCAGTCGAAGTGAGTTCGGAGTAGGTGTCTGGTCTATTTAAGTGAGACACGCTGAGTTGGCAAGAGCCCAAGAAGGGAGTGGAGATTTGTACGGTAGTGCGTTACGCTATTAGTAGAGATACGAAAGAGTCAAGAAAAGTTAGATTGAAGGTGATAGCGGTATTTAACTGATAGAGCACGTAGTAGTATTTAGCCTAGGTGGCTGCACGTGTTCGATAGTTATTTCAGAGTCCGATGGTTACGGGTATTGTTAGTGAAAGTATATTCTGCCTGAAAGGGTTCGCTACGACTTTAAAGTTCAGTTTCTTAGTACCGCAAGTTGCGGTACTGTTGTGTTAGTATTTGAAGCCCCAAGTTGGTCTATGTTAGTCTACCTCTACGTAGAAAATAAAGGAATTATTTATATTTATGCCTATTACTTTATAGTGTGCCTGGACCGTTAGAGGATTCACAGGGTAAATAAGAAACAGAACCATATATACTAAGTCTGACATTGTAAAGTATTGTTGCAAAAGAAATTTTCATTCAGTGAACATGTACTAAAAGATTAGATAACAATACCCACTTACATAATTTTCGACTTTTTATTTTGATATTTATTAATTTATTGATAAAAAATGGTTTGTTTTATTATTTTTAAATTTTCTTTTGGATAGAAGTTAAAGCCTCTTGCATAGTAAATAGTAACCGAAGACACTTGATTTAAAAATCAAAACGTAATAATCTATATTTTAAGGCAGTGTGGGTCAGGAAATTTTATTTTCCTCCTCTCACATTGATTTTTAACCACAATAAATCTTTATAATAAGATATTTTTGCATAAAACAAAAATATTGAACACTTTAAAACTTTTTAAAATAATTTTTTAAAATAAAATTCAGAGTACTTTTAGTTTTTTTTATATATCTATTGAACCAATTGCATAAATACATATTTTTTTAATGTAAGCCGTAGGATAGGTATCAAAATTATTCTCACCATGATCTATAAAGAAAGATTTTTATATTAATTTTCATGTTTAAAAAATAAAAATATTTTTATCGCAATTTTTGCTTCAGACAAAATATCATTTGAAGTATTACTCTAATTAAAAAGCAGTTAACAGTTTACTAAAAGCAGAACAAAGTCACTCTGAGAAAACATAACATTACAAATATATGTTAAAGACGGACTAATATGAAAAATTCTCTTTAACTATTAACAGGTTGTTGTATCAGGGTAAACACACACAATAAAAAAACTGTATATTTTACTATTTTAAAACATATAATTTGTGTTAATGAATTCTGAAAGCTCTGTTGTGAGTTTAAAGCCAAAAAATAAATACTATAATAAATAAATGCCTTTTGTCAGAATTTTGTGCCCCGAACTCCTTTAAGTTGCGTGCACGTTTGCACTTCACTCATAATTTACAAACGCAGAAATTAATAGGGCATTACATCATCCCGTTAAATAGTTACTAATTTTCTATTTTTGCCTTTGCAAACTACTCAAAGCTAATAACAAATACAACATTTCTACTCAGAGAATCCTAAATGCATTACTTCACAGTTACAAAAGGCTTGTACCCTTAAAGTGTGAGAGAGGAAACCATTGCCCTTAAATATTCGGGCTCAATATGTCTTTGTGTTTGCGAAGTTTCAAAACCACTGCATAAAAGAATTAAATTAAAAAAAGTTATTTCCTCTCATATTAAAAAGTATAACTTAAGCATTTAAATGCTTGTGGATAAATCAATAAAATATTTTGCAAAGATTAATTATATTATAATGAAATTTATAAAGTCATAATTTAGGAGGCTGTGATGCCAAGGAAGAATAATTATTTTGTGTCTTATAATTCATTGCAATGCATACAATAAATATGTAGGTAAATAGATAGAAAGTGGAAGAGAATATATATATATATATATATATATATATATATATATATATATATATATATACTAATCCGGAAGCACTTGTCACTATACATTCGCCTGTTATTCACCACAGTTTTTATGGCCATTTGATTATGGGGGCATAATCTAGGCGGACCAGCATTACTCACTATGAAGGGACTACACAAACGGAGGTATTTTAGTGGCGCTTCACCGGGATTGGATCAGAGCACTCTCAGAACCGAAATCCAGCGTGCTTTACCACATGGCCACCTCGTCCCCCCCCCTTTCTCTCTCTCTCTCTCTCTCTCTACATATATATATATATATATATATATATATTATATGTATATATATATATATATATATATATATATATAATATATATAATATATATATAATATATATATATATATATGTAACATACCGACCCAGCCCCATATTAACGGAGACAGGAGTCGGCATATCACACCTCAAAAACTTGTAGTCGTAACCAGAAAGACGAATATATTCATTAACACATGTTTATTTATCCATTTATTGACATCGATGACGGAGGTTTACTAGGCAACAGTGCCATGCCAAAATCTGCTCTTCGAGGTATGCTGGAACTTATATAACTTTACCTCATCACGTGATTAAAAGGTGTGTCTTAATGGTTGATTGGTTTAAAGTTATTGTTGATGCGCAGAACTGATTTAAACTCGTAGTGACGCCACGCGACTTCTCTTTAGTTAAAAAAGACAGCCATATTGAATGATTTTGCCTAAGGCTGTAATAATGGAATTTAACGCGAATGCCCAAAGGGAAAATTACCTGTTTCAAGGAATTAAAAAAGGGTTTGTAATTTGGAATAGTAAAGTGAGGAATTAATAGTTTTTAAATGTTAAGATTGTTGAATTAAGAAATTACTAGTTTTTAATATTATAGAATATCCCTCCCGTCCGAGAAGAGGCTGACCTACAATGCCTGCATTGGAGGGCAGACTCACTCAGATGAGTGAGAAGAATGGGCATTAAAAAATTTGGAATAAGTTAACGAATCAATTTCAATTAAAGTTAAATTGCAAAAAAAAAAATTTAAAGATCACGTGATGAGTTGACATAACAACATTATCAAATTTACTGAAAAATATATATAAAAATCACTAAAAAGAAATACACATAATAATAAAATTGAAAATTTTACATAAATATGTTTTTGAAAACTGTTGAATAGGGCGGTCGTTCCCCACACAACAAAATCTCAGAAAAAAAAATCATTTAAATTTAAAAAAAAAAAACTAAGTTATCAAATTTTCACTCTACATCAGTTTTAATTTTGAGTCGAATCACACAAATAATATAACAATGAAAATATCAAAATCAACAAACAAAAATGTTAAGTAAATGGAATGGAACATGACAAAAATTTGAAGTTATTGTACTTTCCTCCTCAACTCTCACAACATTGGGGTGAGTCCAAAAAAGTTTGTAAGGTACACATGGTAGCTTATAATTCATTGTCCTTGTTATGTTAGCTACAGTATGTTGCTTGAGAAAAGTACAAAAAAAAATCACAGTTCGGTAGGTTCTGTGACCTATCATCTCGCAAGTGCAGAATACACAAAAAAAATCTCAATTTCTTGGCTTAAATTAAAAAAAAGTTAGTCCTTTGTAGTTGGTTACATAAAAAAAAATCAGTCTTTTTAGTGCTGTGTTATTTCTGTTTCACAAACGTAGAATACATAAACATCACATTATCTCGACTTGTTTACATATAAAGAAAAGTAGTTCTTTAGTTACATAATAAAAATCACAGTTTACAATAAAAATCACACTTTCAATAAAAATCACAAGTTTTAATAAAATCACACTTCTAATATATAGATCATATATAAAATTACAGAACATATACTTTGTTAATCAAATAACTCAATCTTGTACGAGTTCTCAGTATATCTATCCTTTTCTATTATATCTAGTTTTCATATTTCTATTTTCTTATTACTCTCATTTCAATATTCATTTGTTATTCCTACAATATTTACTTGTTCAAAAAAAATCTCTTTTAATATTCTGTATATTTCTTATTATTATCATTTCATCATTCCTTATATTCATTTTTTTTTCCAATAATATTTATTCATTCCAAAATTCTATTCAATATTATTTAGTAATACTTATTCATATTTATTCTAACTTTATTTATTCTCAATACTTTTCACTTTATTTTCAAATTATTTATTTACTATTCATTTGTGTACACTTATTTTAATTCTACGTGGATATCCAATTTTTGTGTTGAAGGTACCTTGTTGTATGTGTGTTACCCAAACTCTTAGTTTCAAATTCTTTAATTCTATCTCTAAGCAGTGAGGGGTTGTGTTTATGTTTGTGTAACAAGTGGGTTTTCTTTCTCCCTATCGTTCTCTGACTAATAAGGAGGAAGAGTCTTTTTAGTCGTACAGTGGACTAACCGTGAATTTCCGACAGAATATGACTGCGTTGAAAAACAGCATCTTGCATAGTACGAAGATGGAGAAAAAGGAAAAGGTGCAGTTGTCATACCTGTGGGAGTATAATATATAGAAATGGGAGGACAAAAGGAGTGGCCATCCCAGACCTGTTTTAGTCATTACTCAAGCATATGATCTTCAGCACTTTAAGTGACTGAGTTGATGAATTAAAAACAAATAGCAAAAAAAAATTAATAAGATCTTAAACAGTTGGGACGACATCCAACGCGCTTGTAGAGGTGGGTGATAGGAAAGTGTTTTTCAAGAAATAGAAAATTTACTGAAAGGTTAAAGAAGTAGAGTTGTCATAGTCGGTGTTTAAATTGAGATCCAAAAAAATTGACATATAATAGTATTCTTAAGAAGAAAGTTCAAGTTAGAAAGTTTTTCTTTTTATTTATTTTTTATTTTTTATATTTTTAATATCTTTAGTAGGACAACACATAATTAATTATATCAATTAAAAAAAATATAATGATGTTAAGCATCACATAGAAAAGAAAAAAAAATGGATCTAATGTTTGTCATTATTCGTGGTGTAGTTTTAAGTTCTCTGGTGCATTATAATATCTTAATCTGCAAGCATCGACAATTTCAGAATCTCGTTTAGTGTGAAAATTTGGTTTATCAATTTTATATTCAATAGAATCAAAAATACACAACATATGAAAGTATTAAACACACAATAACAAAATACTCCCAATACCAATGATAATAATAATAATACCTTAATATTCTCTATCAATTGCCATAATTTAATGTTAATGTTCAAATTTCAAACTATTATTCTATCGATTGACACAAATAATCAAAATTCTTTTACCAATACCCATCTCAGTTTTATTAAGTTAATCATGAAATCGATAGGCCAAAAACAATTTTTATTTTCTTATATCACATTTTGGTATGAATCCTCGCTGTAAAGTTCCCAAATATTCATCATTTGTATTTAATATCACAAACAATATCTCTCATTATAATATTCTCTTTTCTATTTATTTATTTTTCTTCATTATTTCTATTTCGAGAATTTTCTGGGGCGGATGAACCAAATATAACATACAATGGTTTTTTTAATTCTCCAATTGTGGTTTTTTGGCACCCTAAGTCATGTTATAAAGACGTTCCGTTTATATGAAAACCGTAAAACGCCTTTTAACTGTCGACTGAACCTCCGGAAATCTCCTTTTCTTAAATTCGTAAAACTACTCGAGGGCTCAAATTCAAATGTAATATGTCAAACCATATACCTAAATTATAAAATTTTCTTGCTGTCTGAAATATTTACTAAGTTGTCCATGCAGATATTTTCCAAAATCAAAACCACAAGCATCTGATGTTTAGATTTTAAAAAGCTCAATTTGAAAACCGCAAAAATTCTAGGTTAACTGAATTGGAATAAGTTTGGTATTTTTTTTTCTTTTTTTCGCGATTGTTTACCAGATTACCGCTGACAAATCAAATTTATAGTCGAATTGGCGACCAAACGTTCTCTGTTTACATAAAGCTCGCCCGAAAGCGGAAATCATTTACTTCATTTTATTTTTATTTTTCTTCTCCGTGACAATTTAGAACTGGGTGCTAAAAACAAGTATTTATAGAGTTACTACACTCGTTTAACATGTCAATTTAACGTAACCAAGATTATTATTTTTCTTAAAACACTAAAATATTCAGTACTAGAAAAAGAACACAGATATATTATAAAAATTACACAGAAAACATACGATTAAATTATTTTATGAAATATAAGTTTCAAAATTTTCTTTAGTGAAATCCAAAATAAAAAAAAAACATTCATTTTACTGAATTCAGCTCAATAGTCAAATGAATCTACCGAGAACATGAATTTGTTAATTTTTCTGTTCACAAATGGAAATGTGTCAGTTTATTATTATTCATTATTTCAAATTCTTATATTTCCACAGTAAATCTTCTATTTTATTAAATCTGACACATCCCTTTAGGTATAACCATCTCTAAGCATTATCCTTCCCATTAAATACTTTCAAGAAATCACGTAAGACTTTATTTTTATACTATGAATAATATACACTTAAAATTCTATCAAAATGTAAATCAAACTTAAACACTTTATCAACTCAAAATATAAACACAAAAATCAAATAAGAGAAACAAAAAAGGTCATCAGTTCTGAAGATCGAAATTTGTAGTAAATTATTCAAAAATTTTCTCAATCTCTAATTATTAATTACATAATTTATAAAACGTGCTTACCTGTTGAAGTGGTATTCACAAAAATTCTGTTATTATTATAACTAGTATTATTTAATTATTTTCAAATTACTTCTATGTATTTTTTTCATTAATTTTACCCATTTAATTTCCCCGACACATACAAATTATCTTTTCTTCTTAAAATTTCTTTATCGCTGTGTGCTCCTCTGCCGAAAGTCCTGTACGGTGAACAATGTCCTTTCCGAAGTAAAGTTTGTAACATTTGCAGGAATAACTCTTAGGCAAAATTTTTTCAATTCTAAAGTACAGTTGAGTTCTAACTAAGAAAGTTTCTGTCAAATTAACGATCGTAGCACCAATGTTTTCTGAAGCATTGTTATCCACGCTGGTTGTATCAAGTGACTCGAAAAATGTCCGTCGACCAGTTCGCAGGGGCATCTCCCTCTCGTCGCATGTTACTCGGATAACGCACACTGTTGTCAGACACAATATTTTTTTTTCTTCGGACGGTACTCGCAGTTTGGGAACCATTGATCAGCAGAGTTCATTTCTCCTCCCATCGCAATAGCTGTTTTATTCAAAGATAAATGTTGAAGAGATGATATGAAACTTGAATGAATTTATTCGTAGTCAAACATCACCGTAGTAGCTGAAATATTCCACTCGTAAAAAATAGAAATTCGTTTTGATCGGAGCTCCCACAACCTTGGACTAGGGAAGCCGCAGACTGACCTTGGCCGATTTTTATTCCAATGAAGACGAGAGATGATGAAAACGCGAAGATTACGAATTTTAATTCCATTGGAAATTCAATGTGGCAATTTCCCGCGCAGCAAAACTTGCATCTCTGTCACAAGTCCTTGATCCTGCCGACTCATTGTAACATGCCGACCGAGCCCCATATTAATGGAGACCGGAGTCGGCATATCACACCTCAAAAACTTGTAGTCGTAACCAGAAAGACGAATATCTTCATTAACACATGTTTATTTATCCATTTATTGACATCGATGACGGAGGTTTACTAGGCAACAGTGCCACGCCAAAATCTGCTCTTCGAGGTATGCTGGAACTTATATAACTTTACCTCATCACGTGATTAAAAGGTGTGTCTTAATGGTTGATTGGTTTAAAGTTATTGTTGATGCGCAGAACTGATTTAAACTCGTAGTGACGCCACGCGACTTCTCTTTAGTTAAAAAAGACAGCCATCTTGAATGATTTTGCCTAAGGCTGTAATAATGGAATTTAACGCGAATGCCCAAAGGGAATTACCTGTTTCAAGGAATTAAAAAAGGGTTTGTAATTTGGAATAGTAAAGTGAGGAATTAATAGTTTTTAAATGTTAAGATTGTTGAGTTAAGAAATTACTAGTTTTTAATATTATATATATATATATATATATATATATATATATATGTGTGTGTGTGTGTTGGGATATTCAATGCTCATTCCGCGTTAGTCGCCAAGGCTGCGATAGAGCTCAGCAGCCGCCAAGGTTGGCGCACTTATGTCTGCACTTCGCCTGTTGTGTCACTGGCTCGCGGATGTGTTTACACGAGGGGTCAGTAATTAGGCTCTCCTCGTTTTAAACCTTTTACTAAATGTAAATAGTTGCTGCTGTAAATAAAACTTGGTGTTACAACTCTGCTAGTCATCTTTCCTAATAACCTAACATTGGTTATGGGCCCAGGAAAGCATCTAGTGCGCTAAAAGGAAACTTTGGATTTCTGTTCCGTTTTCCTGTTCCAAGAAAAATTCTTCAATCGGAAACAAAATGTCATAAATGATAAACATCGAGAAGCTGTCGAAAAGCAACTACGAAACCTGGAAGATGCAGATAGAAGCTATACTAGTGATGAACGATCACTGGGTCTATGTTATCGGAATCGAAACAAAACTGGCTGTAGACGCTGAGGAACAACTCCTGAAAACCTGGATTCTAAAAGACCAGAAAGCGAAAGCCGATATCATTCTTTCGTTAAGCCCCAGCGAATTGGAATGCTCGTAAAAACACATATGTGCCTAAATCTCAAAAGGCATATTTTTTTCACAGGTTCAAACCAAAACCGAGAGTTGAGAACCCGAACTCAAGTAGCAGCAGAAATTATCAGGAGAGAACTCCAAAAACTCTCAAGTGCAATTATTGTCACATCTATGGCCATAACACATCAGAATGTCGTAGGAAAACTGGAAACAAGACGCCAAAGAACAATCTTCAATCTGGGATGATTGCCGAAAACGAAAATAAAGATAAAGCGACCATGTTTACTGCTCCCGTAAACAGTCCAAAATTTCATGAACACATTTTCTGCCTCGACAGTGGTGCGACATCGCATATGTGTCATGACGAATCATTGTTTTCGAATTTACAAAAAGTAAGTGATGTTGATGTTAAATTAGCTGCTGATAAAATTGTCAAAGCTGTTCGTATAGGAACTGTTAAATTTAAATATCTTCAAGGAAATGAAATGCAAGCCGTAAAATTACAAAACGTGCTGTTTGTTCCTGATTTAAAACATAATTTAATATCTGTTTCAAAAATCACTGCTCATAATTTCACTGTAAAGGTTTTCAAGAACTGTGCTAAAATAATTATTTGTCGCAACCAAGTAATTTTTACTGCTTATTGCCAAAAAGATCTTTATTATGTAGACCCCTTTTTCGAATCTGTTAACATAGTGAGTGAAATTAAACAATTGTATCAACGATTTGGGCATTTAAATGAAGCTGATTTAAATAAACTTCAGTCTAAAGATATGGTCAGGGGACTGTCTTTTAAAAAAATGACTGTATTTCTGATTGTAAAGTGTGTATTCTTGGGAAACAAAAATCTATCCCTTTTCCCAAGGAATCCGAATATCGAAGCACTGAATTGCTAAATATTATACACTCAGATCTTTACAGTCCCATGAGAGTAAAATCATTTGGTGATTCACTTTATTTTGCAACATTTATTGACGACAAATCACGTTTCATACATGTTGCCTTTCCCAAATCGAAAGACAAGGTCAAGGACGCATTCCTGAAATTCAAAGCATCAGTAGAGAACAAGCTGAATTGCAAAATAAAAACACTCCGAACTTAGAACAGTCTAGAATATATGGGAAAAGAATTCGATAACGATTTGAGATTAATGGGAGTTGAAGAGAGCAATCGGCTCCTCATTGTCCTGAGCAAAACGGAGCCGCGGAAAGGGCTAATCAAACCATCATTTCTCTGGCGAGGTGTTTGTTGATTCAAGCTAATTTGCCTCATACATTCTGGGCAGAAGCAGTACACACTGCAGTCTACATAAAAAATCGTTGTCCTACTCGGAGCTTGAAAGAAGTGAAAACGCCATAAGAAATGTTTATTGGCAGAAAGCCAAGTGTAAAACATTTAGGTACTTTCGGTCAGAAAGCGTTTGCTCTGAACAAGAAACCGCAAAAAGTAAAATTTGACAATCGCTTGAAAGAGTGCATATTTATTGGATATTCTGATGAAGCTAAAGCTTATAGACTCTCGGATCCTGAATCGAATCAATTCTTTGTCAGCAGAGATATTA
Source organism: Dolomedes plantarius (assembly GCA_907164885.2). NCBI lineage: Eukaryota > Metazoa > Arthropoda > Arachnida > Araneae > Dolomedidae > Dolomedes > Dolomedes plantarius. Next base: position 76,089,455 of record OU015496.1, read on the forward strand.
AGTTCATCACCAATTCGAAAATTGCTCTAATTATGAGGATGATCAACTAGAAATTTTCTTTCCAGAAGAAAATAAGGATAAGGAGCCCGATAAAGGGCTAGAATCTTTAGAAAAAGATGAATTTCCTGATGAGCAAAGTGGCGATAAAGAGCTGAATACTGAAGCTAATCGTGAGACGGATGATGAGAGAAGGGATTTTACCCTACAGCCTAAAAGGGAGCCCGGTTTGCCTAAGAAAATAAAGACTGGATTGCCAGGAATACCAAGAAAAGAATATCATTATAAAAATGTCAATGATGATGAAGAAACCAATTTAGTTCAAATAGGTGACACGCATCTTTCTGTGGACGAAGCATTACATGGAAATAATGCCAGAGAGTGGAAGACAGCCATGAAAGACGAACATGAAGCACTAGTAAAAAATGGAGCATGGAAATTAGTACAGCGACCATCAAATAAGAAAATTATTGGATGTCGTTACAAGGCTGATGGAACCGTGGAGAAACGGGAAGCTCGTCTCGTTGCTAAGGTCTGTGCTCACAAGCCTGAAGTCGACTTCAATGAGACTTTTGCTCGTGTTGCTAGACTAAGTTCTATAAGAACTGCTATCGCTTATGCTGTTGAAAATGGACTGAGTGCTTGTCAACTAGATTTCGTCATGGCATATATCAATGGTGATTTAGAGGAGGAAATTTATGCGGAAATTCCTGAAGGTTTTCAAAGTGAAGATGATGATAAAGTGTGTTTACTAAAGCGCTCACTGTATGGACTGAAACAATCAGGTCACCAGTGGTATAAGAAGCTTGATGACAAATTACAATCTCTGGGTTTTTAATGTATAAATGCTGACAAATGTGTTTATCATCTAAAGACTTCAACTGTTGAAACAATTATTCTTGTGTATGTTGATGATCTAATAGTGCTCACTAATAGTAAGAAGAATTGCGATTCTATTCGAGACAAGTTAGCTGCCTCTTTTAAAATGAAGGATCTGGGCAAATTGCATTATTAATATATGCATTATAAATATATGCATTTAGTTTAATAACAGCAAAAAAGAGTATCATAAAAAAACATTTAGCTAATTCTTCCTATCTTCTTATAAATCTGCGTCGGTTATTTTATTATACATTATTGTGTGCCAATATATTGGCCGGGCCGCGAGTATGACACCCCTGGTTTACATGTAACCAAATTGTTGCCCTAAATCATCTTTTCATGTTTTTCCCATATTTTCAAAGAATTAAATCTTAATTACAAAATTGTTTACGTCTTGTTTTCTGTATTGCGCATTGATACGTGTGTACTATACACTCAAGAGCCAAAACATTATGACCACCCCTACATTTTGCAATGAATTCGCCTGGATGACGTGGAAGGCACGTGATCAGGCGGAAGTGGTATTTATCTGCTATTGGAGAGTCTGAAGAATCATTCTTTCACTTACTTCTGTGTGTGATGGGAAATGCTGCAGATCTAAGCGACTTTGATAGAGGGCAGATTGTAATGGCTCGTAGGCTCGGAACAAGTATTTCCGAAACTGCACGACTCGTGGGTTGTTCGCGACCTACAGTTGTTAGTACTTATGCAAAGTGGATGAATGACGGTGAAACTAGCAGTAGACGACATGGTGTTGGACGTCCACACGCTATCAAAGAAAAAGGTCGTCGGAGACTGTCTCGCATGGTGAAGCAAAACCGGAACCAGACAGTGGCTCAGCTGACAGCCCAATACAATGCAGGGCCAAGTAGAATAGTATCGCAGCACACTGTTCAGAGGACACTGTTGGATATGGGGCTACGCAGCAAACTTCCCACTCGTGTGCCTTTGCTGACCAAGCGTCATCGCCAACTGCGCCTGCGCTGGGCCCGGGAACATCGCGACTGGTCCATGGATCAGTGGGAGAGAGTTGCCTGGTCAGATGAATCACGGTTTGTCATTCATCACGCCGATGGCCGTGTCAGGATACGCCGTCTTCCAGGCGAACTGTTGCTCCCTCAATGTACAGTAGGTCATACACAGGCCGGTGGTGGCGGTATTCTGCTTTGGGGGACGTTCTCTTGGGCGTCTCTGGGACCCGTGGTTGTGGTAGAGCAGACCATGAATGCTACAGGGTATCTGAACATCATTGCGGACCAGTTGCACCCTTACATGGCCTCTATTTTTCCAGCTGGAAATGGAATGTTCCAACAGAACAACGCCCCGTGTCACAAGGCTAAAATTGTGTTGGAGTGGTTCCAGGAACATGATGCTGAATTTCAGTTAATGTCCTGGCCGCCTAAATCACTGGATCTCAATCCGATAGAACACATTTGGGATGTCATGGGACGGCAGCTCACAGTTCAGAGACCACCAATTCGCAATATCTCGGATTTGCGTGACCGTTGCTTAAACATCTGGTACAATCTGTCTCCGGCCATCTACCAAGGACTTGTGGCATCCATGCCAAGGCGGTTTGAAGCTGTGTTGCGCGCCAAAGGTGGGCCAACTCGTTATTGACAGGTGGTCATAATGTTTTGGCTTTTGAGTGTACATTTTTGCCAATACGTGGCTGTCTCGCACGGTTTTCTTAACTTCTTTGCTTGCTCCCCTAATTTTTTTAGCAGTGTAGTTAAGCAGTCTGCATTTCCGTACCATTCTAATTACCTATATTTTCTTTTTAATGCACGAAGATTACGATGAATTCTCATCTCCATTTTATTGCATAGTTAATTTTTTTTTAATTTTGTGCAATATTAGAGTTCGTAGGAAGAGAAAATAGCATGCTTACTTATATACCGGGTGGCCATAATTAAACTGACAGTGTTCACAGTGTTCTGTAGCGCGATCTATTTGCGAGAATGATGCCACATTTTGTAGGAAGATTAAACAAGACGGGGGACGAAGGATTCCGCGAAAAAATAAATTAGTTCCAAAAGTCACCGCTAGGGGAATATTTGGTGCTACGATGGACCTACGATAAATTCCGCTGCGAACCCACACCAAACAGTTACCTTTGGTGAATGAAGGGAATTTCTGTGACTGCATGTGGTGATTTGTCATCCCAAATTCGGCAGTTCTGGGTATTCACATTTCCATGCAGGTAAAAGTGGGCCTCGTCTCCCCATAAGATTTTCCACGGCCAAGCAGCACGGCCCTCCACCTCCATTCTGGCAAGAAAGGTGAGAGCAAAAGTCAAACGCTTATAATGGTCGGGGTACAGTAACTCCTGTACACGGCTGATCTTGTACGGATAGAAGTTGATAATCTTTCGTAAGATTTTCCATACCGTACTGTAAGGCATATCCATATTCCGAGCTAATCCACGAGCGCTAGAGGTGGCAGCAATATTGTCTGGTCCTCTGTCGACAATCGCCGTGGCAACTGCTTCGATTGTATCCTGTGGTACAGGTTTTCGTCCTCTGCCTCACTGAACCTTCAGAGAACCTGTTTTCTAAAACGTCGCAACCATTGCTTTTAGCCCATTAACTGACACAGGACCGTTACCTTTACGCATTTTTTTGTGCGTTCTAAAAGCACGAAGAGCGGCTGACGCGTTGCACTGGTTGAGGTAAAAGAATTTGACCAGTAACGCACGCTCGACTAAAGAAGGAGACATTGCACATAAACTTTCAATCCGATTGATTCGAAACGTAACACATTGCCTTTTAAATCCCAAGCAGCTGGCACTGTGCCAATGGAATGTAACGTGAAATTTGAATAAAGAATTTCTTCTTCTGCTCACGTACGTGATATTGCAGATCATGAGACTTTATCGGTGTTTATGTAGGTTTTACGCTTTTTTAAAAGTGTTGCCATATTGCACTTGTACTAAATAAGAAAATGTGCATAATAAAAGGTAATTTTATTCCGTATTAATTTGCATTTGTTAACACTCTATTTTCTATTACACAGCGCCAAATATTCCCCTAGCGGTGACTTTTGGAACTAATTTATTTTTTCGTGGAATCCTTCGTCCCCCGTCTTGTTTAATCTTCCTACAAAATGTGGCGTCATTTTCGCAAATAGATCGCGCTACAGAACACTGTGAGCACTGTCAGTTTAATTATGGCCACCCGGTATATATATAATGGGAGAAAATGAACATCATTCCACAATCGTCAATTCATAAGTGTATTAACTGCAATTCTCAGTTAATTCAAAATTACTCAAAATGGCATATTCAATACGTTACTGAAAACTTCATATCACTAATTTCAAAAGCATCGTTATTCAACAAAAAAGATTATTGATGGTGTTTTACAGTAAAAAGAGAAAAATCATTATTGTAAACTTTTGGTGGAACTATGGAATTTATTAAATGGATTTTTTTCCTCGTTGAATAGTTTCATCATTAAAATTCGAGATATATTTTATAGCAAAAATAAGGGTTTAAAGGATAAGGTTGAGGAGTTCTTGCAAAATGCCATGACTATATTTTAAGAGTATGATTATCATTTTTCTTCCTGCGCCACACTTTGTTCAAGTTACACCATCAGTCTCTTTCGGGCAACCCAAAGTCTCGAAACAAGTAAAACAGTATCAACATCATCTGCAGAAAAGCCAGCTACGTTTTTGAGTTCTGGACAACTACGGAATCGGGCACCAGTAATATCGTTGATGCCATATAGCAGGCACAATGAAGAGCCTACCAGACCAATATGGTAAAGATGGCCCAGGAAATAATAGTGGCCTGTTTTAAGTCGAAAGTTCGCCACGCCCACAGCTCTGGCTAGACCAGGGGGAACAGACCTCAGTAAGAAGACCCATGTCTTTTGACCGGTAGACTCACCATAGAAGCCTGCTTACAAGATTTGATGTCAGATTTAATAAGTCTCTTCAGAGTAAGATAGTCAATCGGCAAACGGGTTTGGGGTAACTCTGAGCCAGCCTTATCCAGTCTATCTAATATGGACATCATTGAACTAAGAGTCTGCCCTGTCTCGTCTTAGAAAATGTATGCATTTCGAGAAATCTACAAAGGTCTTTCTCCCTTGTCCCTGCTATGCTGCTCCTGCGAATCCATCCCACGTTGTGGACTGTTTAAGAATCCCTATCAGCATGCTTTTTTCAGAAGATCAGGATACTGATGCCTCCCATTTGTTCCTACGACAGAGCCTCAAGGACCTGGTCTAGAATTTTCTACTCAAGGGGGGCTTAGCAACAACATTAACCCCTTAACGCACAATTTTCAAGAAAACGTTAATAAAAGTGCCTATTTTTTCGGGAGGATTCCATTTATTTCTTCACCCGTCATATCTAGTTTAAAAAACCATCCCGAATTACATTATAAATAGTCTGGTGCTGCCATCTGGTATGTAAAATGAGAAATAAAATTTTTTCAGTGTAAATGAAATGGATTGTTTTAATCTTTTTTGGAGCGTTACTTTTAAACACTCCAGCCCGGAATTATCACGGGCACGAGAAATAGAAGGCGAAACCTCACCCTGTAATTTTCACTGGAGTGAGAAGGAAGGGGTTAACAGAACTTACAATAGTGTCGGTACTCTTGTAACCACACTAATGACATTGCTTTACCAGCAGCTGACCTGACAATTCTATTTAGTGAACTTAGACCCACCAATCTTTTTTTCTTTCTATTCTAATTTTATTCAGTTTAGTATTCTCTGTGGCCGTCATCTTGTCTGATAAGGGCGAATAAAAATATGGGAAAAGTAACTGGTAGAAGAATATACATTGCATCCGAAAAGAACTCTAATAATAGAGTGCACTGTTCGTTACATTTTTTTATAAAATATATATAACGAAAAAAAATACAATATTACCGTGAAATAATGTCATGTTTGAATGACAAAAAACTATATCAGAAAAATTGCAAGTGATTAAAAATAATAATTCAAAAAACGTTTCATTTCATGCAATTATAATAGTAAACATCCTTGACACAGATGTATCTGTAAAACTCAAACAGCATGTTTTTCATGAATGAGATCTTACACACTCTAATACGTTCTCTCTCGTCAATGTTTTTCAAAATTATAATACAATTATTTCCGATATTTTTGTATTTTATGAACCGTTATTTTCTGTGAGAGTAAAAAGTAAAACCTAAAAATATACTTCAGGAACTGCAATGTTGAACTGGCTAAAAGTATCTCTAGTTAACACTAACAATTATTACATATATACTATCTAGCCAAAAGTATCCGCACACCCAGTGGTACGAACTCGGAGAGTCCTGAGGCATATATGAATATGATGTTGGTCCTCCTTTTGCATCGATGACAGCCTGCACACGTCTGGGGAGATTTTCCACCAGTTTTTTGTAGGTGTCCATAGGAATTGACTTCCAGGCATCCATCACAGCTGAAGTGATTTCTAGCAGTGAGGATGGTCGATTTGGCTGGCTACGTAATCTGCGTTTTAATTCGTCCCAAAGGTGTTCAATGGGATATTTCTTTTTAACCTACGCCCGACCTTGGCTTTTCAGCCATCAGTCTCTGTCGAGCAGCCCAATGCAATCTCGAATAAAACGAAAAGTCATCTTCAGCAGAATCTCTAACTGCGACGTCAATAAGTCCACGGCAAGAGTAGAGGTGGCTACCAGTCATGTCGTCAAGTCCCCACAAGGGGCAAGTCGGAGAGTCTGTCAAACCAAAACGGTGAAGGTGTTTCTGCAAATAGTCATGTCCCATTTTGAGACGGAAATATGCAACGCCCACAGCCCTGTGGAGGTTGCACGGAACAGGCTTAGTTAGCAAAGAGGCCCAAGCTTTCCCTCTCGTGGAATCTTTGTAAATATTTTTACGAAAGGAAGCAATATTTGTCTTTACAAGCTTTTTAACAGTATGATATTCCAAAGGTGGACAAGGCTGTTGTAAGTTCAAGCCAGCCTTGGCCAATTTGTCAGCTGAGTCATTACCAGCGATGCCACAGTGGCTGGGTATCCACTGCAGTACGATTTGCCGACCCTCTTCTAGAAGGGAACTAATAGCCATCTGACAGAGGTAAAAAGATTTAATATTTCTGGGTGTAATTGATGTGAGTGATTTCATGGCGGTCTGTGAGTCGATAAAAAATACAATATTGCTTTCACCATTTTTCCTTATTTCCTCAAGAGCCAAAGACACAGCTGCAACTTCACCATTGTAGCTGTTATAGTATTCACCAATAACTTGGCCAAGCTTAAAACGTTTTGAGTATACACCTGCACCAGCATTTCTAATGGCATCTACAGCAGAGCCATCTGTGTATACATGAAACCAAGTTGGTGAGGGTTAACGCTCATCAATAGTAGCCAGGGCAGCCATCCTTAGCTCATAATCAGTAGAAACATTTTTACCTAAAGGAAGTACTAAGTCAAGACGGCAATCAGCTCCAAAAAAAAGATTTCGGAAGTTAGGAGGTCTAAATAGAGGTTCTCTATCTACATTCGGGATCTTAAATCTCTCGGATAATTCCTTGGACAAACTCAGAAACGTTTTCTGAGTTTTCAATCTAGGGTAAGCAGCTGTATAGTTTTTCCAAAAACCCTCATCCCTCAGAAGCCTGTCATAAAGTTTCAGGGCAGCTCTTTGTCGCCGATCTGCCAAAGGTTCCAGTCCAGTTTGAATCTGCATTGCCTCAATAGGGGTGGAAAAAGCCCCACCGGAGATATTTCTAAGGCAATTGTTAAGGCTATCATAAATCCTATCAGAGGGGAAATAATTGCTAATGTTTGCATAATGTTTATTAAAGGCTCTGGCAATTTCCCTATCTGAAGTAAGCAATTTATTGGCCATTTTTATTGGTTCTTTTCTAATTTCCTTTTGATTGTTGATTTTAGAGAGAAAGCGATGAGCCCTTAAGGCATCCCTTCAGTAATCCAAGCCCTTTAAGAAGTTATGAAAAGTGTGGCGTTTAGCTTCTTTAAAAGCAAGTTTAAGAATGGCTTGTCTTTTACGAAGTTCAATACAATCAGACATTTGTCCAGTGGCCACAGCTCTGGATCTGGCCTCATCGCGGTTTTCTTTAAGTGATTGTAAGTGGTCATTCCAGAAGGGGGAATATCTCTTCACCTGACCTCTAGGTATACAACTTTCAGCACAGGTCAAAATAATTACAGTAAAGCTATCAACAATCCTATCCAAGTTTCCAGATAAAAGGGGTTTTATCATTAGTGAAGCCATAAGAGAGTCCGTAAAATATTTGTACTTAACCCAAATTGCTTTTCGAAAGTTCCACCGAGGGAATCTAATCTCTTTATGACAACTTTGAACAATATCTAAATTGGTCAGCAGAATACTGTGGCCAGCTCCACCAGGGGCTGGCAGCAGAGAATGTGTAATAAACCTCTAGAGCTTAGTGTGTACAATTAACTAATCAGGATGAGAAGTAGCTCCCCTTAGGACAGAAAAGTTGGCAGTCTCTCAGAATTTTCAATAAAATCTCCTTGAGTAGAGTCAATAAAATTTTCAAGGATACGACCAGCTGGATTAGTGTTATTGTATCCCCATCTCCGGGAATGAGAGTTGAAGTCACCTATTAGAACTGAGCGTCTTTCCAGCGATCATTAATACAATCTAGATTCGTACAGTTATTGGGGGCATTGTACATGACAAAAATTCTATAGTTCTGGGAATTTCTCCAGATATTCATTTCCACAGTCTCAAGTTTGTTTTCTGCAGTCATAGTGTGTCTTAAGGCCATACTAGCAGTATAAGTATTTTTAACATAGATAATTATGCCAGAGGCCACTTGTAGAGTTCGTTCCAAACAGAAGGATTGATATCCATTAATACGATAATATTTTAAATTTTGGGTAGATGCCCCACTTTCTACTATGCTCATGATGTCAATGTTATGGTTAAAAACAATAAGCTTAAGTTCGGTGAACTTGTCAACTGTAAAACCACCTGCATTCCAGAAAATCATTTTAAGCCTAAAATTAGCCATAGTCCGGGCCTTAAAAAAGACCTATTAGAGAAACAGCAGCAAGATGGACCTGTCGCCAGAAGAACGTAGTAGGATGCACGAAGCGGCAGGTGTCAGTCGTTTAGTAAGAACAGGGGGCATCACGTGAAGGCGACTGACATCACCCCCCGGGGCACCCCATTGAGCCCCAATCTCAATGGGATATAGATTGAGGCTCTGAGAAGGCCAGTCAAGTTTTTGAACACCCATTTCGTTAAACCATACCTGCGCAAGTCTCGATGTGTGAATGGAGCAGTTATCCTGCTGGAAGAGAAACGGGCCTTCCCCGAAATATTGCCATAAAGTTGGGAGAGCAGCACTGTCCAGAATGTCCACATACGTCTCAGAGTTCCTGTTTCGGACCACAGGAACTAAGGAACCCAGGCCAAACCATGAAAAACACCCCCAAAACATGATGCTGCCACCACCAAACTTAACAGTCGGCACAATGCAATCACGTAAGAAGCGTTCGCCGGGCATCCATCAAACCCAGACGCGTCCATTGGTCTGCCAGATTGTAAAGCGAGATTCATCATTCCAAAGAACATTTTTCCACTTATCTACAGTCCAATGACGGTGAGCTTTGCACCATTACAATCGGCACTTCGCATTCAGGGGAGCGATGTTCGGCTTGTGAGAGGCTGAACGACCATGGAATCCCAGTTTTTTTAACTCTCCGCGAACAGTCCTGCTGCTAGCACTAACGCCTGATGAACTTTGGAACTCCTGAGTGATTTCAATCAACTAGGACTTGCGATTTTGTTTCACTACCCTTTTCAGAGTTTTACGGCTGCATTATATAAATATGACATTATATAAATATGACATAATATGCATAAATATGACCTGACAAACCACTACCAACACTTTTATGGCTTTCGGTTACGCATCAAATTACGTCACTTGCCAGCTCCACTTCTTCAGGGGGATGTCCGGATACTTTTGGCCAGACAGTGTAGTAGATCATTTCTTCACTTAACATATTAGAATATTGCACTGTTTATGAGTAGATACATGAACAATCAATGAATATATCTCTAAAGCATATATTTTCAATAGTATTTGACAATCTGCGAGTCAAGTTGATTTGAAGAAATTAAAACACAACATTTTTAGGCGTTTTATGATATACACACTTCGTTGATCTAATATACAACAAAAGAAAAATTTCTGAAAAACCCTTTCTCACTTACTTTCGAATTCCCAGACACGTATACTGTTTACAGAAAAAAGCAATAACAATAAAGGTGAAAATTTAGCAACATCATTCGCATTTCGCTCATTATTTTGCATTTATTGCACATTTCGGAAACATTTCCTATACGTTTGTTTCTAGAAATCTGTTTCAATCACACCCACCCAATTTTACGAGTCGCATCTTCGTAAATCAATAATTCAGCAAATATAAAACAATCGGAAATTGAAAATCTAAAACGGAATGTTCAAGCAATTTTTTTTTCAGGATGGAATCAAAGATACAGATTGTTTCTTAATAAACCGAATATGAGTTTTAGTTGTAATATTATTGATACCGTTCACAGTGGATTTTCAAAATCAATTTTTATCCAATATAGACGCTAAGTATTTAGGAACTACTATGATGCTAAAAATAAGCTGTTGATAGCTAAATATTAATGAATACTTTAAAGAAAAAATAACCTGAATTCGAAACTAAATTGTAAATTATCTTCTTCATTTCTGCCGTATAAATTGCCGTATAAATTTCTCGGTAAGAGAATTTTTTTAAGAAATCCAATAATGGACAATGCTTTAGGAATAGCAAATTACCCATAAGTCGAGGTATCACTACTAACGTGATTTGTAGAGATTTTTCACCATGGAAAAGAGCTGCTTACGAAAATCAAGAAGTATACCCATGAAGCACCATAGTAATATAGTTCAAAAGCTATTCCTTCGCTTAACAGTCTACGGATCTCGCACAGTCTTTAGTAAGTATGAGCGCCTAAAACAATAATATAAGATTTACACCTCTCTGGTTTTCTCCTCTAAACTTTCAGGCCTGCTGTCAAAGTCTTTGTTCCATTCTTTCCTTACATAAAATACTATGTTTAAATTATCTCTAATTTTTATAAACGTGCAACTTAGTCAGAATATCCCCAAATGTGTGACACCAAATAAATTTTATACTTTACTTAACCATACCATAATGTGCAAGAAACATAATCACCAGTCGTTATGCAAAATCGTTACGATTCGGGGCGAAAAATTATGTCTGAGACATCTTAGTGGATGTCTTGTAGTAGCTTGTACCACGATGTCACGAACTGTTCTCTCAGTTTCTGAAAAATTAAACGATTTAAGCGATGCGCTATAATTTAAAACTTGTTCCTACACATAGAACCATAACTTTTCTAATAAATTAACGCCATGGAAATTTGTAAACAAGGGTAATAGCAGTAATTATTCCTCGTATTATGTCATCCATTACTTAACAATGAAATGTGGAACATTATTTTACCAAAGCATTCAACATCCGTAGTGCTCATTCAATCGTAAAGAAAATCAACAAACAATTTTGGATTTCTTCTAAGCACAGGTGCACACTCGCCACAATGTTTATCATGCATTTTTTTCAGCAGTCGTCATACATCTTAAAAAGTTATACTTTATCTGCACAAGACATTCGTTTTTCTACACAGTGGGACAATTAAAAAGAGTCGACAGACTCAAAGGGCTGTCAGTCGCAGACTATGTATCGGATATGTTTATAATTTGACATGAGTGCTGTAATGGGATTTCTTTTTAAATTAAATTTATATTGATTTACTTTTAAAATTTAAGTATGTCCTTAGTGACACACCTTGCCAAGTCATTAATTAAACATACAGTGAGCTAAGAAAATCCCCATTACTGACCAATGATCATATAGTGGATAACTTTTTCTAAAACTCAATTAATATACCACACATTAAATTAACACATAGTCTATAATATATGTCGTAGTGTACAACGACATTGTGAACGCGGAATTAGAAATTGGAAGAAGGAAGTGCAAAGAATAAACTAATTGGAGGAAACTAGAGCAAAATGTGGGAAAGTTAAGAAGCGCCAATTGTAAAGAGGGCTATAAAGATGACAGAAGGAGATAGAGAAGAGAGGGGCACTTACAGACAGATGGACATAAAATAAATATGAAAGAGGGCGGTTTGTGTAGAGAATAAGAAGAAAAGGTAAAAAAGAGGAGTAAAATTATGGCCGTAATAAAAGGGGAGCCCAAGCGCAAAAGTCTTTAGCCCCGGGCCAGGTTGTAAAATGGTCCAGGTCCGCGGAACGAGGAGAGAGCGGTCACGACGAGAGATACGCCCACGAAGCCCAATGGATGGAGTAAATATTAAGGATAGACCGCCGGCCAATCAGATGGTAAATTGTAGAGACAATATAGCCCATAGGAAAGCAATGCCCTAGAGTTAGCCCTAGAGGGGGGGGGTGCCCTAAAGTTAGAAGGAGAAAGATATGGGGATGAAAGAACTGAATGAGCAGACTTAGCAAGAAGTTTTGTTCGGCTGATAGTCGAAGAGATTTAAAAAAAAACGTTGAATACGTATAGTGTAGAGTCATGTATGAAGTGAGTTGATAGATAAGAGGCAACTATATGACAATAGTATCGCACTGCCACTGAAGTAAGAAACGGGTAATTGTTATATGAACAATCCTTGTGCCTCAAGATAGTTTCGCCCTGAAAGGGATGATGATGCCAGTGGAGAGAGAGGTTCCCGATTCTGAAGGACCCGCCAGCCGATATTAGCTGTTCGACACCGAACTAGTGAATTTATATGAACATTCCTTGTGCCTTAAAATTATGCCATTCCCAGACGAAGGACCAACGTCCCTGCAACTGTTGCATCAGAAATTAAGGTATTGTGCTTCCCCTTTTCTCACATTGGTGTACATAATCACTGTTTCAATCAGTTAATAATAATTAATACTAAGAATTAAAATGGTAGGGCGTCATCGCATTAAAATATATAAATGAGTGGAATTATTATTATGTCAGTAAATTGAGTCATTTAATGAGTAATATTGATGAATTATTAGCGTGTCAGTAAATTGAGCCAGATTAATATGAGTGATATTTATGATTTATTACCAGTTTAATATGAGTGATATGTGTATAAGATGACATCATAATAATTGAATGAATTAAATATATGTGTCGTAGATAATTAACTTAGTAGGAATGAATTTGTAAGTAGTATGTGTAGATGAAGTATGAAATATTTAGTAGGAGTGTATTATGTAGTATTATGTGTGTGTTAATCAATAAATTAATCTGTCAGTTCAAGCCAGAGTTGTTTTCAATCGTGAAAGGACACAACGCTATTCTAATGTAATAATGACTATGTGCTAACGCTATACGAGAAGGGGATATTTTGATTAGACGTAACATAGAGATATTTTATATATACATTAAAAATTGATATAATTATTAAGAAATCTTCCCAAATATTTTTACTCATTTTAAACCAATTTCCCCGTCACAATATGCATAATACATTGATTTATTATCACACTATCATTACAAAATTCATTTACATTCATTGGTACTAATATGTAATATCTCATCAACCACTACCCAAGTTCTGCTTATCATAATCTTATTTAAGGCCAGGACTCCACTTCACCAGAAACAGAAAACAGAACAGAAAACGGAATTTTTTTCTGTTTTCTGTTTCTGGTGAGATTCCGTTCTTTCTGTACTCCACTTCACCAGATTCCGCTCAGCTGGCGCCATCTGTCGTCGTTTTTTGTTTTTTTAGTTTATTGTTTTACATTGGCTGTGATTCGGACATAAAATACTTAAGCTCAAGAAGTATGGAAAACGACACAGATTTTGCTATGGCGAGTTTGCACTTCCTAAGTCTGCTGTCTTTAATTAGAACCTCTGAAGCAAAAAAAAGAAAACATCGATTCTGGGTTCGAAAGATTTTCCAAGAAAGGGAAAAACATGGTATTCACAACACCTTAATTAGAGATCTTCGAACTACCGATCAGGAGTTCTGAAAAAAGTCTTGTTGAAAAAACAGTAGTGCATAACAAATAGTATGTAATAGAAATTTCGACAAAATATTACTGAGGGTTTTAGTTGTCATGTTTAGTATATATCATCTCTATAACATTTGGATAGTTAAAAATATCAGACCTTTACAAAGTGACAGCTTAGGATTACAGATCAGTTTGCACTAAATCCATTATCTGGTAATAGAAAATCATTATTCCAACAAATTATTCTAGTAGAATTTACTGTTTGACTTATTTAGCTTGCAGTTATGGAGGTGATCGTAGAAATGGGTAAGCCCCAACTTCATAAATAAACGCTTCCATGTCAAACCGAGAAGCCATTGCTGTTTAGTGTTTCGTGGATCAAGACGCATTCCTATTGGCTGTCATACACGCGGAATCCGCGACGGAAACAGAAAAGTTCAACATTTTCAACTCTGTTTTCCGCCGTCATTCTGCTGGGCAGAAACGGAAAAAACCGGAAGTGCGTAGATTTTCCGATTCTGTTTTCTGTTTCTGTCGCGTTTTCTGGTGAAGTGGAGTCCAGGCCTTACACATATTCCAATTATCCTACATTCCCCATCAGCAATTATCTATTCTACGCTACTTCTTCGCTACTCCTCAACTTGCGGTTAAATTCATTTAATATTCACTCAAGTTAACTTTACATTAATGCGATTCTACACAATATCTAAATTTTCTTAGAGCAAACAATATTCCTTAAAGTTAATATTACTTCTTTCTTAATACCTTTCAACACAATACACAAACTTTCATTGAGCCACTGTGATAACATACACGAGAATTTAGGATAGAGGGCCCATACCGCTATGCTGATGAACTCACTGTTGCTCGTCGAGGCTATCGGTCCAGGCGTGGTTCCTTGGGGAACTTTATTCGTCGTAGCGTACTCGCATTCGTGGGGCATCGGGAAAATCTATTTGTCTTTGCGCCGGATCGTCAGCGGAGTAACGGGTAGCACTGCTTTGCCTCGCAGGGAGCTCGTTCGGTTATCAACGGGTCATCGTGGCGGGGCTGACATCCTCCAGGCCAGAACTCATTTCTATCTGCTGCCGTTCAATATAATTTTTCCAGGCAATCTAATTTTACATATTCATCTGCTGCTAGTCAACGTCCTGCTCAGAGTCTCATCTCAGCGTATCTCCTATATTTTTTATCTTCTCTTAATTTTCATTTTATATGCTTTTCTTGTCTCTTATTGGGTGCAGGCCCTCAGCCAATGATTTTATTTAACCTCGTGTCGTTGGCTCAATTCGTTCGCGGGGGTGTAACATAACTTTCTTGCACACGTGCACCGTCTCACCCTTGTTATCCCAAGGATTGCTTCACTTTTTTTGGGGGGGGATCAATAAAATCGGGGTTAGGCTCTTAAAAAGAAAAGACAAAACCTTTGTGCTCGAGGAATAAACAGGAAATCCAAAGTAAATAAAGCACAAAGAGCAGTAAGGTGCAATTTTCCATACGGCCGTTTCGAAGCTGCAAAGGAGTTTCTTCATCAGTGCAAAGAACTTAGTGGCAGCTCAAAAAGCCGAAAACCAAGCCTCTTAGTTTTCGGCTTTTAGAGCTGCCACTAAGTTTTTTGCGCTGATGAAGAAGCTCCTTTGCAGCTCCGAAACGGCCGTATGCAAAATTGCACCTTACTGCTATTCGTGCTTTATTTCCGTTGGATTTGCTGTTTATTAGGCTCTTAAATCGGCGGGAGTCCCATCATTTCGCCCCATTCTGTGACATCTCTATCTCTCTAGCTGGCCTTCCACATCTCCTTTCTTCCCTTTCACATGTCAACCAACTCTCTTGACTTTTCATTTTATTGCCTCTCTGCCCCCAATATTTCCTTTCTTTCTTTCACAGCACGTAATGTCACGAACCACTGAGACACGTGACTTTGAAATATGCTTAATGTGAGAGCGCCATCAATTTCAGCGCAGTGGCGCCATCTCTTGGATTTCATGCGAACTTATCAAATGATCCTCATGGGGTTTTTTTTGTGTATACACACACACACACACAAGTTTCGTGTTTATAATTATCTCTCTCTCACTCTCTCTCTCTCTCTCTCTCTCTCTATTTACGTATGTATGTATGTATCTATCTATCTAATTATTTATTTATTTATTTATTTGTCCATCTATACATTTATTTATTTATTTATTTATTTGCAAGCTTTCATTAAGGTGAAAAATTCCGAAAAGCGAAAGACTATCTAGAGAAAAGAGTAAAATGCACAAGGCACAAGGAGAGTAAAAGTAGTTAACTGATATGTGAGATTATACCGCTCTGCTGTACTTGAATTTTTCATTATTTGGAAAGGAAGGAGCATGCTGAGGAAATTAAATTTGCATTGTTTTCTTTAGATTAGTTTCCGTATGTAACCTTCTGGGTCACATAACTAATCGTAAGAATCCATGGAAGATTACATTCTATTTGTGAGAAGGAAATATTAGAAAATATGTCAAAACTGAGTTCTTCTTTTCAGGAAAATTTCAGAGTTTGAGTTTTTTTTTATGTGTGTTTAAAATGAAATATTTTGAAAGGCAAAACGTGCATTTTTCCCCTTACAATGTTTGCCGGGCAAAAAGTGTATCGTTACATGTCAGAAAAGAGAAGTATCCGCCAGAATTTTTATTCTTTATTTAAATTTATCGCTACTGAATATACGTTTCATAAAATACGAAACGCAAAACTGCATATCAATTGAATAGAACCTGGAGTGGTTTATGTATGTATGTATATATAGAACATGTAGATTATTTCTTAGCGGGATAAACATGACTAATACGTAGCGGAATATTTTTATATGGGACTAAATATAGATGAAATTTCCAATGGAAACTCTTTCGGAAGCAATGATATGATCTTTAGTGTTTTGGACGGCTTTGCGAAAACTCTTGGAAGAATGATTTCGGACTCCTAAGAAAAACATATTTCTCTCTCATGCAACTATTTGTACAGCATTGGAAGTACATTCAAATATCATCTAGATCTCTTGCATGAAAATCGCTGTTATGCATGAGAGCTTATAAAATTAACCTTCGGTCAGGCACAATATTGGAAGTCACATAAGCGGGTGCAATGACCCCAATAAGCACTTTCAATAAATAAGCTTTTTGAACTATGAAAACCCCTTTATTTTAATTAAACAATAATTTAATGTGTATGTTAAACAAATAAATTGTATAGTTCTTTGAAAAAAAGACATTTTATTCACAAACGCATTATTCTAGAACTTTAACATATTTTTAAAAAATTGCAGTTTCTCAGCTTTTCAGGCCTATGAGACGTATCCTTATAAGTACTGACATACTCTAATGCTTATTCCACACCAACGGCGACAGCTACGAAAGACAGACACATTTCGCCACCTGTCTCTGTGGCTGTCATAAAAGCCTTCACACTGCTAGGAGACGGAGAGAAGAGGCAATTTATTTGCGCATGCGCATAATCTTCTCTTTCTATTCTGATTGGCTGTCGAGCATGGCGACGGAGACAAAAGTTGAACTCTTTCCAGCTTGAAACCTCAGAGACCAGAGACGGAGACGAACAGGGGGAGTGAAAATTTGTTTGTAATACGCATGCGCAACAACGAAGATTCATGATTTTCGTCTCCGTCGCCGTTGGTGTGGAGTAAGCATGACAGTATTAAGTTATGAAATGAGTAAGAAAATTTATTTTAATGAATATATTTTAAAAATATTTCTTTTACAAAATGTTGCGAGATGAGTGCCAAATGTGGCTGGCAGATCACTTTCGACACTCTACCCATTGGGGAAGATTTTGAGTAAATTGACGCAGTCAAGCATCATTACATAAACAACAGCTACAGTATGCCGCTAGTGGCTTTGCCGTCTAGGAAGGAAGAGGGTGGGGTGGGGGAGAATGTCAGATCTGTGCCTATTAGATCGGTTCTGCTCGACCGAATGTTAACAACAAATTCCCTCTGTCTGAATACGCAAAAAGTTTAAAACACAGTAAATTAGTTATATACATATCTGTGAGCGCATGAAAAACAATCTACAGATTTTATAGAAACTGTTTTAATTAAGTATGCTGTTATTTTCAGGAACATAAATATGCAGTTTGTAGAGAAAAAAAAAGATTTAAAATTGGTTGTTTAAAGTTGCAACTAGATTTTTTTATAAAGACATTCATGTACTTGATTATGATGCACATAAAAAATATTTTCTGCTGTGTATCAAAGTCTATGAAATATAATAAAGCAGTTGAAAATAGAATGAACACAGAACATAATATTTAGATTCGTATTTTTGAGGAAACGTGTATCGTAGGCATCAGTCAGTAGTAACGTGAAGGTGGATTCATTATAGTGTCATGTATATTATATTATATATATATATATATAACGTAATCGATGGTATATCATCAAATAATCTACATGTCATTTTTCCAGATTGTAATTTAATCGGTTCTGAATAAAATTCCCGAAGGATATTTTGATTTACAGTAATATTGTTTGCAGAATAACTCAACGACATCATTTGAATACATCTAATCGTGGAAACGTTAGACGTCTCTACAAAAACTAAATTGTTTCTGAAGATGAGACAGCAATGGTGTATCAAAGAACATGGTTTTCCCTCTGTAAGAAACTGATCAATTTTGAAAAACGACTCGGCGTCTACATAGTGTTCGTCAAAGAAAAGGCACAACAACCCACAAAGATCCTTCTAAGTTAACCACTGATATCACAATTATATCTAAAGCATCTCATGTCGATTGAAAAGGTGAGGTCGCATGTTCTGAAGGAAGCCCCTTTAATGTGTGATCAGTTCACACATCCTAATCGTTTCAAATTAAAATTTCTGAAGACAGCATAACTGCGGCTCAAAAGAGTGGTCAAAAGTGGTGTCCACGGGAAAGACCCGGTTGAGTGGAAAGATCAATTTTTAGCGTCATTTAAGATAGCAATAAAGAGGAAGACATTACCTTGAAAATGACAATTTGGGTTGTGGAAATAATGTATGGGCGAGTAAGGATTTTTAATGAAGAAACACGTCTTTGTTAAAGGGGAATGCCACGGGTAAACGCCATTGTTCTGATTTTTGAAGAGGTACAGTGGTCTAATCCTTGAAGTCATCAGTTGAAACTATTCGGTAATGAATTATAATACTTGTCCACACAGACAGCTGGGGTACTGCAGAGCATCGATTGCATGGAATGGACTGCATACTCTATTGTTATAAATCCAATAGAACATGCTTGGTATTCATTTGAACAAAGAGTATATCTACCCCACGATCTTCTGAAGCATATAACTCTCTTAAGCATATATTAGAAAAAAATTACATTTTAGATAGAAGAAGGAAAGGACATTATTGCACAACCTGGCTTCATTCTACAAATCGAAAGCTGTCAAGGATATCATACAAGGAAATGGAATAGCTTGGTTTTCCTGGTGATTCTCTTGGGTTAAAGTTTGCAAAATGATTGCGGGGTGTTCTGAAATAAGCCCTTGGAAACAAGGACTGTTCCAGTCAAAAAAAAAAGATTTATGGTATTATATTATGTAATATAACTGAATAAATTTAAGAGACAAAATCTGAAAGTTTTTATTCATTCTTTTTATTTATTTTTCACCTAATGTTAACAAATTTTAAATATACATTAATTTTCCCTTATTATTATCAATACAGATATGAATAAGTTCAAAAGCTTATAGAATAATTATTATAAAATAATTAAATCAATACAGTTTTAATGACTGACTTTTGACAGAATAGTGGTATGTTTTACATAATTAAGTTCCATGCCGTTAGTAATATCCTATGATTCATATTGGTTTATGGATTAGCAGTTTTACATTCATAAGATGGCTCCCTTACCTTAATATGATGCGCGAAATTGATAACGTCCGTTTAAATATGTACAGAGCGTATAAATTACAATTATTGGAATACGATAGCGGGATAATTTATAAAATCTAATTTCCCTCACTGTTTAAATTCCCAAAACCAATGTTCGGCCCCTGGTAATATTAATATCCACATATAAAGTTTTAATTATCAGCGTTAAATATTACGCTTCTGCTCCAGTTCATGTTAAAAATTAGCGTGTCAATACCCTTCATATTTAGCATTTATGAGTTTGTGGCCGATAAACTTGTTTTAAATGAATAACGTTCATTTTGTCAGTTCCTGAGTGGCTTGTTTAATTTATATATTGGTTAAAATTTTCTATCAAAGAATACACCCATGTGTGTTAAAATACATGTAAATAGCTCTACATATATATAATTTAGGTTAAAATAATTATTCAGAAGGCTGAAATTTCAGATGGTTTTCAGAAATTAAATATAACTATACAAACATCTAAACACCAAAATAATATTTTATTAGATTTAATAATATTAAATTAGTAGTAAAAATGTAGGTAAAAATTCATTAGAAAAATTAATTAAAATTAATAATGTTAATTTTGTTAGATCTTGGCTTGTTTCATTTATATATTGGTTAAATTTTGTATCAAAGGATACAGACATGTGGGCTAAAATACATGCAAATAGCTCTACATATATATAATTAAGGTAAAAAAAAATTGATAGAAGGATGAAATTTCAGAGGATTTTCAGAATTTAAATATAACTATACAAACATCTAAACAGCAAAATGATATTTTATTAGATTTAATAATATTAAATTAGGAGTAAAAACGCAGGTGAAAATTCCTTGGAAAAATTAATTAAAATCGATGTGAAAATATATGAAAATGATACACTTAAAATACATTTTGTATTTAAACAAGTGCAGAAGTTTCAAGTAATTGTCTCATCCTTCATAATTTAAAAAAATGTTATATATTTGAAATGTATCTAATTTCAGAGAGATTAAAAAATTAACAAGAAGCAAATAATTTTAACTACAGAAAACTTAGAAACCACAAGTCGTATTTCAAAATTTTCGTTTGATTGCGAAACTATTTTTTCCCTTTATTTGCGATTCATGATTTATTCTCACACCTTTTAGAGCTTCCTCCAAACGCTACGAATTTTCGTATCACTTTCCGATAACATTTTCTGAAGAATTGAGCAAATACCTCCATGTCCTGTCGCAGAAGTGATACGCCTTTTTCTGGCAAATGAAAAGTGAAGTCAGCAAAATCAAACGGTTCGAGCTTTGACATGTGGGCTGTAAGCAAATCTAGAAACAAAAGAGATAGTCCAGTCAATGAATGCATTGTAGAATGCATGGAATATGCGAGAATTTTTTACTTCAGGACTTTGTTAGGAGTCGTTAGTAGGTAAACATACTAAAAGTTCCCGCCCCTGGGGGCTGAGCTAAAGGGGGGAGGGGGGTGGAAAAGGTCCAATTTTTTGGTTTTTCATTTATATCTAGGAAACGGTGCACTGTAGAAAAAAATGTTAGGTATAAAGAGGAAAGCTAATTAAATTTCCTATAAAATTGTCATTATACATATATGTCAAATTTCCAACGTTTTTCGAGATATACGTCATTGAAAATCGATAATTTTCGAAAAAATCATTTTTACCTCACTCTTTATGTGAAACATTTGCTTCTAGTGCCTCCCACGATCGTTTCTCAGAAAAATTCTACAAGTCGAAGTTGTAGAGCAATAAATTTCCTTCAATTTGATATACACTTTTGCCACTTTATCTTCAACCAATCAAAAGTTATAGTATTTCTAACATGCACGCTCAATTTCGATGTTCCTATAGAAATGAGTATGTTGAGAGCCTGTTGCGTTTAAACTGCTGTAACTTGCTATCATAATGAATAACAAAACTTTAGCAATGGAAATAAGGTAATTTCAATTGAAACACAACACCTTTTTTTTATAATTATAGCTTTTATTATATTATTACGAATCATAATGAAAGTATTTACATGGACTGATAGTCAAATGAAAAAACTGTCGATGTCGTCGTCGTCATCTTCTTCCTGAATTAATATTGTGACTCCGTTGTTGCAATTGCCCTTTGAATTCGGGCATGTGACAGAGCAGTTTAACGATGCTTTTCTACAACCACACCTGCCACTGTCATATCCTTTCGTGTATCGGCAAAAAATCATCTTCACGATTTCGTCAGGGGCAGCATCCAACTCTGAGAGTTTCGGAACTAGTTGGTAATTCCTCCTCTCCCAACCCCAATTTGGCGCCCCACCATTAGGTTCCTCCCCTAACCACAGGTGTACTTGGGGGTACGTCCGGAATGTATACTGCTTAACAGCTCCTTCAGTTGCAGGGAGAGTTGAGAGACCAGTCTTCATGTTTGCAGCTGCTTTGATAAATGATGTGTAGCGGAACTCGTTCAGGGATTTTTCTGTGGCTGGAGAGCCATACCATGAGAGAGTACTCATGATCCCAGCTGTCTCAATGGAGTCAGGGGAAGAAGAAACGCTGGTAAATACCTCAGCTGCACGTTGTATGATTTTGGACTTCTGGTACATTTTGACAAAACCCACTTTACTCTTGCGATACGCTGCCGATGTTGTGTCACAGCCTGTAAATGTATGTAAGAATAACAAATGGGCATTGTCCTTCATTTTCAACTCCTGCTACAGCTTTTGCGAGGAATATACACTCGTCTTGACTTTTCCACTTCCAGGTTTTACCAGCAGAATGTCGCGATCAGTTAGGGTTTTGGCTGCCAAGAGAACAGTTAAGTCGACGCCCACTCCAATAACAGCAACCGAGGAATTTTGCGATTTGTTGATAGCTGTCTTCACAATATCAACGTCAGCATCACCCGATGCTAGGAGCGTATTTATCCCATTTTTCTGCAGCTGCTTCATCAGCAGGTTTATCGGCTGATTCTTATTATGAAAGTTGAAAAGGAAATCCTCTTGTCTGACTTTGATTTCACTTTCCAAATTGACATTGATGTTCACACATCTCCAGTGTCGATATCGTCGACTCCGTTCAGCTGCTTTTGTGCTCTCCGATGTGTCAGTGTACCCATCAAAAACCACTGTACAGCCTCTCCCATGATAATGGATCATCATAAATCTAACATAACCATCACAAATGGTTGATACAGTGGTCTATTTTTGCCAAACAACTTTGTGGACTAGGAATCCCCCATCAACAACAAATTCAAAGGTAGTTAAATCAACCTCTTTATCAATTTGCTTAAACAGTGTGTATAGTGCTGACTTTCTGCACTTCCTCATTCCACTTTAGTTGAAGAATGCAAGGGGGTAGGGATCCAGTTCATATTGCATATAATTCTTCAAATCGAGGAGCCTAGTAACTTGAGTGTTGTTAAATAATTATTTTAATTAATTTTCAAGAATTATATTTTTGATAATATTAAATTTAATTTTTATTAATTGTTTTTAAATTTTGATTCATTGAATTTCAAGAATGGTATTTTTAAAATTAATTTAAATGTATTAATTTTATATTTAAATGTTGTAAAAATGAAATAGTGAAAATAATTGTCAAGAAAATAACTGGAAATAAAAGGGTGAAAGGGTATGGAACGGGCGGCTTGTGCCTTCAAAGAAGATAAGAACTTAATAAAAGATGGGTGGACCATTCTAGCCTGTAGGCAATTACCTTATTTACATTGCTAAAGTGTTGTTATTCATCATGATAGCAAGTTACAACAGTTAAAACGCACGCAACAGGCTCTCAACATACTCATTTCTAAAGGAACATTGAAATTGAGCGTACATGTTAGAAATTCTATAACTTTTAATTGGTTGAAGATAAAGTACAAAAGTGTATATCAAATTGAAGGAAATTTAATGTTCTACAACTTTGTCTTGGACAATTTTTCTGAGAAACGATCATGGGAGGCAGTAGAAGCAAATGTTTGACAAAAAAAGTGAGCTAAAAATCATTTTTTCAAAAATTATCCATTTTCAATGACGTATATCTCGAAAACCGTTGGGAATTTGACATATATGTATATTAAAACTTTTATAGAAAATTTAATTAGCTTTCATTTTTGCATTTAACATTTTTTCTACAGTGCACTGTTTCCGAGATATAAGTGAAAAACCAAAAAATTGGACCTCTCCTACCCCCTCTCCCTTTAGCTCACCCCCCAGGGGCGGGGACTTTTAGTATGTTTACCTGCGAACTACTCCTAACCAAGTCCTGAAGTCAAAAGTTCTCGCATATTCCATGCATTCTACACCCCTCTTTTGAGCACTCATTGACTGGACTAAGATGCATCACGAATTTCCAAAATCGCGTTTCGTAGTTCATATTTAAAAGTGCTAAGGTCATCTTTAACTCTAATGCTAAATAGACCAGAACCTATAATTTAAAGCAATTTCAAATCGGCTAGAAGCCCCAAATGCGTTGATCAAGTACGAAAAGGCCGCACTTCAGACATTACATTCTTCTGGATCTGTAGCCATGCAGTAAATTGAGTAAGTAAAATATAATTATAAATAATTACATCCCTGCGTAAAAGCTGTTTTTTTTGTAATATGAACATTTTTAAAGTTATTTGTTGCATTCTTTTGGATCCATAGCCATGCAGTAAACTGAGTAAGTAAAATATATTTAGAATTAATTACATCCCTGCAGAAAAGCTGTTTTTTATAATATGAAATTTTTTAAAGTTATTTCTATTTGTGATTAACATATGAAGCAAAAGCGTCTATCAATTGAGCTTAGAAGTTCGATAAAGCTCTTAAATATTCACTATGAGCAACTGTAAAATATCGAAAGCAAATTCGGTTTTCTTCCCCAGGTGCACAGTAGCGGAACACCTACATAAAAATCCAAGGAAGGATAAATAGCCCTCATTTTACTTACATAGAAGTAAGCCTCAGGACTTAATTACAGAAAATACTATGAATATGCTATAAGATCCTTTAATTTATGACATCATTTTATGATCTATATATATAAAACAGTTGCATGACTGACTGACTGACAGATAACGCAGAGACCAAACCGCTGGACCTAAAGGGCTGAAATTTTGCATGGAGATTCTTCTTATAGTGTAAGATTGCAAAGAAAGATTTTGGGACAATTCTTCTTAGATTTTTAAATTAAATTTTTAAGCAGTTTATGTAAGTTTATTTAACTTTGCATTTAAACTAATAATCTGAGGGCTATAAAATTTATATCTCGAGAAAGATCATAAAAATTCCTATAAAATGAAATCTTTTTCGAACCTTTACCTCTCTTTTCTGATTTTTGGGGAATTTTTCAAGATTAATTATTTGAATTTATTAAAAGCTGATCACGTGGTTTCTTTTCATCAATTTTTGTCATACTTTAAATTAATTTTGCATAACACGTGCATAACAACGAAATAAATTGACAAAAAATATTAAAATACGGTAAATTATAAAATTTAACCACTAGACTAGTAGAGATGGAAGTTTTAAAAAATTTAATTCAAATTAGAAAGTTTTATGGATGTTAAACATACAAATTAATTGCATACATTGGCCGTTGTATTTAATTTGAATATTTTCTTCTACATTATTTTGTCTATAAAAATATCCTTTACGATTTTGTTATAAACGCTTTTTTGGCATTAATTGCATACACTGACCGCTGTATTTAATTTGAATGTACTCCGTAGCGAAGCACGGATATTCAGCTAGTTAATATATAAATTAAATAAATTTTCTTGTTTTTCTCAAATTAAAACCCTCCTCTTATTTTTTCTACATAAACTGACTACAGATATCCGTTTACAAACAAACTATTTGAGATAGAAATATACTGGAAATGCTTAACCTTGGCATCATAACTCTCATTATTATTTAACTTATCTATCTGTGAATACGGAAACGTTACCGCTTTTAAATAGGCAGTCAATATCTGCACAAACTTCCAAAATAATTAATAAAATCGATAGAAGTAGAAAAAGTAAATTTGAAGTCAAAAAGTAAATTTCCATTCATTTATTCAGGGCAAACTTGCAAGTACTGGAATGCTTGAAAGTTAAGATTGGACGGTAACTGTTTCATCCAAAATTCATTAAAATAAACTTAAAAAGTCAAAAATACTTAGCAATGATGTTTTTTGTTTTTGCCTTTTCTCCGAAAGTATAACATTTAGAGAATAATGACAAAATTGCCTCATAAAAAAGTAGCAAATTCTTGCCCACTTATAGCGTACGGAATGCGAAAAATCCGCCTATTTTCAATACCTTGCGTATCTAGTAGTTATATTTATGCAGTTCTTAAAGTAATTCTTCCATAAATAAAAGATTTATGAAGTTTTCCCTTTTTGTTTTAATAATTCATTTCTTTTCTACACCAATTTTATGCAAATAAGTTCATAATTACGAGCCAAATCCCGTCATTAAATTTACATTTTTTTTGTTCTTATAATTGCTAAAAATTTTGAAACATACCATAACATCGAACAACACAACAAATATTAATCAGGATCCTTTATCCAGATGTGCGTAAGAGGATAACCGTCATCAAATTTAGAGAGTTGTTGATTTCCCCTATATCATTACTATCATTGTCTCAGATTGTAGACAATATTTCAAAAGCTAAGCAACTTAACTCTTCAGTAACAAAAATTCTTTGCGATATGCATATTACTCAAGTGGCTGTTTATCATTTTTCCCTCTTTACAGTCAAAAATAATAATTTTTTCTTTCCTTTTGTAAGGAGAGGAATGATAAATCATAAAAGGTAAATTAAGCAGTTTAGGAAAACTTCGGTAACCGTAGTAAATATTGGTATACATTTTGTATTAGTTGTTGTTGTTTCTAATGCCCGCTGGCCGGAAGTAATTCTAGACCAGGTCGATATGGGCTAGCGGGATGAGGGGTGCGAAATCTCGAGGGATCGTACCCCTTCCCACCAACTCTAACGTCATAGAGGTACTTTCCGGTCTGCGTATTTAACGTGCCCATATCCGGCCTAGACACGTACATTTCGTAGTTAAAGTATTTATAGGAGTATGTTTAAAAGTTGACATCTTACCAAAACAATAATTCTGCATGGTTTTCGTTATTACTTTTAATTCATCCCACTTCGTAATAAAGAAAAAAATGCACTACTCTTCAGACACATTAATATTAAATTATTTGAGTTATAGTTTAGAAATAGTTAAATTCATCGATTTCGATTACATGAATTGCAGTCCAAAATTACAAGAACGTCTTCAATTTATAAGAGATAAGTAAGTACCATCAAAAGCAGAACATATTACTCTGATTAGTTTCCAATACTCTTCATGGCCGAATATAACAGTCTATGCGTGGTATTTTATGCTTTATATAAAACTTTATAAGGACTATCAAGTGTTTTAAAGAATAAAACTAGAGGACGAGGAAATGCAATTGGAGAAATAGATTTCTCTTTCAATCGATTGGTTTCAATATTTAAAAATACAGTTTTATTGTAAAATACAGAGAATTTTTTTACATCTGTAAGTTTTTATTGAAGCCTAAGAACAGACTCACATAAAACCCATTCTTAAACGGAATCCTGCGAGTGAAAGATCACCAAATTCCCTCGAGCCCCTGGCTGGTTTTTTTAAATCTCTGTAAAAAGTATACCTGACAAAACGAGAAAATTCAAATGCTAGGTCTTATTGAACTCTGTTTTATTCTAGAATAGAAGGAAAAAAAATTATATCAATATAAAGAAGAATCAAAATAAATATTGTTGAATACACCTGCTGTAAAGTAGAAAAAAAAATCCTTAGACTGAGAAGGTGTAGAGCGAACAATTTCAATGAAACTTGCTAGATACTAGAAATTAATTCTGTAAAAGTACCTTTTAAAAAATTTTTGGTGTCAAAAGAAAAGACAATTCATTTTTAATTCAAAGAATCATTTGATACCGAGAATGAATGCTATGCAATCTTAGTCTACTAGAAAATTAAATTTAAATTTTATATAAAATTCTCAAAAAGTATTTTAAAATAACAGTAAAATAAAAGCATTGAAACTAGTAACAACTGAAAAAAAAGCTAACAAATCATTAAAAATTTACAGGAAAAGTAATAAAGTTACTTTGATAGAGTTTGAAAGGCTTAAAACAGTCTGTTGGAGATGCGAGGTGAAAAACCATCACTTACTGCAATGATATACTTGGCAGTGCGTAAAAAGAATCTTTATCTGTTCATGAAACAGAGATTGAAACAGGGAAAAAGAAATATTGATTTACGAGAATACGTCCCACGGGAACTAAAATCTCGCAATTAAAAAAATACTTTTGTTATATGTTAACAATTGATTTCTAAGTTTCTTAAAATTTCGGATCAGTTAACCCAAAGTATCACTTTAAAAAAAGGCGGGGATACTCGATATCCCCACCTTTCCCCGTGTAACCCCAGAAAAAAAGCACTGATATGAAGTAATGTTTATCAATGAATAAATTTCTTTGTTTTTTTCGTCAATTCTTTATTTGAACCCTATTATAATTCCTCATTTTGGACATCTGAAGACTATAAAATACAATATATTTCTACAGGGAAACAAAACCTTCTCAAATCAGTGATCTAGAACTAATTTTTATACGAAGAGTAGCAAAAAATGCTTTAAATAGATGACTGAAAATATTAATTTTTTTGAGGATGTCTCAAAGTACTATGCAAAATCTATTTTGTTTTCAAAATTATTTGGAAAAAAAAATTCGTAGAATTTCCGAAAGACCTCGGCTGGTTCCTTACGCCTAGCTTCCAAAAGCGAGGAAAATATAAAACCATTTGATATAAAAAAAGAAAACATCTACTCCATTCTTTTTTGTTAGACAGAAAGGTATTATATATTAAATATGTCTAGGGGATAGAGAACATAGACTAAAACTTCTGAAAACGTATTTTCACTGTATATGAGCTAAACTTCTTACGTTTAAGATATAGTAGTGTGACTCTTCTATCGGCTGATTAAGTTTGGTAAAAATACCAGAAAAAGCAGCAAAAATGCATTTCATGTCACTATAAAAATTAGAGTTGAATTTAAAATATATTTTTCCAGTTTATTTTCAACGTTTTTCCTTTATATCCAGAGTTTTATTCAAGCGATGTTAATAAATCTCATCATGGATACCATAAACAAAATCACGAATGTCAATGAACACGGTTTTGTTGGTTTCGTTTTGTTTTAAGACTTCCCTTCCCTGTTCACGTGTTCAAATACAGACATCTCTTGCATTTGTATTCCTGCAGTGTGCTAGCAGCATCCGGCTCGAGTCACCTTTCGATTCGACTTCCTGAAAATTTTTCCGTCAGGCTCTAGAGGAGTCTGTCTTTTTTCTGTGAAATGGTAATACTTTCATTCATTTCTCTTTCGCATCTTATTTTTAGGTCATTTTTCGAAGCATGTTTCTACTTTCTTTTTTTCACGTAAGTGCCTCTAGAAGTATTAGACAAAAAACTATGCACATTTTGCGGATAAATATAATTAAGTCGATTTTTTTTTTAAATTTTAACGTAAGATTACGTTCCTCCTTAACGGTCCTCCGGAAGCAAAATTTCAGACGCTAAAACCGTCCGTAGTAGGAAATTATAATTTTGGCAGTGCGCCAAACCCAGTCTGTATTGCTTGGGCCAGCAGTAAACAGTTAAACAGGAAAGTACCAAATTGCGTCAAAATTTTGACATATATATATATATATATATATATATATATATATATATATATATATATACATAACACATACATACATATATATATATATATATATATATACATAACACATACATACATATATATATATATACAAAAGAAGTAAGCAACAATAAGTAATCCTACATTAATAACCCACGGTAGTTTCATTAGAAGAGATTACTTCAATTTTCTTTCCAAATATCGGGGTTTAAAAAAGAGAACTTTCAATTAAATTTAGACGTGGATCTTTAATTTTAAAAAATGCCACACTATAAATTTTTTAGATTATTTTTAATAATTGGAGTCTAGTATTTGAAATCTTATTTGATTTAAAAGGCATCTTTATTTCTTGAGCGCGAGCGGCGCGTCTCAGATGACCCTAGCATACGATTGTTCCTCCCCCAGGTAGGGCCTTAGAAAATGTCCGTTAGGAGCGAATTTTTTTGGCTTAGGTACCCCGATTCATGTAATTTATGCTTGGTTGGTTTGTTGAGAGTACTACGGCCACTTTTTGCTGCACGAGGGATAATTCGACTGGGACCTTTGCTTAATGCTGATTCTGAAGGACTGCAAACATCCATTCCAATAGTGGACTCGAATCCACAGACTCTAGTACCGAATGCCAGTGCCCTAACCATTCAACCATCTCCAGGATCATGTAATTTATGAATCCCTAGTTTGGTGTATTAGTAACCGTAAATTAACAGGATTCTTAAGATTAGACAAGAAAATCTATCAAACAAGAAAACAACAGAACAGTAAAAAATATGAACCAGAAAAGACTAAAATATAACACTTCATTTGTTGTTGTCGTAAAATGAACCTCGCTTTCTAAGAGACTAATGATATAAGCATTGATGATGATGAGACTTTATGCTCACGAAGTTCCAAAACGCAGATAAATTCAACCTAGTTTAATTTTAACTAAATTATGCAGGACCCCGGGTTGCCCCAATTGGTCGGCAGATCTATTTTGCCAGTCCGGAGCCCAGGTCCATATGAAGCATCACCGAAAAGGGGAAATCAAACTTCGGCTGAGTATGCAGGCTCTTGCTACGCAGCCCCGCTCTTTAGTTTGACACTTGTCGAGTGGACTAACTGTCCGGGACCGCGTAATCTTACTTATTTAACTAAATTACTAGCTGGTGCACGACCAGCATGGTCGCTTTTAGTTTTATATTTTCTTTTGCAAAACAACTCAACTGAAAGTAACATATGTAAGGAATGTTACCATTAACTGTCATCATAAATATACGTTGTTAAGGTGTATTTTCTATGAGGCTGATTCTAAAACATCGTGATAAAAAAAATGTGAATTTAAATTACTTCAGAACAGAGTTAAAGATAAGACTGAGAAACCCAATACCAATGATTTCAAAAATTACACCCCTCTCTGTATGTACTATTTTTCAAAATTAATATATCTATACGTAATCGTTACAACAAATAAATTGTTGGGGAAAAATTTTATATATAGTGTTGATTACATCATTCTATGTATTACTGTTCATAATTCAGATAGCTACACTTAATCATATCAAATAATAAATTGTTGGGCATATTTCTTCACTTATAAAATGGAGTAAAAATTCAGAAAGTACTGGAAAAAGTGTAGAAAATTAACTATCACTGGCTGTTGGTTGCTATGCCGGCGACAGTTAAGCCTAACCTCGCGATCATTTATGCTCTCTCTTAATGAATTATTTCTTCTTCGCTTTCTTTCTTGAGACTGTTCCCAATTTTCACTTGATCATGCAGCTTGCTTTTAAGCATTCCTGATTACAGTGCGTAAATCCATGTTGACACTCAGTTGCAAATTGCAGATGGCTGCTAATGTTTACATCTGGTAGTTGCAGTCATTGCCATTCGGAGAGTAGAAATATCATCGATTTTGTGCCGTATACCTACGCGTTTTATATATATAGATGCTTTCTTATTTGTAGGATGACTTTGCGAGGTATTACTAGTTTAAAGTGCTTGACGTTTATTAGTCTCTTACTTTCCTTTTTATTAGTGTTTTGGACTGATTATTCTTCCCTAAGCTTTGTCCCTGACATGGATGTCTCAGACGCTCCAGAACACTAAGCCAGGAAAGGAATAATCAGTCGCAAATGCCTTACAAGCTTAAACAAGGGGGCACATTACCTTTAAGCTTGTCGAAATTGCTGATAACATAGTCATGTTCTAACTAATCAAACTTTAATAAAATTACAAAAAGAAATGTCATTATCAATTGGTATTTGATTAACACATTTTGAGTTATATACTCTGCAAAAATGAAAAGTTTTCTCTGAAAATTAATATTTTTATTACATGTTTAGAAAATGGATATGAGTCTGAGATACGGAATGTCTTAAATCACTGTGAGCACCATAAAACATAAAAATATACACACAGGAATAAAAAGGTTATTGTAATATATTCACAATACACCTACGTTTTAATTAAAACCGAAATACAGGTAAAAAGTGTTGCTTAAGTTTTTAAATACTCATAAATTTAAAAAATTTCACAATAGAAAATTTTTTTTACAAGTTTTTCCTTGAAAAACAAATTATTTTTTTAAAAATCCTAATTTTTTGGTCTTAAGTTATAGATTATCCCAACATATACCTATGGTTAAACTTTTATCAATATTGCTCCAATATTTTAGCTGTAACAGTTCGCACAATATTAAAATTTGCTGTTGTGAGAAAACTCAATTTAAAGTTTTACTATCACTTTTACCTTTTATTTATTGAACTAAAATAACTCAAAAAGCTCCCCATGCATAAACAGAACCTACTTTTAGAATATTAATTTCATTTACTTTCTTTTCCTGTTTCCTTTTAGCTATTCGAACTTCTAATGCCATTCCTATTTACCACCCCTTAAAGGTCCTGTGTCCCCTTTTAAACAAACAGCAGAAAAAGTGCCTATAGGACTAAAGTGCCTATAGGACTGATAACGACAATGCCCAAAATATAAAGGCTTTAATTTATTATGCCAATGCTTTTTCTCTTGCGGTGAGATATAAACTTAAATAATACTTTAAATAACTGAAAAAAAATGGGAAAAATTCCTCAAAAAGTATTAGACTTACAGTGAAAGGGAAAATTCTAAAATAAAGTAACATGACTTTCTCCCCAATTATGTTATCTGGCTTAAATAGACATTGAAGGGGTATTTATGTATAATTAAATCTTCGATGGTGTTCATTGAAAATCTATTAGAATGACTATATGGACCCATGCGGGGATTAACTTAGTCGCTAATGAACGTAAATATAAAATGACACTAGTTTACTTTGATGCACAAGTTACGTAGAGATTTAAGAGTAGAATAGCTCGCAGCTGAAAATTAATATATTATCTCTTTGGCTTATAAACTAATCTCAGAATTACGATGAACTGAAATCTGATGTTTTAAATAATACATCAGATTTTACTAGGTTGACGACACTATTAATAAACTTATATTATTCACTGAAGAAGATACTATAAAATATTTTAGATGCCGTAATTATTAGTGGTATTACAGTCATATGGTCATAAATTTCAGTTATTTAAGGCATTACGTATTTTTAAAAAATCGTGTATTCTTCTGAAAGCAGTAAACTGTGTTTTTTATGTTGTTTTCTATGTTTTTACTTTGATTCTTACTTTATTATTAATAAAAAAATCTAGTAAATAATTCTCTACCTACCTGATTTATACCAGAGTGGATGCCGTTGGCTTCAAATTATTCGTTCATACCATTTTGCTGTATATCAACTCCAGATCTGCAACTATTCAAGGACAATACTAAAGACTTCTAAACAGTGAGTAAGTATATTTGTTTTACACATATTGATGGTTGTAAGAATAAACAATTTATCCGAACTTCGTAGTTCGTATAAAATATTTGTAATGAGAAGATATTTCCCTATTGCATTCGACATTCATAAAGTATTACATTAATTTCTCTATCATATTTGTTTAACAGCTGATGCAATAACAAACAGGAAACCACACAGAACCCTCCCTACGAAACCTGAAAAATAATGGGAAAATTTGAAACCTAATTCAGATCCAACTTTTTTTTAAAAATAATATAGTACCACTATCAATTAACTGCCATCATATCCATTTCATTTCATTGATCCATTCCATTTCATTTCAATTCTTACACATTTCTCAGACAATGCCAAACCTAGGTCGTTCGTTTCAACACAGAGGTGTACTGAGCCCTTACTCCAGCAGTAATCGCTTGCAGAAACTCGCACGGGCCAAGGTAGCCAAGTGGTAGAGCGTCGGCTTTCGGTGCCGAGGGTGCACGGTTCGACACAAATACCGACAAGCGTCATTAAATAACTTCGTGTCTGGACTGGATATGGTTAAGTTTAACGCGTAGACCAGAAAGTCCCTCTATGGAATCAGAGAGGGGGAATATGGAAGGAAGGGTACGATTCCATTGAAGTGGCACCTAGCTAAGACGGTCTCTAACCCTTGTGGTGCTATTGTAAACCGGAGCCGAACTTCTCAGCCCGCAAAGCCTGAAGCCTATATGGACCTCGTCTGAAACACTTCCAGCCAGAGAGGAGTATCGGGGAAAATATTGATTTTTTTATCAAGTGATCTCTATGGGCAGAATGGTTTAGTTTGGTTTGGTTTGGTTTGGAGCGCTCCGGTCAACTTTTTGCTACACAAGGGCTAATTAGACTATAATTTTCAGTTTAAAGACGATTCCGATATATGTCTGTCTCTCTCTCTCTCTCTCTCTCTCTCTCTCTCTCTCTATATATATATATATATATATATATATATATATATATATATATATATATATATATATATATATATATATATATATATATATATATATATGTGTGTGTGTGAAATGTCCGGAGTGGACATCTCGTGAAAATACTGCAATCGAGGCCGTAACAAAGATTCCAAATCATAATTAATGAATAAAGTTTATTCGACGTAAAGATTAACACATCTTAATCAGTTCGGAGACAGCTCGCGTCTCTTCAAAAAAGCGCCAAAATAGCATTAGGTGAAAGAGGTTGCCAGAATTGGCGGAGGATGTTAGTATGTGGAAGGCGAAGCGTTTACGTCAAGACAAGAAGGACGGGTTACCATGGCAGAGATGAAGTACAGAATGGGCGATTATAGGTAGTTAGTAATATTATCACAGAATATCCCCCCCATCTAAAATGGATTGGAGCCGCGGCCGTCGACTCCAAGACACTCCAGATAGTGAGAACATGAAAATTAGTAGTTAGATTATTAGATTGAAGCTGGCTCGAAAATCACAAATTTTTATGTTAAAATATACAATAGGAAAACATAATAATATGGCATAATCTTAAAACAAATAGCTGGAGAAAAATAAAAATGGAATCGTACACTTAAATGAAGACACTAATAAAATAGATGTAAAGACGTTCCAAATACAGATACAAGAAAAATATTGTGCAGGTCTCAGTCCCTGACATGTGTATCACAGTCTGAAATGTTTTCAGAGTAATGGACGGGTACAGTTCACATAGTAGTAAAAGTCACAAAAGTTATTTTTATTCACAGTCTTTATCGTGGAGTAGGGTTTTAGTTCTTTTGGAGATCTCCTGGGTTGTAGTCACTTTTTTAGAAAAATAATGTTCTTTGTTGTTCTTTGTCCGTTGCACATTAGTAATTGACTTTTCTTTGAGCAAAACACTATCTATATTTTATTTTTTTCTTCTCTAGATCATGTACACGAAAATATTAAAATTATTCTTTCAGCAATTAGTAGAATAAATTTACCAAATGCCGTCAAAATTAACTGTCAACATCAATACCAAATGTCTGGCACCTGATGTTGCAAAATTCGAACAAAATACAAATTCCAACAATTGACACTAATATTCAATTATTGTGAAGAAATGAAAAAAGCAAGACAATACAAACATAAATTTGAGGTATGTGACCTGTTGTGAATACATCCTCGTGAGCGTTTACCAAAGGGAAGGTGCTTCCAACCTGAAACTCAAGTTGAGCAAACTGCACAAAATGAAAAGGGGCAGGCAAGTTTCTCAAACATGAGATTGAAAAGCAATTGTTCAAAGGGAACATTTGACAACTGCGAAGAGACAGGGAGGACAGTGAGTGGAAACCCCAATATAAAAATCAATAATATTTATCTAGTAAATAGTATATTTCATATAAAATGTAGTAAGCTTCAAAAAGTTTTAAAAAAATATATGTGAGTTTCACTTACACTCACGGGGTTTCTTCAAAATTAACTAGGATGGCGATAGGACAGGAATGCTAAAAAGGAAGATTAAGGATAGCTGAATGATTTACATATTGGTGACTTATATGATCACTTCATTACTTAAATTTAACTTATTTTTTTCCGATTTTTAATTTTCTTCTGAAATATTTCATAATTATTATCATGTTAGACATTTATTTTGGCAGTTTTCATTTTGATTTTACTTATATTAGAAATTACAAAAAAAATAATATAACTGACCTGCTTACAACACCAATTTTTGTACTGTAAATTGCAATACTAAATGAGAAAATTTTGAGAGTAAAACACTTTGATGGTGATCTTGAAAAATAGATTATTGGAGCTTCCACGATTTCACTGTGAAGCGTTCGGCGTTCACACAGGGATCAAGGCAAAAATGAAAAAAAAAATCACAATCTTGAAATGAATTTTTTGATGACTGTCGCTCACATATATTAAAAGTTGAATCACTTCTTGAATATTTGGAGTTGAATACGGGTGTATCACAAGATGGCGCAGTCCGAGACGGGAAAAAATGGTGAGGTCAGGCGGGAAACAAAAGTCGGAATCAAAACTGGAACGAACTGGAAAAAGGGCATCATCACTTGCTTTGATGTAGTCGACATTGTGTTGGGTGAGCTTTGGTAATTTTTCAAGCTGGTGCATTCAGGGACGCATGCGGAAATCGAAAGCAAAAGTCCTGTAGAACAATGGCGTCTTCATTTCTCACAATGCAGTCGCAATCTCAGGCGTGACAAAGGTTGATTTCTTGATCCAAACGCCAAACTTGGTTCTCCATCCTGTCGAGCTGGTGTGAAATGTCCGGAGTGAACATCTCGTGAAAATACTGCAATCGAGGCCGTAACAAAGATTCCAAATCATAATTAATGAATAAAGTTTATTCGACGTAAAGATTAACACATCTTAATCAGTTCGGAGCCAGCTCGCGTCTCTTCAAAAAAAGCGCCAAAATAGCATTAGGTGAAAGAGGTTGCCAGAATTGGCGGAGGAAGTTAGTATGTGGAAGGCGAAGCGTTTACGTCAAGACAAGAAGGACGGGTTACCATGGCAGAGATGAAGTACAGGATGGGCGATTATAGGTAGTTAGTAATATTATCACATATATATATATATATATATATATATATATATATATATATATATATATATATATATATATATATATATCGTCGGGTTTCTTCAAAAAGGGCGAATACTCAAAGAGATATACTCGTACATACATATTCGCCCTTTTTACAGAACACCGACGAAATAAATAAATATATATATATATATATATATATATATATATATATATATATATATATATATATATATATATATATATATATATATATATATCTTAACAGAATAAATAAAAGTATTCGTTGATCTTGAGTTCCGGTGAATAGATTTTGTTTGGACCCCTACGTTCAATTTTTGCTACACGAGGGCTAATTAGACCGGGACCTATATTTAAAGCTGAATCTGTTATTGTTGTTACATACGGCCGACTGGAACTTAATCCATACAAGTATGACCACTCACCCAACATACAAAAAATATAAAAAAATAGGATAACAAAAAAACCCACAAGATACGATAAAAAAGAATTACCAAAAGGCCTTAAAACCAGTTTAAAACGTTAAAGTTCTAGGATAAAAAGCTAAAAGTCCAGAAACACAATAATTGAAGGCCGTGAGATCAAGACATAAGTTCTCTGGCCCTCCAATAGAGAGCACACAAATCATCATTCTGTCGTAAGTTAATAGAAAATAAATCTTTGTGGACTGTTCAGTAAATATGGAAAAAATATCGATAAACGTTGAAAATATTAGGAAGGAAAATATATATAAATACCTTGACAACATTTTGTATCCAAGATACAAGAGAAGGGTTTAGGGTAATGTGATTAAAGTAGATGAAAATCAGACCTCCTTCCAACTGTCATCAGTCTCGTTACGCTAAGATCTAATCAGGGATCCAAAACCAGCCCGGATGTAATAACGCTGCAAAAAATATTTTAAAAATAAAATCAGCAACAAACATTCGCATTCATAAATCAACCAAAATTATGAAATTATAAAAAAATTATAATATGTTTCTTTTTTTGAATATTATGCAATTTTTTTATGAAAACTAGGGTCTTTGCCCCTAGGCTCGTTACGCTTGCTCCTCTGTTAGGGCTAATAGCGAAATGTGAAGGGGTGATTCTCGGACAATGTAAAAGCTTCCATGCATTTACTGTTGTCACCCTTATGCAAAGGGCTTTTCATCACTGTTGAATTATCAGATTTAAAATTCAATTAAAAATCGAAATATTTCAAGATAGAGACTTGAAATGAAGTTTATATGAATAAGAAAGCTTTCAGCTTCTAGATGATGTAAATATTTTCTTTGTAAGATGAAAAATCGAGGAGCATCGATATTGCATCCACATATGGGACGATATTCTTGAAAAACTGTGTTTAATTTTTTGATGAAAATATAATTCTGTTTTAAAATATTTTTTTAAACAAATGAGGTCTAGTTTGAAAGAGAAATGTCTGTAGTCTTAGATTGTAAAAAGATCAAAATTCTACGATTAATTTTTGGCGAGTTATCGAAATCTGAAGATGAAAAAGTCAATATTTTCCCACAAAACATAAAATTAAAAAAAACTTAAAAGTCCAACGAAGATGAGACATGTCTAACTTTGGTCCCCCCATTTTTCTGCATCCATTGGTATCGCTCTCGATCCCATACCCCCAGCGGTTTCGGAGGAGATAGCGTGACAAGCTTTTGACAGCTTCAGCGGGAGTTACTTTTTTTTTAGAATAGGGAGAATAGAGAGATATTCCAAATTATATGCATTGTCACTAAATTCTACGAAAATGTTCAACAATCAAACTTCGTATAATTATTACACTTATGACAGAGCAAGCTTGTAAACCCGAATATTTAATGCTAATTCCCTGTGAAGTGAAAACACGTAAGGAGGAATATGCATTAAAAATATGCTCCAAACAAGCGAGGGCAGAACGCAAAATATTCCTACTGGGACAGCTAATGTCGTATGCCACTTCTCTTTAATAATCAATTATTCTAATTCACAAACCTGTGAAAAATTGCGTCCCAGAGATCTCGTTCCCCTGGATAGCGTGACGCCATTCGTCGGGGTCTTATTACCATAATTTACGCCTGCAAATCCCGGTAACTGCTTTAAGAGAGCATCACTTTTCATTAACACTCAGAATTTAAATTTTTTAATTTTTATCTTTCCAGTTCTGGGAGAGAACAGTGAATAATTAAGTGATCACGCTGTCACTCACGGCAATGTTCTAGAAATTTTGCTAATGTGTAGGTGCTGAGTCATAATGATATGTAATCAATTTGAGTAACATAGTTATTTATTTGCGTTTGGTGATCGTGTAAAACGTTCACTCTTAATTGGATGATAACACACCAAATTTTTACAGCACTTCATTTGTAACATCTATTAATTCCTGAAAATTGAATGACGCAGAGAAAAATAAAGACATTAAAACAGATTGAAAAATGATTTAAGTGCTTATTAATTAATTATGGAAAATAAATATGCCGAATGGCTGGGGAGCTGGTATTCGGTGTCAGAGTCTATGGGTTCGAGCCCCACTGTTGGCATTGATGTTTGTAGCAGTTCGGAATCGGCTTTCAGCTGTAGGTTCTGGTCTAATTAGCCCTCGTATAGCAAAAATTGACTATAGCGCTCGAAAACAAACCTATTAACCGGAACTCTAGGACAACAAATTATACTTTAATTTATTGTGTTACGTAATATATATATATATATATATATATATATATTATATATATATATATATATATATATTATATATATATATATATATATATATATATATATATATATATATATATATATATATATATATTATATATATATATATATATATATATATATATATATATATATATATATATATATATATATATAGTGCAGTAACTGGTCATTCATGCGCTCTGGACAAGAATTTTCTTTTGAGGCTCCTTAATTAATTAGGTTTGGGAAAACAAAAAAAAATACAATATTTTAGGCCCCCCTTCCAAGTGGGCGGGTGCCCCTGTTGCCCCGCCTAGTTACGGCACTGTATATATATATATATATATATATATATATATATATATATATATATATATATATATATATATATATATATATATACACTGAAGTTCCACTGAATTAGGGATAGCAAAGCCTATGCAAATTGTGTAGCGCTGTGCATCATGTATGCGCAAGTGAGGGCGCTGTGGTAACTGCATATATAGCGCGTACTGTGGTTGTTCTGAATTAGTTGTTGGAATTGCCAGTATTGGTAAACTGCTTGATTTAGACGCCTTCGATCGCGGACAAATCGTAGGTGCGCGATGCATGGGCCATTGAATTTCCGAAATCGTCAGACAGCTGGGATTTTCAAGGTCGACAGTGTCAAGAGTATACTAAGAATACATGGATGGTGGAAAAAAAACTAGCGATCGGGCAAACTGCAAAGGACATTTAGCCTTGACAGTGCGTGGTGAGAGACGGCTCAGGCGTATTGTACGTAGCCAGCGCAGCCAAACATTAGCTCAAATTACCACCCAGTTTAATGACGGTGCCAGTCGTACAGTCAGTAAACGGACTGTGCAACGCTCGCTTCACCGTATGGGTTTCGGGAGCCGTCGATCTACGAGAGTACCATTGCTCTATACTCGCCATCGGGCTGCACGTCTTGCCTGGGCAAGAGAGCACAGAGACTGGAGGGTAGAGGACTGGAAACGAGTAGCATGGAGTGACGAGTCTTGATTCCGATTACTTAACGCCGACGGGAGGCTGAGAATATGGCGTCAGACTCATGAAGCCATGGATCCTGCATGCCTGGCTGGAACTGCACAAGGGCATGGTGACTCAATCATGGTCTGGGGTGTTTTTTCGTGGCACAGTTTGGGATCTATGGTGCGTGTACCAACCTCCCTCAATGCAAGTCGGTACGTAGAGTTGCTGGGTGATCACCTCCATCCGTTTATGCTGTTCTGTTATCCGCACGGTAATGGAGTTTTCCAGCAAGACAACTGTACCTCTCACAAGTCCCGGTTGGCTACTGGCTGGTTGGATGAGCATTCCTCTGACTTCTGTGTCATGAATTGGCCACCTAGAAGCCCAGACTTAAATCCTATTGAGCATCTTTGGGATGTTTTGGAACAAGGCGTGAAAGGCCATCACACAACACCAAAGAACCTTACTGAATTATGGACAGCTTCAGCCAATATTCGGCAAGCCATTCCCGTGGAACGTTTCCAGAAACTTGTTGAATCTATGCCTCGTCGTGTGGTAGCCGTTATCAAGGCCAGAGGAGGCCCAACTCGTTACTAGGTAGGTATCCCTAATTCAGTAGCACTTCAGTGTATATATACAGTGCCGTAATGCTTTTAAATGGCTCAAGTGCTAAGGAGAAACCATTCATAATTTTTCCCACATTTTGGTAAAAAATTCTGATATCTTAGACTTGATATCTTTCAAGGAAGTTGAGTATCCTTTCATACGGCTATCATTAAAACTATAAGATTATTAATTAAGTTTAGAATAACATTTTAAAATCGTCAAATTGCTTAAAAACAAGAATTACAGCAAATGTTTACTATTGCAAAATAACAAGTAATGTCAACTTTAAAATTTTTAAGTTTTCTTTTCACATATAAAAATAAAAATTATTTTTGAAGACTAGAAAAAATGTTCATTATAATTTCGTTTATTATTTGAATTCATCCATTTTTATTTCGTAAATGAAATAAAAATTTGCAATGTGAGATAAATTTCAGAAGAATGAAAAACTTAACCTGGTGCTCTATTAAGATATTAAATAACAAATAAATGTCACTACCCCTCGTAAGCACTTCCCACGTTTCATGCCTCCAAAATATCAGATCAGCTAGTTCCGGATGGAAACTCCCTTCCTCCATTAACCACTAAACAATATAACAAATTCTTGTATCTTGCCAAGTGACAAAAATCTTGCAAGAAATTTGACAGAGATACATTTCAGTATATAAGAGAATCGAGAGGAATTTTTGCACGCCGATCAACAAACTTTGACTTAAAATGAAACTGATATCAAAAAATAGCTTGAAAAGAGGGTGTTTTAAGGAGATGACTTTGTTATGTGCTATTTTTGCCCGTTTTGCGTTTTTGCTGCGCAAAATCCGAAGTTGAACAAGATCTTAATATGTCAGAGTTGTACTACGATGTAATATAGTGAGGTAACAAAAAGATCTGGCTTTATTCAAGACAGACAAATAGAAGGAGGAAAATATGACCAAATAAAAATGTGTTGGGTGGTGGAAACGGTATTAATAGATATAATTTTAAAGACTATTTGAAATAATTTACGCTTTCAAACTATTTAAGTATGCTTATGTGTTTTTTAGATTGAGTGATTGGTTTGGTGTGTTACGAACACCTTTTGAAACTTCAATCGGAGGGCTTAAAGTTGATTCAATTTGGCTGCAAATATTGACGTCTGCAGCAGAATTTGAACTCGTAGAAAATTATTGAACTGTGTGAGAAAATTATTTTATTTGCATTCCTCGTCTACAAAAGTTTGTAACTCCACCGAATTGTTTCTCCACCGAAAAAAATCATTATATAAATAATTGTACCAACTGTGCAAAACTGAACACACAAGATTCACAATGTAATTGTGAACTTGCCTTTTAATGCCATTGAACGGATAATTTTTATTTGTAATTATCAGAAAAAAGAAAAGGTAATACAAATGATTATGAAGTTTTCAGTTTTAGAAAAAAAAATAATAAATAAAAATTGTGCGATCGGGGGGACCCCCATCAGAAATGAAGTTCCTTACGTTATTTTTTCAACTCTAAATGTGATTTAATATGTAGATTTCTATTGAATATATTAGTGTATTTATGTCACACCAAAAAGCGCAGCTCTCTTTTATTCAACCAACACTCTCTCTCTCTATTTTATTAAAATTAAAAATTTTAATATATAAATTAATTATTTTTTTTAATTAAAAATTTTAATATATAAATTAATTATTTTGATTTAGATGTTAGCTAGCATAATTTTTAATCGGATTAATTTTATTATTTAATCACCAACAAAAATAAATTAATGACACAATATAAATCCCGTGTGAATTAAAATAATCACAAACAATAAATAAGTTTAAACAGAAAGACGTGATTCCATAGGGACGGTATAAAATCTTTCAAGTAAAGCATTTACAACAGGTCGAAGTTTATACAAACGATCATGCTGAGGGTCATCATGTGGTGGTTGTTTACCATTGTCATTAAAATGTAGGAATTCTCTTATCTATTCAAAGCGTTTTAATGACATACATTCTTTTATTACATCATTGTCTATGGCAGGTGACCAATATGCCCTAGTGTTTGGTACATGTACAATAGACATCATTATACAAATACCAATGTATTGTTTAATTTCTAAATTCGTTACATTGACACACTTTTCTGTGTTTTTTTGCACACTGAATAAATTTATTTCTTGAACTATATGCTCAATCAAATCTTCTGTAAAAAGATAACTAAAAAAATTTAGAGGTGTGTTTAAATTCATAATTTCAGGAGCGAGATTCTCGTCACCTCGGAATAAAATTTTATCATCATTTAGAAGTAAATTAGTGTTCTTCCAGTTGATTGCAGGATTTGTTCTCCCTGTATTATTTCTAATACTTTTTGGCATGTTCCCACCACTAGGCAGACCAAGAACATCGCTATTATCAAGTAATGATACCTCATCTTCCGAATCACTACTACCATCAAAAATTTCATTACAAACATTGTTTGGTTTATAATTAGGATCACCTGTGCTGCCATCGCTTTCTGAATCAGAACCATCTTCACTATGATTACTCCACGATCTGTTCATAAGTTCCTCAATTTCTGTCTGTGTTAAAAACTTTCTTCCCGCCATTTCCTTAAAAAAATGGCGTAAGCACAGCATATATCATTTTTGATTCATAAAATTGAAATCATATTGAATTTTTTATAAAAGATTAAAGAAGTATTTTATTAATAATTATAAAAGCTACGTACCTCTAAAATATATTTATAAAACATTCAAAGATGTAAACTGACTTTAAATACTGAAAATATAGCAAACACTAAGGCAGGTATGAATTGAACGGCTATCTTTTACTGAGATCGCAGTTGTATTCCTGCTGCCATCTATACTATGAAAATGTAACTAACAGTGATTAAAAGCTTTGCTATGATGTTTCAAAATCAATACAAGGTGCACAAGTGTATAAAAAATATTGGTTTTGAATATAAAGGGGAAAAATAACTTATGTATCAAATTTGATACAGTGTGCAGTGAAGGATTTTAAAATTGCCAGTAGCGTTTGTGCGGGGATTTTTACCGGGGACCTCTGCAGTCCGATGCTCCGCTGCAGAGGTCCGCAGTCCGATGCGATAACCATTCAGCCACAGAATCCTTGAGAGAAAGCTCTTATGAAGGGGGCATAACGCTTTCTGCGTTACGTGACGATTCCTGCCTGTT
Source organism: Dolomedes plantarius (assembly GCA_907164885.2). Lineage (NCBI taxonomy): Eukaryota > Metazoa > Arthropoda > Arachnida > Araneae > Dolomedidae > Dolomedes > Dolomedes plantarius. Next base: position 76,133,722 of record OU015496.1, read on the forward strand.
CACTCTACTGTAAGCCACGTAAAAGAACTTCGTTCCAAAATTTATTTCAAAAGCAGAGGAATTAGTCGCAAATATTCAGTGAAACTGAAATGCAACCAAAATTCGCATAAGCTCAACTTTTTCCTATTAAAATTATTAATAACATTACTCGAATTGCCACCTGGAATCTATTTAAAATCTCGTGCATTGCTGATATGAATTGCACTTAAAAAACCTCAATATCTATTATGCAGTTTTTGTTATTAAATTCAAGGTAAGTAAATTTATTATACAATAACTATCTATATATTTTGAATATGAATAAGTTATTTAGTTTAAATTTGGAATTTTCGGATGAAATAAACTGAAAATAATAATTAAGACATTTGTACTCACCTTGCGCTTTCCAAATTGATTGTATTTCAAAATGAAATTTCGCAAACCGAATCACTTCACTCACACTCGAACGAAAAAAATATCACTTCACATAAAAATCAGTAAATCCACCAAAAATCAGTATACAGAGGCTCGTCGCACATTTTTTAGACGATTTTGGTAAGCGGTAATAGAAAATCGTTTCCTGCAAAACAATAATTGCAATTGTACTGTGTTTTTAAAGTCAAAATTATCGTCTGCGGCTTGAAAGTTTTGTTTTTATTCAAACTGGCGTTTTTAACAAAGCAGTGGTTCAAAGACTACATTTATCCTCTTTCCGAAGAGAAATATGCATACTCCGATATCCAAAAACAATGTGAGAGTCATGGTTTTTGATATCTAAAGCGTCGATAGGTAATATCGTCAACAAGAAAGGAAAAAAACGTGAAATTGGAGCCTCAAGTGGGACAAAAATTCCAAACAAGTATCCAAGGAAAAAACGGACATCTTCGACTATTGCAAAGGTACGTTGTTTAATGTTAAAAGAAAATCCCCCTAGTCAAAGGACAGTTGCAAAATGATTAAAATGCTCGGGGTCTACTGTAAACAAAATGATAAACGTTGATTTAAATCTTAAGAAAGCGAAAAAACGCAATGTGCATCGCCTTCTTCCAAATCATACCGCTGAACGCAGGACACGCTGCAGAATTCTATATGAGAAACACTTATCCAAAGAAAAATGGAAAACAATTGTCACAATAGATGAATCATGGGTGTATTTAAATGATTGCAACAAAAAAAGAGCCATTTATTATCATAAAAGGGGAGAAAAAAATTTAAGTACAAGGTTCAAAGAATCGAAAGAAAGTTTTTCTAAGGGATTCATGATTGTTGCTGGTTTTTCCTATAATGGCAAGTTAAAAATAAAGAGAGTGGGAAAAAATGTCAAGATTAACTCCAAATACTATCAGGAACATATTTTATCGCCAATTTTTCTGAATGAAATACCGTCGCTTTACCCACAGTGCCATCAATCTGTGAGACTCCATCAGCCCAACAAACACAGAGGCATCGGGCCGAGGTCGGAAGGTTCCGGCCAGCCGATTTCTCCACTGCCGGGCCGGCGCATTAGGTCAGTATCGTTTCCGTCACTGCTGTGTCCTCTCGCCCGCGACTACCCCGTCGACTGCTGGGCCGCTTCCGGTAGGAAACGAGCCATCGTTCATCCGACTGCGAACCGTGAAGCAGCCGCGACTAAGCCATCGATGGGGACAGATAGCCGGAGCGTAACCGGAGTTTGACGGGCCGGTTACGAGAGCAATAATTGGTGTCGACATACCGTCATCTACCCATCTCGTAAACAGCAATGTGCCGTAGGTCCGGGCATCATGCCAGCATTCTACCAGAATCGGACCGCCGGCATTTTTTCAAAGTTTTGCGTAGGACCCTTTCGTTTATATGCTTATTTTTATTATTTATTACATTGACGAATAACCTCTGATATCAACCCTTTCAATTTTATTATTTTTTTTGCCTTCATATTTCTAGTATTCTTTCCAGTTTTGCCTTATGTATTTTTAGGTATTACTGGTAAGTATTTATGCCATCCAGCCTTGCAGTGACGTCATGAAGTCTTCGCACGTAATATTATCTTTCAAGTAAGTTTTTGAGTAACGTGCTTAATCTCTCAATTACAGATGTCGCAGCAAGTCAGCTGTTTTTTCTGATTGTAGCTTTGGTAACGAGTTGTTCTTATTATTATGAATTCTGGGTTCCACTCTGAACTCTCTCTCTCTCTGTGTGCTTTAGAAGAGTGTGTACCTTTGTGAACCGACGTTTTCGAACGTGTGCCCTTTAACCTGTTGTGAGCGCAGTGTGTGTGGCATTCAAGTTTTTAATAAAGCATTTTAGTGTTATACAGTCCGCTGTCCATTGTATACTAAATATAATTTGGTCTAGTCGGCCGGAAGTCTATGGCACAGAAGTAGAGGATTATGTTAATGTGATTGTCGTCGAGCAAGCACGGAACCATCTGCATTGGAGTGAGTTCGTTTCATTTTTTGTGTGTGTACTTCTGACCTTCTTAGTAACATTGGTATTTATAATGGCCGATTTAAAAGCTCACTTAATGAAAAAGAAAGTGTTAAAGAGTAATATAGCTCAATTTAAGGGTAAAGTAAGTATAAAAATAGAACAGGCAGATAGTATTGAGTTAAAATTATACGAAAACAAACTAAATTGTTTTAATGAAGAACTTAGCACTGTCTTTCTGGATATATTTTTGTTGTGTATAGATAAAGATTGTGATACTTACATTCAGGAACAGCAAGCAATACAGGAAACGTTAGATGAATTATGGTTAACTATAAATAAGAAGTTTCCAAAACCTTCGTTAAGTAATTTAGTTAGTGAGAATGTAAGTATAGTAAAATCAAATACATTTGATGTACGCTTGCCAAAATTGGAACTCTGCACCTTTACCGGAGAAAATATAGAGGACTGGATCAGTTTTTATGATTTATTTAAGGCTAGTGTAGGTAACAACCCAAATATTTCCAAATGTCATAAGTTGCAATACTTAAAGGCCTCTTGTAAAAAAAAGGCTCTGTCAATAATTGAATCTATTCCGGTTTCTGACTCTAATTATGATATTGCACTACAACTGTTAGAGGAACGTTATTCTAATAAAAGAGAATTAACTAACGCATTAATCCGGAAACTATTTAATTTGCCTAATGTTGCAGATTCAGCACAAGCAATTTTGCACTGTGTCGACATAGTAAATGAATGTGTACGCTCATTGAAAACACTTGAGCTTGAGGTTTCTGATCTTTCTGATGTTCTTTTTGTGTATCTGATAACTGAGAAATTAGATAAAAATATAAAATTTTGGTGGGAACGAACTTTGAAGAAAGATGAATTTGGTACTTTGAATAATTTACTTGAGTTTCTGAAGGACCATGGTAGAACGATTCAGAACAGTAAAAGTCAATCTAGAGATTTTAAGAGGATTTCTCATTCTAAAGTGACTTCGTTAGTGTCAAGTATTCTTCACCATGCTCAAGGGTGAAGTCTTAAAAAGAGGGCCATCAATGCCTTTCGCAATTCGTTCCCAACTGGGTTGGATCATATCTGGGAACACTTTTGTTGACGACCCGAGTCCCGTAACTACTTATACAGTGAATAATCTGCAGTTGAGTACGAACGAATTGGTGGAAAAATTTTGAACTTTGGAATCCATTCCTGAAGTCAAGCGCTTATCTAGTGAGGATCAAGAATGTGAAGAATTCTTTAAAACAACCCACTACCGTGATCAACGTGGTCGTTATGTAGTGAAACTTCCTTTTAAGGATAGCCCCTCAAAGTTAGGCAATTCTAAAGATCTTGCTTTAGAACGATTCAAATCATTAGAACAAAAGTTACTAAGATCACCTGATACATATGAGATGTATAGACAATTTATGAGGGAGTATTTAGACCTGGGTCACATGGAGCAGGTTTGTAACTCAGAGTTGCCTGGTCAGTCGTATTACATCCCCCATCATGCGGTTATTAAGGAATCTAGCTCTACTACTAAACTTCGAGTGGTGTTCAACGCAACCAGCAAGTCGGCATCGGGAATTTCTCTTAACGATATTCTTATGGTAGGACCTAGAATACAACAGGAACTGTTTCCAATTTTGATCAAATTTAGATCTTATCCTGTAGTTATTACGGCTGATATTATGAAAATGTTTAGGCAAGTTTTAATCGCCAAAGAAGATAGAGACTTTCAAAGAATATTTTGGCGGAACAGCCCGAAAGAGACTATTCAGGAATTTCGTCTCAAAACTGTTACTTATGGCACCACATCTGCGCCCTATTTGGCTACGCACTCTTTATATCAACTTGCTCATGACGAGCAAAATGAATATCCTTTGGCTGCAAAGGCTGTACTTCAGAATTTTTATGTGGATGATTGCTTAGCAGGTGCTCTGAATACAGTGGAGTGTAAAAATCTGGTGGATCAACTTGTACTAATGTTAGACCGAGGAGGATTTCTTCTGCGTAAGTGGTCCTCAAATGATTTGTCAGTCTTAGAGAATATACCTAAAGAGCTTAGAAACGATTCTGAACCAATGAAAATTCATGAAGATAGCTCCATCAAAATTTTGGGGATTTACTGGAATCCACATGAGGACTACTTCAACTTTTCCATGTCTAAGTTAGAGGAAAAATCTAAATACACTAAACGAGATATCCTATCGGATTTAGCAAAAATATTTGATTCCCTTGGTTGGCTTGCACCTTGTATTATTTATGTCAAAATCTTGATTCAGGATATGTGGAAGCTCTATTTATCGTGGGATGAGCCCGTTAGTGATGAAGTAGCAAATAAGTGGAAGAGGTTTCGGAAAGATTTACCTCTTATTCAAAAACTGAAAATTCCTAGATTTTCACTTGTGCCTGACATGAACTATTACGATATTTGTGCTTTCTGTGATGCCTCTGAGAAAGGCTACTGTGCAGTTATTTATTTACGTTCCGTGTCACGAAATTTAGACATTAAAGTTTCGCTCTTAACATCGAAAACTAGAGTTGCTCCTCTGAAGGTGCAATCATTGCCTCGACTGGAATTATGCTCTGCTAATTTGTTAGTCGATTTGGTTAAATCAGTGTTGGAACATTTAGAGTTCCCGATACGTAATGTGTTCGCTTGGACGGATTCCACTGTCGCACTGTACTGGATTTCTTCTGAACCCTATCGTTGGGTTCCCTTTGTCGCTAACCGTGTTGCCAAAATACAAACCACCGTCTCTAGTATTAAATGGAACCACATCGATGGTAAGCTGAACCAGGCTGATGCAGCTACCAGAGGTCTTTTCCCATCCGAACTGCTGAATTGTGAACGTTGGTTCCTGGGACCTGAATGGTTGGGTTCTGCTTTCGAAAAATATATTGACGGTGAACATTTTTGTGTAGACAGAGACGCTGAAGAAGTTCGCAGGGAAGAAAGAAAAACATACATTACAGCATCTGGTATAGTGGAGGAATATGATATTTTTAAACGGTATTCATCTTGGTTAAAACTACGCCGTATAGTGGCACTATGTCTCCGATTCATACGCAATTGTCGCAACTCTTCTAAAAGTCGCGTGAGTGGCTTTCTGACAACTAAAGAGATTAGATCGGCTACTAAATCAATAATAAAAAATATCCAACGATCTTATTTCCCTGAAGAGCTCTCTTGTCTAAAGTCAAAGAATTGAAAAGTGTGCGAAGTCGAATAATACAATTGACACCATTCCTTGATCAAGATGGTATTATTCGTGTAGGTGGTCGCTTAAAAAATGCGAACCTTCCGGAAAATAGTAAACATTCTATTTTGCTTCCAAAAGAAGGGCATGTAACTAATCTCATTGTGACTCATTACCATATTGGTTACTTGCATGCCAGTCAAGAATTATTAATTAGCACCTTAAGAATGCAATTTTGGATTTTATCTGTGAGAAGTGTTGTGAGAAAAATCATTCATAGATGCTTTCCTTGCATAAAAAATCGAGGCAAGACTATGAGCCAAATAATGGGTGATTTACCCACTCCCAGAGTTCAACCTTCAAGACCATTTGCAGTAACTGGTATTGATTATGCAGGACCATATTTGATCAAGTCCCAAGCTAGAAGAGGAGCCAAGGCTTTCAAGTGTTACATAGCACTTTTTGTGTGCTTTTCAACAAAGGCAGTTCACTTAGAATTGGTCAGTGATTTAACTACCTCTACATTTTTGGCAGCCCTAAAAAGATTTATCGCCCGTCGTGGCAAACCTTCCGAAATTTCGAGTGACTGTGGAACTAATTTCAAAGGTGCCAGTAAAGAACTTAAGGACATTTATAGAAATGCAGCTCTGATTGAGAAAAGTTACGACGTATCCAATTATATCACTTCTGAAGGTATAACTTGGCATTTTAACCCCCCATCGTCCCCTCACTTCGGTGGTATATGGGAATCTAATGTGAAGTCCATGAAATTTCATCTTAAACGAGTACTAGGATCTACACCTGTAACTTATGAAGAATTTATAACAGTGTTAACACAAGCGGAAGCATGCATGAATTCTCGTCCTCTGTGTGCAATGTCAAGTGATCCAAACAATCTTAGTGTATTGATTAAACGATCTTAGTGATATGATCCAAACGATCTTAGTGATATGATCCAAACGATCTTAGTACCGGGACATTTCCTGATCGGAGCTCCCTTGGTTGCCATTCCTGAATCAGACTTAAGTAATGTGAAATCTTCAAGACTTAAGCGCTGGTCTCTAGTTCAACAAACTGTGCAGCATTTTTGGAAGCGTTGGTATTCAGAGTACTTGACAACTCTTCAACAGCGTACTAAGTGGTTTCGTACTTCTCCAGATCTGAAGTGTGGTGACTTAGTTCTGATCAAAAATGAACAATTTCCTCCAAATCAATGGAGAATTGGACGAATTATTTTAATTCATCCCGGTATTGACAACAGAGTTCGAGTAGCTACTGTCCATACAGCTGCTGGTGATTTCAAAAGAGCAATCACTAAATTGTGTCTGATTCCTAATAATTACTCAATTTGAACTTTGAACAATGAATAGACTATTACTGAACTCTTTTTGCCAAACTTTCTTTTTTTTTAATGTTATTTGTTAATCTGTGTTTTTTTAACTATAAATTTGATCTTTCTGAACCCTTGGAGGCTTCAGGGCCGGGGGTTATGGTAAGTATTTATGCCATCCAGCCTTGCAGTGACGTCACGAAGTTTTCGCACGTAATATTATCTTTCAAGTAAGTTTTTGAGTAACGTGCTTAATCTCTCAATTACAGATGTCGCAGCAAGTCAGCTGTTTTTTCTGATTGTTGCTTTGGTAACGAGTTGTTATTATTATGAATTCTGGGTTCCACTCTGAACTCTCTCATTCTGTGTGTGCTTTACAAGAGTGTGTACCTTTGTGAACCGACGTTTTCGAACGTGTGCCCTTTAACCTGTTGTGAGCCGCAGTGTGTGTGGCATTCAAGTTTTTAATAAAGTATTTTAGTGTTATACAGTCCGCTGTCCATTGTGTACTAAATAATTACCAAATACTGATCTTTGTTATTACCTAAAAATTTGCATATGAATCACAAGTTTACTTGTTAGAACAAAACCTCATTTTGTATTAAGATACATTTACCCAAATTTGAAAGTTAAGATAACATTAATACCAACCATTAAAGCTAAATCATCTTTCCATTCAATCTGAGGTTCCCGTTTGTTTTTTTTTAAATTTAGAATGAGATTATAGTATGTAAAACAGTACTACTTTAATAATTAACCCAAAAAATTTGTACTTCCCCAGTATAAAATTTATTAACATAATTTGATAAATTTATAAACATAAATTTGATACATTCATTTTTCAAAACCTGTGTAATGTGTATGATGAAACCCATCTTTGTGAATGAAATTTTTCTGAATGAAATACCATCGCTTTACCCAAAGTGCCATCAATCTGTGAGACTCCATCAGGACAAAGCTGGCAGTCACACATCAAAATCCACTGTAAATTTCCTAAAAGAAATGGAACAAAAAAATGGTATCAAGGCCATACCCTTCACTGATATCCCTAGTAAATCTCCCGATGTATCACCTATGGATTTTTGTGCTTTCGTACTTTTAAAATCTGCATTATCCAAACGTCGTCCCAAAACCCTTACAGGACTCTGGAAACTTTTCAGGAGGAATGGGATAGAATACCTCTTCTGACACTTCAAAAGGCACTATTTTCCTGGAAATTGCGGTGTCGAAAGATAGTTCAGAATAAGGGATGTCAAATAGAACATTTAAAACACAAGAATTTTATGTAATTTAGTTTTGTAAATACAATATTCATCGTCTAAAAAATGTGTGAACAGCCTCTGTATATCTATTTAGTTTCAATAAAGTATTTATTATTATTAAACAATTTGAATATTAAGTTTTTCAAATAGAATGTTTGATAAATAAAAAAATAGACATGGTGACACATTTCATTTCAGTGATTCATTTTTTAGTGAGAATCACGCTGTGAACGAATCACCTTTTGTTTACGTCGTCAAAGAGCGATGACACTTCATTAGAATCTAAATATCTCTAAAACTATTGAACAGAATAAGTGTAAGCAGAAAAAATTATCAGTTTTCGAAGCTCTTTCCAAATATGTAACATTTATGTAATTTCACGAGAAAAAAAAAATTCACCGATTCCTGTATATTTGTCGGCCATTTTTTTTCGAGGATTGGTCCGCCTGGTCGCGTTACACTCACGTGATATCGACAGACACCTCTGTCTCTTTATTAATATAGATAAATAAATCATGAGAGAAACGCTATCCTTTTAAAATATGCCTTAATTTTTTATAACTTACTTAACATTTTCCAAGAAGAAATTGATTTGCCAAATTTTCATTTATTTCAATTATCTCAGTATACGTAGTGTTTACCTAACCTTAGTCCAGCATCATTTAAAATCCGAGATTTTGCGGCAGTAATCACCCATCAGGAGTATTGCATAGTTAGTAAAGTGTACATTAACATGCACACAAATTATTCGTCACAAGCCTTAAAATGAATCAACTAAATTGTCATAAACTGTTTCGAAGTCCCTTAAACTAAATAACTGCGCCAAAATATCGAGATGTGTGGCATTCTAAATAAATTACAATTATCGAAGAGCAGTAATTACGGTTCTGGTTTTCAATTTAAAATGTAATTGCTAGAGACATTGATTTAAAGAGAGAATTAATTGCTTTGCTCATAATTTAAGTACATTCAAGATGGAACTAATATGAAATGCATTATCATTCAGCACTTTCTAGACCGGTCTCTGATTATTGCTTTTATTTGCACAAACATACTATAAATGACATTCCATTAGATAGTAATATATACATCTTGATGTGAAGGTTTCTTACAAAACAATACATTTAAAACTTTTTAAGTCCATGATTATGAAGCACTTTCCAGCTGAAAGAATATTCTGAATTGAACAAAATAAGGGACTGATATCAAACATGTAGGTTCGAGCTTTCTCCGGATACCAATTTCCATAACGATCAATATTATCTCTGCAAAATCTGATTCATAGGTATAACAATACAGTTAAACCCATAACTGCAATTATAAATGCCAGAAAAGGATTAAACATCTTTGTTTTGTAACATGTGACATTAAATAATGATACATATTACAAAAATAAACGCACTGTATATATAAGATGTAATAAATATTTGGAAACTATTTTGTAAATGACGTCGATATGGTCTAAATTAGTATGACTACATCAGGGATGAGTTTCCAATTATTTGCAGACGGGAATTTAACAGTTTTTTTATATATTTAACTGTTTCTTAATAATATTCAAAAAACTGATCATTCAATTTCTCTGAATTTAAATTTATTAGCAAAGAAACGTATAAAATAGAAAAATCATTTTTTTTTAATTTGTCGAAATTTCCTAAAAATGGAAGTATATTGTAATGCGTTTTTATGTTATGAACTAAACCGCGGCTGTTCAATTTCAGTGGCGGCAAACTTATTTTCTTTTTTAATTTTCTTTTAGCTCTCCGCGAGTTTTTAGGAAAAGTTAGGTACTTACATCTTACTTTAACAAATGTAGTTTACTTGATTACCTTGAATTTCTGTTCATTACTTATAGCTCGTAATCTATATAAATAATCCATATATATACGTGTATCAGTAAGTATGTTCATGTGTAAGAGATATTGTATGTGTGTAGAATAATACACACCACCAGTTTTAATTCTATTCCATTAATTTTCTAATTTTAATAGTCTTTCCCTTTATGTAGCTACTTGTTTGCCTGTATGACGCCTAGCCGTCGCTGGGCATATTGCACCATAGATGATCACAAGGACAAACGAAATTAACTTTCCTTTGTTCTGTAGTGAAGCCTCAATTGAGCGTCACCTAGATTATTTGATATGGATTGAACCGGACGCCTCTACCCATTCTCTTTGTTCTTTGTAAATATGTACAAGTATAACAGTTTTTATATTCATTATAATATATTAAGCAATTAGATATCCATAATATGTATAAGTTAATAACCTTATTATTCCCATCAATCAGATTGCTTGACTGGATTTTATGGTGCTAAGGAGAGACTACCTTTTATACCCCTGATGCCACCGCCAGCAGTAAATGCCCGTTCTTCTGTTTCCGCATATCATTTTAAGTGTTTGCCAGAGTAATTCCTTACAGATACGATATACAGGTAGCCCTCCTACAGCACGGCATCTTACAACACGGTTTCGCTCTAACACGATTGGATAAATTGCGGAAACCCTCGTATAACGCTGTAACTTTTAACACGGTTTCGCTCCAACACGATAAAGGAATTGCGAAAAACTTTTTAAAACACTTTACTTTTACAGCACTAGATAACATAAATTTTGTTTAACACATTTAAAAACTAAATTACCTTAAATAATGACGGTAAGGAATAATGAACTATAGTGGCGTTACATGAAAATTTATAAACACATTATAATTTATTCATTTATAACTCTATAAATTACAAGAAGGCCTAAGCTTAGCTGAAAATCTTGAATCATTTTTTCCTGAATGCAGACACTTCAAGTGAAAGAAGCCGAAAATTCAAAAGGGAGCTGCAAAATTCTCTATCTCCATACCGTGAATCTACAATGACCCTGTAATAACCAGCAAATAAACCAAAATTACAGATTTTTTAAAGAGGATAGAAGGTGCAAAAAATCTAAATGAAGAAAAAGGTTCTGAAAGTGAAGGTGATACCGTTCAATCGAAAAAACGTTCTCGTTTGATTGTACTGAGCAGTGATGAGGAAGAAATTTATTGAATTAAGGTCGCATTAAATGAAAATAATATTTTTTTGTTTCTTTTCGTTTTGTATTATACACACATTTATATTTTTAATAAAAATTATGTTGATCATATGGAATTTTAATAAAATGCTTGTTTTTAATAAGTTTTCAGAACGTAAATAAGTTTTTGAACTATCTCTGGTTGTCATATAATACGGTTTCACACAACACGACATTTTTAGGAACCTATCTACCGTGTTATTGGAGGGTTACCTGTATAATTTTAAAAAACCTATTCTAAAAACTGCCTCAACCAAGAATGTTACAAAAACTTAACTGTAAGAAATTAAATTCAATATAAGTACCTCCTTTTACTACCTCTGGGATAAGGCTCAAAATGCAATATTTTTGAATAAAAAATATAAAAGATGTAATGTTGAAATCTAACGCGTGAAATAAAATAAATTTCTAAAAAATTAATAAAATTAAGTGGAATGATTAATTGCCTCTAACAATAGAGCGACATTATCATTTAATGGTTTTTATGCAGCTTCAGTAAAATGATAGCACTCGTGTTCTATCTCCAAATAACCTTATCTGGTAATACAGAGAAACTTCTCTAGCGGACCACCTCTCTAACCGGCCATATTTTGTTAAAAACTGATAAAAGACTCCATATAGACAATATTATGGAAGATACCTGTACTCGACGCCTTCCCCTCTCAAAACGATCACTTCTTCTTTCGGAACCGTCGCTGGCCGTCATATAGAAGATTTCATATATATATATATATATATATATATATATATATATATACAGGGTGTCCATAATTAAAGTCTCACATTCAAAAGGCTGCAAAAAAAGAACCACTGATAAGAATGACTTCAAATTTGAACTGAATATACTGGAAGCAGGGGGAAACGATTTGGCATAATAAAAAAAGTTCCAAAATGTTGAATTTTTTTTATTATGCCAAATCGTTTCCCCCTTCTTCCAGTATATTCAGTTCAAATTTGAAGTCATTCTGACCAGTGGTTCTTCTTTTGAAGCCTTTTGAAAGTGGGACTTTAATTATGGACACCCTGTATATAAAGAAAGCATTCAAACAGGATCAAAAAAATTTTAAATAACCACAATAAATTACTAAAAACTAAATTTAATTCACACACTGGAGAACTTGCTCTTGAAATTCAGGAAGTGGGTTCAATTTTCAGTTATTTTTCGTGAATGCTCTAAGTTGTTGTTTTACTGGTTTGGGGGCTATTACTCTTTAAAAACATCAATATATTCAAAAAACATTCCTGATTTTGAACCTGGACGTGATAAAAATTTGACGAAATGTTTCGAGCAGAAAAGATTACTTTGTTACAGCGAAACATCCGATGTCATGAATATAGAACCACCGAAATCTGCGAAATCCTGGAGAGAATAAATATCGTCGTTTATAATGTTAAATCTATATTTACTCCAAATCAACGTATACGCTGGGAAGTAATACCGATGTTCATTGATGAAACTTTCATTAATGATTTCCTTCTTTTGAAATCCCGAGTTTTCATTAAAGCGTGTTTGTTCTGAGGAGTGTCATAGAACTAGACAGAATAATTTTCTAATCAAGCTTCCTACACATGTTCATCACATGGATTCGGTATTTTGCAATGTCTCCTGCCAGATAATGACAATCGATGCATCGGCTTTACGCAAATGGAACAGTAAATGAATTTCTGACACGAAATAGGCGCGGTTATATGTAGGTGGAAAATATATGAACGTAAAGATTCATCTGTCATCCAATTTCCGCTCTCTTTCCAACTTGACAGAAACATGTTATTAAAATTAAGCAACAAATTACTTTTCTATGGTGCACGCAATCAATGTTCTTATAAAAAAAGGTCAATAAATACAAATCACCGGCATACTATCTTGCTTTTGGAGTCGCTGTTTTAATAAGCTAAATTTTCCAAGGGACCTGTCTGCAACAAAGTACAGTAAAACCAAGTTTATCTGGACTAACTGGGACCATAGGCAATCCGAATAATTGAAAATCCGGATAATCCGGGTAATATGGGTAATAAGCAAAATAAAATCCTTAACTAAGCATACTTGCCGTTTATTATGATAAAAAACTATGTTTTGTTACGAAATTACATAGTATTGTTTACAAGACATTAAAAAATATAAAAATAACTTTTCACACCATTTCTTAACAAAGAAATGGTAAGTCAAGTACAGCTTTCGTAAACTCAACAAAAATATTTTATTACCATAATTTACTGTACAATCTATGCAGGAACTGTACATTGAATCAAACTATAAAGCGAATATTTGGCGTTTTTGTAGTTACGTTCTTGCTATCATAGTTAAAAATTATTATCTAATGTGAACATTAAATAAAAATAATGGCTACAAATCTGATCCAGATTATCCGGAGATCCGGTTAAACGAGGTTTTATTGTACCTCTTAAACCGATGTATTGCTTTTAGTACTCTAAAAATTCACTAAAAGTTTGCTATTTCTTTTCTTTGCTTAAAGCAGGGGTACGGAAATTGTGTGTCGCGAAAACAGTTGGAAGGGTCTCGGAGAGTTTGTAGTAAATCTATATCATATTGAATTTATTTAATTAAAAAACTCCTTCAAATTTTCTGATAGTAAACTTCCTTAACGTGGAGAAATCAATACAGTTGAAATACACTGAATGTGAAACTCATGCGAAACTAGTTAGCAATATTTTTATTAACTTTCATTAAATAAATTAAACATGATTAAATATAATTCAGTACAGCCCAAACACTACGTTGTGGCATACACACAATGGCTCACTATCATTTTTTTTTTTACTCTTGGTATAACAACACAACAAGCTGTGATGTTGACTGCCATAATATCTGATAGAAACCCTACATATTGCTGTTCTTCATTGAGATATTTGTCCAAAAGAACGAGTAAGAAATACCAATAAATGCCGAAAAAATCAATTTTAACCCTTCAACGGGCGAGCCCGTGTACAAAGTGCAACATTTTCGTAATTTTGAATGGTTTGTTTTTACATGTAAGGTTTGAATGCTCTAAGCAGTTTCTATTTATATCTACACCCTTCTAATGCAGGTCTGATATTTTTTACCCTTGTATTCCTTTTCATTTATTGCTAGTCGTGGTTTAATCGTGGTAAATCAGCGATTATACCGGATTACAATACAAAAAAAAAAGCAGGAGTTGATAAAGATCAAATGTGCAGCTATTACACGGTATCCCGCATATCACGAAGATGGGCAATCTCATTGTTTGTTAGGTTTTCGGACATAAATGGAATCAATTCGCACGTTGTCCTTAGATCCAGTAAACCGGACAGTTTTGAAATAAGGCGATTGTATCTGCATTCTTTGGCCTTTAATTATAAATATAACTCAATATTAACAACATTTTATATCTTGTCATAAAACTCAGAATTATTATTTTCAGTTTGAAAAAAAAAACATGTTTATTACAAAAGGAATAATCAAGATTGTAAGAGACGTTTCACTTTGTGCCACGTGCGCCTGCTGGTGTTCCAAAATTTCGTGCGCCCGCTGAAGGGTTAAAAATACGGTATTTTAACTTTGATAATTTCCCTGGAAAAAATCGTAGAAGTGACATAATATTTCTATATTTTTAAGCGGCGCAGCCCACCGATTAATTGGCTGATTATTTTTTATTAGAAAATTAAGAAATTTTTGACATGTACACTCTGAACTATGTTTTTTTAATTAACTTTAAAAAATACTGCATAATAAGTCTTATTGCTGGATACTATAAAAAGATATCACGCTCCTCTCTTTCCCCGTAACTTACATAAAGTTTCTTGTAAAAGATATCTTAGCACACCTCATCCGACGCTGAATTATACGACAGTTTCAAGATCTAATACAATGTTATTTTTCGCCATGGTTCCAGTGTTATTTATTCTGTTTCGAGGAGCAAGAAATGTATGAATCTCTGATGGACAATGCTATTGCCTTACGTAATCTAGTAAAGTTATTTGCTTACGTGCCTGGAGAAGTATTTGCATTGGTCGAAGGTCAACAGAACGAAACCCTATACCTAATCCATTACAACGGACGGGAAGCTATTTCCTTGAGTAAATAATGATCAAAAATAAATAAATAAAGATCAAATAGGCGTAACAGGGGAATAAAGGAATGGATATTCGACGGGGAAATTGATTTAATTCCGATATTCGTGGAATAAAAATGGTTTTGAATTGTGTTTTACTGTAGAAGTAAGGAAAAATTAATGTAATTCAACATGGAGTCTTTTTGAAGATATTTCAAAAGTTAATGCACTTTGTTGCTGAAGGTTTCTCGTAAAAGATGGTAAGAATTTATCATAGTGTTAGTACTCACATTAAAAGAAACGTACAGAGAGAAGTTAAACTTCCGTTTAAACAGAATTGTAAACTCCTAAATATTAAAAATAAAATGTCACCGAATTCTGGATTATTCATGGGTGAAATATCCATGAATAGTCGAAACGCCGAATTAATAGTAGCAACAATGCGATCCTTCCTCTCTGATTTATCAAATATCAGTTTTAAGATAAGGACGTGCGATGACGTAGTGGTTAAAAGCGTCAAGCTGCCATCCCCCATGTCCAGTAGTGTGGAGCGAAAAAACTTTTTCTCGAAATTCACATTGCTGAGTCATTATATGGTGTGAAACTGGCTGAAACAAATTTTCTCCAAATATCGGCTCAAAATGTTGCCACCTTGAGGTTCCCAACCTCAAGTGAATATTTGTATTGCCTTTTTTTAAAGTTTTTAATGCCTGCTTATAAAAAAAATTAATTAATTGAATAATTAATTAATTTCTAAATTAATATTAATTAATAGTTAATATTAATAATTATTAAATAATTAATATTCATATTCATATTTATTGTCAAATGTCAGTGCTAGAGATGGCATTTCGTACATTTGAGAATATCACTGCCAAATCTAGCCGTTGCTTGTGATAGAACGGGAGTATCGGATAGGTCAGCTGCTATCATTGCATCCTCTGTGCTTCGAGATATACGGATTGTATACAAAGATACTCCATATAAAGTTATTGACAGGAGTAAGCTGAGAATAGTACATTAAAAGGTACGACCACAGCTTAATTCTACACAAGTAACACAATCTTTGTGCGCCATATACTTCGATGGAAGAAAGGACAGAACTATAGTGCAAGAAAAGAAGGGAAGTTCTTTATATAGTACTATAGCTTTGGAAGAGCATATTGTTTTGTTGTCAGAACCTGGTTCTGTTTATATAGGACACGTGGCTCTGGATTCTTGGTCTAGTCCGGATATTGCACGAAGCTTTATCAACTTCGTTACACAGAAAGTAATTACACTTTCGGAACTTCTTGCTGTTGGGTGTGATGGAACGAACATCAACGTTGGGAATAAAAGTGGCGCAGTTAGACGGTTTGAAATATTTGTTGACCATAAATTGCACTGGTTTGTATGTTTAATGCATACAAATGAACTACCTCTTTACCATCTTTTCCAGAAGATTGACGGAAAGGCATTTGGACCACAGTTTTCCGGAACAATAGGAAAATCTCTGCAAACGTGCGAAACCCTTGCTGTGATAAGTTTTGTTTCTATTCCAGTTGCTCTTCCTGAAATTGATGAAAAAGACCTCAGTGCAAACCAAAAATACCTTTTCGATATTTCTAGGTGAGTATCCTCGGGGGAGTGCCTTCCAGACTTAGCAAACAGAAGTCCTGGAACGATGTCTCATTCAAGATGGCTCACTACAGCCAACAGAATTCTGCGCCTATATGTGATGACTGCCGAACCAACAGAACACTTTAAGCTCCTAGTAGAATATGACCTGAAAGTTTACGTGCCATCCTAGTTTGAAATAAAGAAAATCGCAAGAGCTACTCACGTAGCATGTCACCTGCAGCGAATGATAAAAAAGCTCATTCTTGCCAGAAGATTTTAAGTTAATCGTTCATAAAGTTATTCAGAGGAACTCTTATTTTGGTCACTCTGAAAACATTTTGTTGGCAATGCTGTTAGATTAACGATCACATATTCGAGAACTTGGCCTCAGAAGAATATTGAAAGCAAGAAAAACTGACTGGAAGGGGGAAATACGCCAATTTGATCTTCTAAATTTAAATTTCGAAGCAGAGGGATATTGAGATGATTAAATGGGTAATCCTTTGGAACCACCAGCTACCATGAACCTCAGTGACGAAGACATAGCATGGATGATCAGAAACGGTTCACAATTTAAAACAGAGAAGCTCCCTTGCAATTCTCAAGCAGTAGACAGGCATGTGCGACTGGTAACACAAGCATCATTGGTAACATGTAGAGCAGAAGCCAGGGATGGATACATTAGCAGTGGAATCAAGTCACGAAAGGAACTTCCAAAGTTTGACGCCAAAGATAAATATTTTGGCCCTCATGTGAAATCCAAAATTGAAGACTGATTAAAGTAAATTGCATGTTAGTGATATTTTGTGAAACGACAATGTATTCCTATTTCTTTTTTATAATTATAAGTGTTTTTAAGTCAGAAAATAAAGCTATTATAAGCATTAAAATTAAATAAAAGAAATTGATTTTTTAAAATTTTTGATGTTAATATTCCTTTCTTTGACCACCTGTGTGGAACCTGAAGACGATGAGTGATTGCGCTGGGATTTTTCTGCAATGTCTTTTTTGCCAAACAGCACCATTTATTGAGTCTGGAAATATTAAAATTAAAATTTTTTTTTGTCTTTTTCACTCTACCCTAATGTCCAGTGTTCAACCCTGCGACTGGGTAAGGTCAACTCAGCCTTCCATCCCTTGAGTGGGTCGCTAAAATGAGGACCAAGCATGCTCGGGAAATAAATTCTGGGGGTCCCACGTCAGGTTGACCACCTGACTGAGACATACGCACCCCAAGCACACGGTCAACAAAGCAGAGATGGATACCGCCGGTCTTGGTCGACA
Source organism: Dolomedes plantarius (assembly GCA_907164885.2). Taxonomy (NCBI): domain Eukaryota; kingdom Metazoa; phylum Arthropoda; class Arachnida; order Araneae; family Dolomedidae; genus Dolomedes; species Dolomedes plantarius. Next base: position 76,151,881 of record OU015496.1, read on the forward strand.
GCACACTGTTGCGCCAAGAGTTTAGTTCAGTTTTTTAGTTTTAAGATAAAGGGTAGACGGAGTTATTGTCAGGGGCCGCATGTTTTCATGGGGGTTGGTTTGTCGGTTTCCGCCTTAGTTTTACAGTTCACAAGAGCTAAAAACAGGTAAGATACAGCAGATTCTGGCTGTAAATATTTATGTTATGAACCGGACTTGATCTCACAAGGGTCTTGTTTTGAATATGAGGGATCTAAAGAGAGATTTGGCTATCAACCTTTTTGTATATAAAAATTGCTGATATTCTCATTATCTGTTATTTGAAGGTTACCAAGCGACTATGATAAGTGAATATGAAAAGAGATAAATTTTTAAGTCAAAAGTTCTGCTATAAACTCAACAGAAAAAACTGATAAAAAGCACTAAAAAGTGCTCTCGAGCGTTTTTGGTTACCTACACCTAGAACTAAAGTAAACAAATTAATTTATAAGACTAAACTCTTATACTTTGAAAATTTTATTTTAGAACTTTACCTTGTCTCCCAACGCTTTCGTTTTTAAATCGATCTAGTTTTACTCTTACTTTCGGTTCTACTTTTACACCTTATTTCATCTCTCACTCTACATTTTGTTCTCTACATACCATTATTGTTCTCTATGCCTTTTATTACTTCATATATGTGTTTAACATTTACCTGTGTTATAGCTATTATGTCTCTTAATTTTAATGGTTTTATTTTTGCACGTTGAGTTTGTTTTTCCTTACTTTTTATTCATCACCTTGTGAACGCCGTTTGTCAATGTCTGGCGCATATGTCCCGTGATGGACAATGCGCCAAAAATCAAATCAAATCAAATCAAATTTCTATTTTGTAAAGAAAAAATATAAAAAATTGAGAGATTTACTGCCATCTATGAAATTGCACGAATCCTAGAGAATATTTTTTTAAACGTATAAGATAAATTAAATAAAATTTGAAACACCATAATATCTTTTAAATTGTTAAAAATCTAAAATATAAGAATCTAAAGTAAACAAGTCATTAAATTACTTTTATTTTCAAAGAAATAAATGAAAACTGAATATGTTTCTGCCAATTTTTACGCATAGTATTTCTTTATAAGATCAAATATTAAGCCAGACATTCCTCTTGCTCATTTATGCATACAACCACGACAAACCTATAAGTGATAACTCTTAGTAAATAAGAATGAAATTTTACGTTTCTCAGAACGAAAACCAACCTGTCTTATGATAACAAAGCTATAAGCTAGCACCTTTTCAAGTAATATTATTATGTCATCCATCACATATTTTCCAATTATTATGGACATGTAATGCAAAATAAAACACATATTCTCTTATTTCAAAATTGCTTTTCATCTTAGTATGACAGGAAAATAACGTTAGATTAAGACGGAAGAAAGGAATCAAAAATCTTACTTCCGAAAGAAAGTCAATATGTTTTGAGTGCTACAATTCCCCAAATACATAATATAGCTCCAAAAAAGAGTGATATATATGTCTTTCTAAGCGTTGAAGGTGGCACTTTTTCCTTTTAAAATGCAATGAACATTTCAAGCTTATTTATATTAAAGTAATTAACTACAGGGTGCGGCAGAATGGATCCCCCCCCCATTTTTGAATGCAACTGGAAAGGGAGAGGTGGAGGTAGGGCGGCGTGTGAGGTGGTAACAGTTCGGACGGATTTTCTAGTTTTCAGTAGACACCCTGAGTTGGTTCCGTAAACATCGCCTTTTCGTCATCGAGGCGTTCTTTTAAAACAACAATTCTGTAAACTCGACTCAGAGGACATTTAGAAAGCGGCTATATGCAACTGGTGATTCGGGCTATACGCAACTGGTGAATCCATGGTGCAACTGGTGAACTGGTGAAAACCCATCAGGAAGGCCACGCCGTTCATGGTCGTACAATCGAAAAACGATCCTGTGATGGGTTTCAAACGGGAGAGCGAATGGATCTGCATTACCAAAGAAATCAGGTGATCCTTTTCGGAACATTATAACATCTGAAAATGTGCAAAGAATCCGTGCGTCCACTTTTGTGGAGGTAGTTCCCGTCATTCCCCCAGAGATGACCAACAGAATAATGGAAAACTTGAGAGAGCATCTTCTTCAATGCATCGTAAATAACGGGGTCACCTGAGGTGGTGTTAATTTGAAAACATTGTGGGGACAAAAACTAGACTGTTTGTGCTTTTCGAAAATATAAAGCCTTTCTACTGTAAATTGTCTCGTTCGTTTTTTATGACTCTTAGAAATGTGAAACTCTGTTCTGCCGCACCAAAATTGCACTTAAAACGGAATATGATCCCAATTGAATTTCTCGTTCCTTCACCCGTTCCATCAGAAAATTAAATATTTGATTAAAATGGTTGGTTGATTGACAGGGCTACAATCATCTTTTGCAACACGAGGCCACTTCTCGCAACATCAGAGCTGAACATACCGGGAGCTACAATTTAGAACTAATTCCCAATGGCTAAATGCAATTATGCCAATCGTAGGACTCGAAACTGCCCTGAAAGACCGGGAATGGCCTTCTAAACAGTAAAACAAAGACCAGCAACCTAACCTTTTAGTGGCACCCTGCCAAGTATCCAAACAGATGTGGAAGGAAACAAGGAAAGTAGGAAATTTGGGCTTCGTTGAAAATATTTCATCTAGATTTTTAAACAATATAACTGAATTCAAATTTGCCGTTTCTAATAGGACATAATAAACGAGTGTTATTTCAATAAAAGGTTTAATAACCTTCTCCCCATTATGTTCCATTGGATAAATTAAAATAAATTTACTTTAATTAGGAGAATAAATTATATTTTTAGGTTCATATTGTTGAAAATCATCCACATAATAAATTCATGTAAACAATCCTTTTTGAAACCTGGCAATAGACATACATCGTTGAATTTCAACTACGTTTTAATCCAAATTGCAATAAAAATTGTACATGAAATTGCATAAGAGGGAAGCAAATTTTTGGCAATTAGGTTGCTGTGAACTAACCTTATTAGATTCGCTCACCTCATTGTTAACCTATGGAGAAAATGCGTCTACTATTTACATCTACATGAATGTCGATAATCCAATAGAAATGGTATTTTCAAATAGCCTGAACTTTTCTACACCTTGCAATAGGATTCATTTTATAAATTCCGTCCACGAAATGAATTTTTGAGCGTGCAAAAGACACTATAGCAGGTATTTCTGCGAATAATTTAAATTTAAAAATATTACTTGCATTTATAAAAAACGAAAAATTACCACTGGTGTAAAATTTCTTTCTCTACTACGGAGTATAATTGAAAAAATCTTTCAATCCAAGTCGGCAATCCTTGGACACATTTTCTCCATAGGTTAACATTGAGGTGAGCGAATCCAATAGTGTTAGTACACAACAGCTGTTGCGTCATCCTACCTTCTCACTAAACGGCGCTTCTAACGCGCGCCGAAAACAGATAATGTAACTGTAAATTTTAGTTTTTAATTCGCTCTTCAGAATGTCAGTTGCTGTGTGGTGTTGTGGTGCGTTCGTCCGTTAAAGTGTTTTAAAGGAAATCAAGTCGTTTTTACTCGTTGCTCTAAAGAAATATTTCCGACATATAACATCTTGCGGCCAACGTGGGGCGCCAGATGTTATATGTCGAACGCACCACAACACCACACAGCAACTAACATTCTGAAGAGGAACTAAAAACTAAAATTTACAGTTACATTATCTGCTTTCGGCGCGCGTTAGAAGCGATGTCTAGTGAGGAGGTAGGATGTCGCAACAATAGCCTTAAATAGTAAATTGGTTGAAGAGTTACAGATTAGAGAGTAATCCCTAATACAGAATTACTGCTAAACGCTCTACATACTTCTACGAACATGCTTCTACGAACTCCATAATGTTACGAACAAACTTTTTGAAACCTTCATACCGAAAGTGTGTACACCCATCTAAATCGCGAATACACGTTATGAGTAACAAATGGGACTATTCACACGTGGAACAACAATCTTCCATTTGCTTGTAAGTTTTCCCAAAAGAGCAGATGGAAAATTTTATCCAAAATTCATACACCTACCCTATACATTTCTATTCTTCCTTTGGCGCCATTTTTTTTACGAGCTACAATGACAGCGGATGTCCGCGGGTAAAGAAAGAAAATTAGATTTACATTTCCTTTTGAAGGACGTGATGAGAGACAGAAAAGTTATAGTAAGGGAAATCGCAAAGGAATTCCCGCCTAGCATCTAACATTAAAGAGAGCATAAAAAAAATATTTGAAAACACAATTTCTATTTTACCTGATTAATAACTGAGAAACTTTTAGAAGGTAATGTAAAACACTACTATTGGGATTGTATCAACAGGATAAACAATGCCCCCAATTTTTTTTGTAACCAATGCGGAGGCACTTATACTGAAGACATTCCCCTATATTACACCGCAGTTTTGCTGGCCATTTTATTATGGGGGCACCATATAGGCAGACCAGCATTACTCCCTATGAAGGGACGACACAAACGGAGGAATTGTAGTTGCGGGACGCCGGGATTCGATCCGAGCACCCTAAGCACCGAAAGCCAGCGTGTTGTACCACAAGGCCGTCACAGGTCTAATCCCCAAAAATTATTTTATTCTCAGAAACGGATACTAAGATTCAAATTCAAGAAAACTACTTAACTACCCGAAGTTGTTTTTATACTATTCAAAATTCTCCGTATTTCATTAACTTATTTCAGAACATCAAATATGCTGCTGATGTTGTTGTTGTTTATATCCCTGGGGCTCAGTAGACAAGGTCCCCAGTACGGAGTACATTTGAAGAGAGAGTAAGCAATATACAGAAAGAAAGAAACACACAGACACAGAGACATTTTTATTTATTTTTACACAAATGACGACCCTGGCAATGGACAGTGCTATTTTCACAGCTTCCCTTTCAAGACGGGGTTCCTATTTGAGGCGGAAGACTGACTGTACCCCAAAATGAAAACCAAGCCTTACTCCGGAATCGAACCGAATCTCAGGGCGTGGAAGGCGAATACGCTGTGCCAAGAGGGCGACACATCAGATATAATGCAGTATACCAAAAGTGGACAGCTTTCTATAACGTAAAAAGAGCCCGAGGTAGCCTAGTGGTAGCGCGTAAGTTTTCAGCGCCGAGGGTGTTCGGTTCGAATCCCGACAATCGCCATCAAATACTTCCGTGTCTAGTCCGGATATGGACACGTTAAATTCGTAGACCTGAAAATCCGTCTATGAGGTCAGAGAGGGTAGGAGAAGGTAGTATCCCTGCCCAGATGCCACCCTTGGGGATGCTCGGTCAAAATTGAGGTGGCACCTAGTAAACTCGGACTCCGACCCTTTTGATGCTATTGTAAACCAGAACTTCATTCCTCAGCTCGCAAATCGTATATGGACCTGGTCGAGAACTTCCGGCCAGGGGGCATATTATGTGGAATTAAACAGGTAATAAAGTAGATGATCGTATAGTGGCACTTTTAAAATTGTTCATTGGAGAAAACATACTCTGGCACATGTCTGAGATAATTAGAAAAACAAACTGAATTTTAATAAATAATATTAGCATTTAATTTCTCCCTCATTGGAGACTGATGATTATCTCTCATTGTATTACTAAACTTGGTCCAAAAGCAGACCAGAAATCTCGAAATATCTCAGCATACAAACGACTGGTGCATACAAACATGGCGACTGGTGCTGAAGAGCGGACAACCTCGAGCTGTATCACAGTTCAGGTTTTTTCTTCAACTACCTCAAAAAAAACTTTAAAACTTCCCAGCACCGAAAATCGCAGAGGTCAGAAAATGTTCTAGAACAATTTACCTTTCAGACATATGATTGGTTAAAAGATGGTTGCTGGGACGTTGCTATGGAGGAACTATGTCCCCCTAATGACCGAGAGGGTGGCAACTAATTCTCCCTTCTTATGCAAATGACCTTGTATACTATCCGTACTGTTACAGGTCACACTTAATTGCATACGGGAGGCACATTCCCTTCTTCCAGGAAAACCGGCACGAAAAACCACAGGAATGATTTTCAGCACATAGACAATTTAAGATTTACAAAATAAAATAAATACGCTTATAAATGTGCATGGAACCGAATTAATGTTGTTTCGAAATCGTTAAATAAGAAAATAGTATTTTTTTAGAGTTAAAACAGTATAATATTCAAAATAATTACAAAAGTATAGTTCCATGTCACAAGGCATTAGCAGCAAAAACAACAACAACGGAAAGTAAAAATGACAATAACTCACGAACAAAACTTACTGTTCTTCATCAGGTCGCGCAGCACAAGCTGTGATATTTGACTAATTACAAACTCCACTGAGTCGAACACAGCTATCTCTCTGAAATCTGATTCACAGCCGATATTTTATCATAAATGAGGAACAGTATTACATAGAAACTGGATGTCAGTTTTACTTTCGATTGTGAATTTAATCCACAATCGGAACACAATGTAGGAAACTTTTAATACTGATTAACTGTCCTCCACAAGTTTTATGTTAGTGACATTATAAAGTTTCACGATAAAAGGTTCATTCGGAGGTTGCATTATGCTTTGTAGATGCAGTCTCCTGTTTGTATGAATTACTTTATATAATTAAAGTAATAACTAGTTGCTATAAAAAAAATTCCCTTTCTGCCCTATTTCAATGAAATATCTACGCATTCAACATGACTGATTATTTCACAAGGTTAATAGTTATAAATGTCAGGAAAATCTACATCTGAGAACATTAATTATGGTCCCAGAAAAAAAGTCAAATGCTATAATTTTGATAGGTAGTTGTTGGATGATTCTGATAAAATTTCACAAAGAAATTTGTCAAAATTTATTTTAGTTTGGTTTGTAATATATTACATCAGTTATAGAGTTTCTATGCTCACTTCTACCCAGACCTGGGTGTATATAATTTGAAGTGGCTCTCTATTTGAATTTGAACCACACACAGTTTATACATGAAACAATGTTTATTGAATTCGTTGCACATATAATTGGCTTTTACAGCAATAAGCATGCGTACTACTTGTACGGAATGTATAAACACAGCTTTCAAGAACAATATATTTTTATACTCACGAACAGTAAGTCAAACCAGCAGTACTGCCACTTAAACTTCTGGCCCGCTAAGCCCTAGCGCAGGATAACACCTTTTCAACCTTAACAACCTCCCCCTCTTTTCTTAATGACGCTGCGTGGTATTTATACTAAGAGCGTATGCCGAAATTAGCATATCTGAAGCAGCTTTTTTAATTCATTAATTCAAAAGTTCGATTCTTGTGAATCGAATCTTGTGTATACCTTACACAGTTTTGGCTTTAAAAACTTTTTGATACAATTTCGGTACATCATTTCTGATACAATGCAACTGAATTTTTAAACTATATTCCTTGAAAACCAACAACACTATCCGAGAGGTTTACAAGATCTTCCTTTTCAAACCTTAAGGTATAATAACCCATGGAAAATTCTATTCTTATAGATCCAAGAATTCATGTTTTTTCATACTATCATGTATAGGAATTTATTTATGAAGACCTAGCTATATATGAAATAACATTTACAAAAATATTAATTAAAAAAGACTTAACTCTAAAAAATGGTTTATTGAAAGACGAATATAAGGAAAGTCCAGTCTTTTTGTTGCGCTTCGAATACTGTATTTTTACATATTTGAAATAAAAATGTGGTGCAAAAGAAATTTGAAGCAAAAGTTCAACTGCTGTGTTCAGTTCCATTTAAAATTTTATAAATAAGAAGCGATAGCCTTGAAAATTAGCGTATACCATAATTTAGAAAATAAAATTTAACATTTATCTCAAGTCATCAATGGCTCTGTCGTACACCCCAATGTTGATTGAAATTCAGACATTTTATTGCTTTATTGCATCTGAAGCCGTCACAAATTTTGGTTCTCAGTAGAATTCAAAAACGCGCACGAACTTCTCACTCACTCTAGCTGTTCGGAAATATCGTTAAATTGTTAAAATATCAATGTTTATCAAACAAACAGATTAAATAATGTATCTGCTGAAATCAATGCGATAAGATTAAGAAATGTTAAATTTAGATTTAAGAATTTAAAGGATTATTAAATTAAGTAAATTTAGGCATAAAATGAAGGCCTTATTGAAAAATGGTCCAACTCTCCTTTTAAAAAAAAGGAAGTTAGCTTCACTTTCATGTTCACACAAGTCATTTCTATCTTATTTTAAAACTAGTAAACCTCCAGCTTATTTCTGCTGCCAAAAGAGGACATTAAAAATTAGACTTCACCCCTCATTAGACTTTAAGTCTCTGTATCTCGAAATGAACAAAAATGAAGTTGGCCCACTATTAAAATAAGGCCTTCAAATAATCCTGAAGAAAGATGACTGGAGGTGACGGGCAGTACATTTTACTGTGCAATGTTCCATGGAAAAGAAGGACGTATTTCTATGTACTAATTTCGTGAATAAGAACAACTACAAAAAACTCCTAGCTGAGAGAAAATCTCTTTATAATGCTATAAATAACATGTTCGCTAGCTATATAAGGGATAAATTAAACACAGAGATTTCTGAAATCACTATTAGATTCCGAGCATCAAAGAGTCAAAATATGAAATGGAGTTACCAATAAGGATATTTCCAAAAAATGCCGTTAAAGCAATTATAAACTGTCATGAAAGAAATTTATTTATATCGGAATTTTATATTAGTTACGTCGTACAAAATCTGCGGGGGAACTTTGGAACTAAATGAGAAATTCGCACAAATTCTTATGCTTATGATTCGGGGAACAAAAAGCAAACAGATGAAGAATTTAGATGTTCTCAGAAAGATAATGTGTTGAACATTGATAAAGATAACGAGGTGTTTTGAGAGATGAAGCTGTATGTATACCAAAAGAAACGAATCTTAAATATTACCATTTAAACCGAACCCTTTGTGCTCGGCGATCACTTTACGATCACCTAGAAACAGGGTATATATGATAAAGGCTGTCTACATATCTGTCTTGGATTCAGTTGCATTTGACAGTAATGGAATTAAACTGGTACAAACTGAATGATAAAGTGGTTGCCTAAATTGTCTTTTTCTTTCCGAAATGATAGCCACATGTAATATCAAATCAAAGAAGTATTAATTACAATTATCCAAAAACAAGTCATTTTAAATCTACTTAAATACAAGCCAGAGTCAAGACTTCAAAATATTTGGAAAATATTTTAATTTTTTTAATTTGAGAGGAGAAGCTGCAATTCCTACATGGATACTTCTTTGGGATTTTCCTTCCCATGAAGGTAACCACCAGTGCCATAACAACAAAGCTGAAATTCCCTTGTAACAACTTATCAAAAGCTAAATTAATTTTTTCCTCCTAAATATTACTCAGATTCAAGACATTAAAATATTTCCAAAATATTGTAAAGTACTTTAATCTGCTGGAGGAAAAAATTTAAACTGCTACTTTTTCCCCATCCGTTACAAGCCAAATCTAGGGCTAAAAGCAATCCAGCTCTTGGTGAAAATACATATTTAAAAATTATACAAAACAACAGAATAGATGTAGAAGTTCTACAAGAAGAAATAAAAATAATTATTAGAAAATACTTACTTAAGTCATTTATTTTGTTTCCCCACTGTATACAAAAATCAGAGTAAAACAAAATTCAGGAAACAGAAACACTAGAAGAAGGAAAGAAGCGGTGAACACAACTGAAAACTGCAGAAAATCAGATGTAATAAAAGCAAGTCTAAAATCCGTTACAAAATTAACTAAATAAGTCCATTTTGCGAAGAACATATTTTTAAATAAAAATGGAGGATTCTTTTAATAAAACGAACGGAAAATTTGCTGTGGAAGCATGATTTTTCCAACTGCCAAAGTATCAGCCAGAAAAAAATAGGCTTTTACCCAGTTATTTGTAAGTTTACTTATAATTGCTTTTAATATATTGTTGACCGGTACCGAGTCACCTCGGGTTTTTACACGCAAATGTTGAAGACAATTCAGGATAAAGTAAAGTCGTATTGGAGAAATTTTTGATCAGCTGAACATCACTTTACTTGAACACTACCTTTACTAAGGACCTGAAGGAGTTTCAGGCAAATTCTCCCATTTTATCATTTAAACTGTGAATCTTAGAGCCCTATACAAAGAAAACAGATTTCAGAAAATAAAAATGCCGTACTTTATTCCAAAATTTCAGTCTTTTCTGGTGACTTGCGTATATATATAAATTAAATTGCCGGTCTTTTTAAATGTATATGTTCTTTATTACGAAAATCTATATTTATTTTAAAATTTTTTAGTAAAAAGTTTTAAACAACACTACTAAAAAAGACATACCAAAGAGATGTGTAACCATAAAATATAACCCACTCTCATGAAACGCAAAGAAAATAATTTGCTTTTATCATCAGTGACACCTAATGCTGCATGTTCTATAATACCCTAATGTTATTTCTCTCGCTGCGTATGAATCGAAATGCATAGATGAAGGAACAAAATTAGATTTACGTTTGCTTTTGAACGACGTGATGAGGAAAAAGAAAAACCACAAAAGAAAATATTACTTTTTTTTCACGCCTACATTCCATATCAGACCGGACAAAACACATTTTGACGCATTACATATTTTTCTTTCGGTAAATCCTCACGATGGCAACAAGGATCAAGAGCCGAAATACTACATTCATAGAAGAAAATGGGGGTTAAACAATATAAATGAAAAGAGACGTATACCAAAAAGGGGTTAAGAATTTAGCAAAATTTGCAGTTTTCAATTCATAGTTGTTTTGCATGTTATCGTTCAAATCAGAGTAAAAAAATGGATCAGAAAACAATGAAAACGTATATTTTCTTGATTTTAATTCTTTATACAAGATGGCATTTAATAAACGTGCATTTCTAACAAAAATTGTATCTGAAGGTCAAATTTTGTTTCATATACTTTAAGTGATAATTTTTTACATAATTTGGAAACATAGAAAATGACATTAAATAAAACTTATGACAGCTTAAAACTTATAACTAAACTATGATAAGTAAAATATGATTATTATATAAATGTACAAACAAAGAGCAGGTATAAAATTTCTGGAACAAATTTTGTTTCATATTCATATTGTTTCAATTCATATCTGTTACAATTCTGGAACAATTTTGTTTCATATATCTTTAATATTAATTTTTACTAATCATTAATACTAATTTTTTCGTAATTTGGAAGCATAGAAAATGACAAATAAAACTTATTACAGCTTAAAATTTATAACTAAACTATTATAAGTAAAATATGATTATTATATAAATGCACAAACAAGGAGGTATAAAATTTCTATGACAAATATTTTTTCATATTCATATTGTTTCAATTCATATGTGTTTCAATTCTGTAACAATTTTGTTTCATATATCTTTAATACTAATTTTTACGTAATATGGAAGCATAGAAAATGACATAAAACTTATGACTGTCAAAACATATAACTTAACTATGATAATTAAAAGATGATTATTATATAAATGTACAACAAGCAAGTATAAAATTTCTGGAACTAATTTTGTTTCATATTGTTTCAATTTATATTTGTTTCCATTCTAGAACAATTTTGTTTCATATATCTTAAATACTAATTTTTACGTAATTTGAAAGCATAGAAAAGGACATTGAATAAAACTTATGATAGCTTAAAACTTATAACTATAATAAGTAAAATAGGATTATTATATAAGTGTACAAACAACAAGCAGATATAAAATTTCTGAAACAAATTTTGTTTCATCTTCATATTATTTTCATTCATATTTGTTTCAATTCTGGAGCAATTTTGTTTCATGTATCTTTAAAACTAATTTTTGCGTAATTTGGAAGCATAGATAATGACATAAAATAAAATTTATGACAGCTTAATACATTTATAAACTATGATAAGTAAAATATGATTATTATATATATGTACAAACGACAAGCAGGTATAAAATTTCTGGAACAAATACATATATATATACATATATATATATATATATATATATATATATATATATATATATATATATTTATATATATATATATATATATATATATATATATATATATATATATATATATATATATGCATGCAAGATAAATAAATTGTGTTGCGTTTTCAAATTATCTTCTCCCTCATAAAACTATAGAACAAAAGATTACATAGAGAAAACTCAATTTTGATCTTATGTTTAGTCCACAAAATAAAACAGAATAATAAAATTTAATCAAATCAAATTCAGGAGAAACAACATCTTAAAAACTGTATCTTCAAAAATTCTCTCCTGTTCCAAATCATTCATTTTTTCTAAGAAACGGAAAGGAATAGATAATATTCCATCATTATTAGAAAACTCCAAAAGAATATTCACCGCATGCTATGCAAAGATAAAAAAAATTCTTTGGATGGTTTTGTACATTTAAATCCCCGATGATTTATTCAAGTTTTCAAAGCTCGTTATGGATCGATATGCGTAAAATGCTTCCCATCCACCTGCTCCTTTAAAGAAATGAGATCGTGCATGGATATGACTCGAAAGGGGTGGTTTATAACTGATATATATATAAGTAACAGATTTATGTCTCAGCTGCGAAACTTTTTCGCAAGGTCTTATGCGCTATGAAACAACTCCGCACGCAATAAAAAGTAGAAAAGCAGGAAATTGTTTATATAAGCACATCGTTTTGCAATAAATACCCTCTGTCACGTCCAAAATATTCTCTGCCATGTTACCAAAGTATTCTAAATTATTAGGAAGCATAAATGAAGCTAGATCTCTGCGGAGTTAACACATCAGGATGAGATAGTGTCGGATTACTGCATTTGTATAGTAAGTATACGCTAATAACTTAAAAAAATTCTCTGAAAATTAAAGCCTCGTTTTTAGTGTATTTTAAATACTGTGTTTTCTTGATTTAACTGATGATAGTAGTAAAATATTTCTAAAGCATGGTGTACAATTATCAAGCTACATTTTTATATATATTATTAGAGTGAATGTCCCAAATATCGCTCCCGCGCCTAATATTGCCTACTCGTGTTTCTAAAGTATGATTCGCGCTATGTATGAGAAAATGCAGTAACTTCTTAGGTCTGGGTTTGTACTAACAGCGGAGATACCGACAACGCTCTTATCACTGACAACAGAAACTACTATATGGCGTCTGAAGTTGTTTTGGCTGTTGTCTTCGTAAACTTAGGCTCCAAACAATCAGAATCCAGTGAATGACCAGGTAGGTGCATCCAAATTCTAATTTTGCTTATTCCATTTGAAAGTGCATTAAACAGAGACTTTGCTAGCAATGCCTTTTAACAGGTCCTCCAAATTTCGCCTGGTAGGCGGTAAGAGGAGGTAGGCGATATTAAGTAGGAACCGCTCTTGAGTTCACTGGAAATTTCAATTTTTCTAATTTAGCTACATAACTTAAACTGGCACTGGTTTTGGAGCTGGTTGATCTCAGGATACCAAAGGAAATAGTTCTTAGGGATGTTCTTTGAGTTTCCAGTCTAATCAGAAACTAAAAATTGGATGAAATGTCGAAAAAAAGTTAGAGTAGGCGATATTTGGGACACCTACCTTATCATCACTATTGTTATTTCGATGTCCATCAACAACTGTTATAAATATTGTAAACTGATTATTCAATTCATTAACTAACGTGCATTGTAATAATTATGTGTTTGCAGTGTAAAGAGTGTCAAGTCCGAAATCACAGTTTTGAGAAAAACGTGACTGAAAAAAAAGGCCTTTTGTAAAGTCAGTTTTTTAAGTTTAATTTTTTTCTTTAAAAGTAAATTTTTCCAATTTTATTTTTGTTGAGTAAAGAGTGTTAAGTCTTTGATTGGGACATAACCTCTTTAAACACTAACATGTTTGAGTTCTGTTTCACATATCCCAAATTTTCCGTGATGAATAAAAATATTTAGGAGTGGAATTGCACTTAGCTTTCTGTACCCCGCAGTAGCCCCTGACTTTTTCAAACATGCCTGGTTTGATAACACATTTTAGCCCATTTTGAACTTAACATTTTTTTGCACAGCAAACACAAAATTTGTCTGCAATGTTTATAGAAAATAGTTGCTATAGAATTAGATCATGGACACATTATTGAAAAGTAACACAAACATCTAAACTTGTCTTTCGTAAGAAAATAGCACAACATTTTTAATGAGGAGTATAACTTATTTGTAAATAGCGTATAATAAGCTCTTTTCAATCTGCCCTAAATCATTTAAAGTCATTATTTCAAGATTTAACCAAAAGAGCATTCTAAAGTTTTCCATATGTTTAGTCTTAAATATTAAATACAGTCATTTTTTGTGTTTACACACATAAAAAAACATTTAAGGGGCGTTTGGAAAAATTAATTTTCCAGCAAGAAACAATCTGAATTAATTTTCAAAGGAACACTTGGATTGTACGAGTTTACTTACACGAATAATAATTAGGTCCGCTTCATTGCTTCTAAAGGGTGAAAACTAGGAAAATCCGGTTCCAAAGAGGATGTGAGTAAGACAGTTACAAAATTTGGTTAGCCCTTTAGGTTTCTTACCTCACCTCAACTGGTACATAGCTCGTTGAGCCACGCCTATTCGTCTCAGGGTCTGATATATTTTTACCATATCTGAATTGCGTAAATGACTATAGCCAATCAACCGCCCAAATTTTGGTAAGCGTTTTCGCCTAATTTACATGCTATACAAATTCATATATATATATATATATATATATATATATATACAGGTGATCATAAAAAAACTTTGCCGATATATGGACCTCTAGCGGCCGTTCCGTTCAACCGATCGAGATGAGATTTCAGATATAGTTATACAGAGGTATGAGCTCGGGATTTTATGAACGGCAACAAAGTGGCGTTCACGGTTACGGTTATAGGTACAGAAATTCGAAATTTTCGAATGGCAACGCCCACTTTTTCCCGTCGCAAAATGCCAAGCGTATGCGAAAACTCTAAAGAACATTCGAACGGTACGTGTATCACAAAAAACAGACGCGTTATGCACGCACGAAAAACAGCTCTGCGAACTGCGTACAAAAACACGATCGGGGCGCACGGAGGAAATTTGCATACGACAGAGGCAAGACACCAATCACTGATGACAACACAGATCGGACAAAAGAAAACTGTTATTTGGATTACACATTTTCCACATGGATGCCATCATCGTGATTAAACATATCTTAGATTTAATGACTATCAATATTTTTCACATAACTTGTAAGCAACAGTTAGTTGGTGCCAAAGGGGCATACGCTGTCTTCTTGTCATAGATGAATGCAATCTTTATTCATTCAAAGTTTCTTTACACAATAACTTAACTGTGTTGAAGCTGAAATTTTGAGGCGGCATTAGTTTGCAAGATGCAAGTTGTTGTTCTTTAACACGTGAAGTTTTCTTTCGTTTAGTAAGGGCATAGTACTCACCATATTTCTAACGAAGATTTAACTACTGCTCGGGGAATTCAAAACAAATGGTTTTTTAATAAACAGGAGAAAAAATGTCGGATTGAGTGATAACGAGATCATACATCCAGTCTATAATATCATTTTTAAAGTAGGCGTATGACTGTCTAGGATCTAACAATCAACATTTTAAGGGGTTCCGGGACACATTTTTAGAAAAATTTTAATTATTGAGTTAAAATTTTTAATTTTTTGTGGTGGTTTACCATAGAATTTGTAAACAAAATCACATGATAAAACTTCTCATAAAGTTTTTAAAAAATTCTAAAATTTATTTTTTTCTAAAAAAATTGGAGTAATTTAAAATCCTTATAACTCAAAATATTATTTGTTGAATTTCAAATTTTTTTCATTTAATTAAACAGAAACATATGAGTTTTAATTTTGATTCAGCATTTTTTTAAATATTAATTTTAAAAAGAACTAAAAATATTTAGAGTAAAAATTTCAAAAAAAAAAAAAAGATGTAACTTATTTTCACTAAAATTTCTTCTAACAATGAAGAAACTGTGTCTATCCCTAAAAGTCAAGGACTTTTGACTAGTATAAAAAACAAATTTTTTGAAGTAGGTTCGAATAGATTCCAGTTAGCCCCCGAGGCGAACTTTAATTTTGGCGCCTCTTACGACCAAAGAAACTAATTTTCTTCGTGCAAAAAATTAACATTTTTTATATTTTCGCATAACATGAGAAACTCACCATGAGATGATCTCCTCAAACTCCGATCCTGTTTCTGTAGGATAAAAATTCATTTCTTTAAACAAAGGTTAGTATGGATTTTGCTGTCAAGTTTACTTTACGATAAAACATTCCTAAAGGATTATTAATTTATTTGAGATAGTGAAAGATCCTCATTTAACAAATATTTTTATTAACTCCTTGGCAACTCTTACATAGACTTTCGGATGCCTTTTTAACTTTTTCATGAAACTACAGAAGTTATAGCGGCAGAAAGTAGAAGACCTTTCTGTTCCTTTTATACATTCTCACAAACATACAATAATTTGGGGTCAGAAAAGTTCAAAAAAGAGATAAACGATGAACCTGATTTTCATGAATAATGTAAGCATATATACAAATGGTATTGCCTTCGAACATTCTATGAATGAAAAAAATTATCTATCGGTTAGTTTTCTTGCGATAAATATAAATATATCAGTTCTCAGAAAAGTGAGTTCGAACTCTTTATGTACCAAGCAAAATCGTGATAGATAATTTCTAATATATTTATTATTAACGATTAATTCCTCATTCAATTGTTAAATACGATATATGAACATCCTTTTCATTTACACTACCCACAATAATGGACCGAAGGCGAGATGTGATGGTATAAGGGAAATAATACATGCTTTAATATGAGGATGGTCCCCCACGTGCTGTAATTACACTAGAAGCCCATCTGG
The DNA here is from genome assembly GCA_907164885.2 of Dolomedes plantarius. Classification (NCBI taxonomy): domain Eukaryota; kingdom Metazoa; phylum Arthropoda; class Arachnida; order Araneae; family Dolomedidae; genus Dolomedes; species Dolomedes plantarius. Next base: position 76,168,818 of record OU015496.1, read on the forward strand.
TCATACTTTCAACAAAGTTTTGATACACAGCTATGGTTATTATTGTCCGTTTCTGCTGTAAGAAAGTCGCCAGCTCACCTATAGATTTCGGAAGTGGTTCCCTGGTCCGTAAGTGTCGCTCTAACTCGTCCCACAAATGTTCTATGGGTTTTAGGTCGGGACTCTTATCCGACCAGGGAAGACGTTTTGCATCCCTATATTGATACCACTGCTTGACAGAAGTTGCAACATGGCATGGAGCGTTGTCGTCCTGGGAGTAATATTCGCCCATTCAATAAAATTGCCAGAGTGTAGGAAGAACCTGATTGACAAAAATGTTGATGTACGCGTCGGCGTTCAATTTACCAGGAACAACATGCAAATATCCCAGGCCATACCATGAAAAACATCCCAAACAAGTTCACCACCACCACTGACCTTGAGAGTTGAAACGATGAACTCAGGTAACAGACATTCGCCAAACCCAAGCACACCCATCCGACTGGAAGAACGTATAGCGGGAGTCGTAGCTCCACAAAACAGTTTTCCAGTGGTCCACAGTCCAGTTGCGATGTTGCAAACACCAAGCGAGACTGCCAGATTTGTTGGATGGGGTGATGTTTGGTTTGTGTGCGGCAACACATCCGGGGATATTGAGGGCATGCAGTTCTTTCCGCAAAATATTGGGGTGTACCGTAACCCCTCCTGACTGTTGAATCTCCCTGTTGATGATTTCGACTGGTTACTTGCGGTTCTTAACGAACATCATGCTTCAGGACATACCGATCCCGTTCTGTCAGTTTGCAGGGACGACCAACTTGTGCAGTTAGTTTCCCAACTCCCGTAGTCTTCCACTTCTTCCCCACATCACCAACAGTTGACCATGGCTTTGATAATTCTACCGCTATTGCGCGAATACACTTGCCACTAATGTGACAACCAACTATAACACCTCTTTCAAAGTTCCTTTCGTTTCGACATATTGTCACAATTTCCCATAGAACTAACGACGTTATCACTTCGCGTATCTTATTTAACCTCTACAGTGGATCACTGGATTTGCATGAAATCCGACATGCAGACGGATTTTATGCAAATCCACTGGCATCCGGTCCATTATTTTAGGGTAATGTAAATATCGCGTCCCGGAAAGAGAAGTGACACAAGTCAAGAAATGGTAATTTTGAGGTTATGTGATTGAAAAATATGTATGAAGTGCCTAGTGATTACAATACCGGTATATCAAATACCGTTATTTCGTGCTATTTTGCAATTTCATAAAATCGGTATTTGTTAAGGATAGATACCGATATTTCGGTATTGCTATAAATAATAAATATTTTTAATAAAAATTTTTGACTTAAATTATTGGCCATCTACTGTTATTTGAAGAACGTACTTTTTTCATCCATGTGGCAGTACTAACGTAAATCCTTTGCTGTCTCATTTTCGTTCCGTTTCGATTAGTGATTTCAATACCGGTATTAGCTATAAATTTTAAAAAATGTTACAAACGGTGATACAAAAGTAATACAAAAAATAGATTTATTCGAAACCGTCAGACGAGAGACCGAAATGTTAGAAGATTAAGGACTTCGAGGCAAATATTTAGAGTAAGTATATCACTCATTATTAACAGTACCACCAACCAGAGTAGATGCAGAAAGTGTATTTATAACTGCAGGTAATTTGTGCACAAAAATATATCTCCGGCTTAGTGACAGTTTAAGAAATGAATTATGTTTTTCACGATCACATTTCAAAAACACGCAGTTAATAAATTAGTTGTTTTTCTTTAATAATAAATATTATATAACAGACTGCACAGCCAAATATTTATGTGATATTTACTCTTCTCAATAATAATATTAAATGTTTTGTTACTTCGTTGTATTTTAATACTATAGTGATTTATTTTTTATTTATATTTTGTGTTTCTAATGTTATAAATTTTTATTTTACAGTTATTATTAATAATATTTGATTATAACATTTGTTCCTTTATTTTATATTTGTACATAACAAAAAAATTTATATTTTTATAGTTTATGCATTTTTTTGCAAAACCTAATTAATATGGCTAAGAAACAACTGTGTTTTTGCATCTTTTTTGAAAAATTCCTGTTACCCATATTAATACCGGTATCCCGGTATAACGTTTGAAAAAACACCGAATTTCAGTTTTGTATTTTTGGTCCGGCATTGCAATCACTAGAAGTGCCCCATCATGCAAGAAAAGCGGCTTATCTTTATCTCGCAATTTGTCCACCTGAGAACAGTTGTATCAGTTTTACTGAAATGCTATATATATATATATATATATATATATATATATTGAGCTAGTTAGACTATGGAGGAAAGGGAGTTTGTATGACTCAAAGCAATTTTAGTAGAGGATAAACTTTTTTTTAAAACGTCTTCCTAATTTTCCCATTTTAATTCATAAAACTTCATCAATTAGGCCGCATCCCCTCTATCATCGTTAGTTGGTCTAAATGTGCAAAGTCTCTTACTTAATAGAATAAGTCCCCTACTACTTCATTATGTAGAAAACTGGCATTTATTTAGGATTACAACTAAACACAATGATTTTGTTTCCAAAGATACAAATCTCAATCACTTCTCGAAAAAAAAAACTAGAAAATCATACTTCTATATCGGGGATGTTGAATTTTTCTAAAAAGAAAAAAAGACCTGTAATCGTCCAATTTTTAACTCGATGAGTGGCATTTAATAGTAAGTTTATTGTTGCCTCTCGGATGGCAATAACGAGAGATTGTTCTAGAGCAGTGGTTCTCAACCGGTGGTCCGCGAGAGCGTCGATAGTGGTCCGGCACCACATATAAAAATGTTGCCAAATTGTTATTTCCACGTAAATTTGTAATTGAGATTTTTTATATTATTATGTAGTAGGCTAGGACCTATATACAATAAACACTATAAAATAGTAATCTCTTTGTATTAAAATTAAAGAATTTTGTAGTTAAGTCGTACTGTACACTGTACAATAACAATAATAAATAATGTGTTCGAAGAAACTCTTTTACTTAATCACGAATGAATCAATATGTTTCATTTTTACTATAAGATTTAGGCTATCTAATTCTAAAGTTTGAAAAAAAGGTGAAAGAAAAAGTGAGTACGTTAATCTTGTATCCCTTTTGCTTAAGGGATATTCTATACTTCCATACCCCCCGGAAGGTTCCCCCCTCTCAAGTCAGCGGGGGGGGGAGGGGGATATCCGCACATGGTTCAATTTCTGGCTTAGTGGTCCACAGACTTCTACGGGTTGGAAACCATTGTTCTAAAGAGATGAAATATCGACGTGAGTCATAGAGGCCTTGTTTAAAATGTAACGTAGTTTCAACTTAAATAAAATGTGTTGTAATGATTAAACGATTGTTGTTTTAAGAAAGTTTTTAGGAAGTTACATCCTGACATAGTGAGAGGGAATTTTGCTAATAAACCTACCACAATTTTTGACTCATACACACATTCCTTCCTTATATTATATAAGATTATATTATATATAAATTATACATATCTTTAAATAAGACGTCGGGTTCACCTTCCAATATATTTTAGAAAATAAATTTAAAAATTGTAAATATTCTCATATTTGTAACCTTATGTTTAAAAGGCTATTAAAACAATTTAGATATCGTTAAATAGAGACAAAAAACACTTTTTTGTCCTTATACTGCTATTGGGTATACTGCTATTGGGTATACTGGACTTATACTGTCCTTATACTGCTTTACTTCCGGGGTTAATTCACACATATATATATATAATACACACACACACACACACACACACATATATATATATATATATATATAATACACACTAGTGTGTTTTTAAATCACTCTTAACATGAACTTCAGAGCGTAGAAATCGCGTTGACTACGAATTTGTCAAAGGATCGTGTGCAGTTCCGTATTTCCACAGAAATATGTAAGAGTTTCGTCCTTTTACAATGCGAAGAATCTTTTTCAATTCTTTCGCCCATTTATGGAATCAATGATTTATACAAATTTTCCTCTGACATATGATGAATGAAGGTGTAAAACGCACCCCGTTCCACCTGCTCTTCCCACAAGAAATACGCTAGGAAAAGATCAGAGGGAAAAATATCAGCATTTGGTTCAAACTCAAAATTGAAATGTAACACTTATATGAAATTGAAGTATAAGTTATATTTTAAAAAAATGAGGTGAAATGATTTCTTTAAGCGTCGAATTAAACAATTTAATTTGCATGCATGAACAGAAACTATGCATATTTCTAACAATTTTCTAAAGACATTTCATAAAAATTTTAAATGAATAATCTATTTTTCCAAAATACCTCAAACACCGTACTGAACGCAAGAATTAGAAATAAAAAATAACCATTATTTAAAAATATATAACATAATAATATTTAAAATGCCTTAACAAGTCTTATTCACTTGTTGTACAGCACAAAAATTATATCCGTTTCTGTAAAAGTAATGTTTTTAAACATCTACGTGGGTCGCTTGTAGAATGATGTTATAAAAATAACAACATAAACTTTAAATCAAGCTCATTTTGCTTCCAATGCCGTTATTAAGGCTGTTGTGTGCTAAACCTATTGGATTCGCTCACCTCAATGTTGACCAATGGACAACATTTGTCTATTATTTACAGCCATATAAATGCTAATAATCAAATAAAAATGGTATTTTCAGATAGCCTGAATTTTTCTGCACATTATAACAAGATTCATTTTATAAATTTCGTCCACCAAAGGAATTTAGGAGCGTTTAAAACACACCAGATTTTTTTCACCGAATAATTTAAATTTTAAAATATTACTAGTTGGTTCCTGTCAAAACATGACCGCTAGATAGTAAATAAATGTACAGATAGACAAATTATACCCAACACATCATTACCAAATGTTGAAAATCATGCTCAGAAACAAATTAATGTGTTTAAGCGGCCTCGTGCTTAGGAGAGTATCTAAAGCCAGATTTAAAAATGTCACTGAGCATGCGCAGAAAGCAATTTTTTAAAATTGTAAATTACCACTAACTGAGCAGCATGAAATAAACAATTTCCATCAGGTTGAATCTTATATTTCACATACATAATTATCATAAAAATGAAACTGGCAGAGATCTATAGAGACTCCTCGGAATAAACGTGTTTATCATTAAAACATGTCACTGAGCATGCACAGAAACGGTGAGTTTTTAAAGCTAGATTTCAACATGCCCCTGAGCATGCGCAGAGATCAATTTTAAATTGTAAATTATCGCTAATTTACAATAGAATAGAAACTGCGGTTGCAAAAACCAAATTTGACAAATCTACAGATTACAATTTTTCGTTTAAGACCAAAATGAAGTTAACTGATGCAGTAGTTTTCTCACGGACTGCCCAAAAAGTCGGCTTAGCAACTTAAATATATAGATTTGCATTTTTTAAAAAGAAAAATGCCCAAGGTGTAAAATCTTTCTGTATTAAGGAGTACAATTTTTTTTTAAATCTGTAAATCCAAGTCGGCAATCCTTGGACAAATTTTCTCCATAGGTTAACATTATGGTGAGCGAATCCAATAGAGTTAGTACACATCAGCGTTAAAAATTAAACGGAAATGAACAACTTTTGCAAATTGTGTTATCCAGTCAGCAACTTCAAAAGGAGTTAAATTAGAAGTCAAGGTAAAAACATTATTTTATCTGTAGCATAAGTATCCAGGATTTTTAAAAAGTGCGTCTTGCATGTAAAAACCTCCCTTTTAAAAAATCTATTTTCTGCTGTCGTTCAAGCTTAAATATAATTTTTTTAACTCTTGCACCCTTTTCCGAATTTCGTCTTTCCAGATAATGACAAACTCAATAAGTGTATTTAAAAATCCTTGTTATAGTGATAAAATTCTTAATGTTTCTACCCTTGCAAATCGCTGAAAAATTCCTGAATTGAAAACTGTCTATGCCAATTCCATAAAAGATACTATACTGCCATAAACCTAAAAAACAACACGAAGGGGGAGTTGTGTTACGTTCCTATTGGCGTTACGTTATGAAAAAGGTAAGCATTCACTGGCTAAGGAAGGAAAAATAATGAAAAATTATATCTAAAAAAGTTAGCCAACCGCATTACAGAGCCTTTATGTCGTTATAAAACCTTAGAGATATATAACAATTCATGTTTTCTATATTTGTTATTTTTCGATCATTCTTGAAAATAAAAACTTATCATTATATCTTAAAGTTTGGAAATATGAGTATATCTTTCAAACTTAAAAATATAAGATGGAAAAGTATTTTTAAGCGGTTACGTATATTTTTATAATAAAATTATTGCATCAATGGGTAAGATATATTAAAAATGTTTTAACTCTATTAAGACTATTGAAAATATTTTAAGATAAGGAATTCCTAATTCTTACCTTCTAAAATCCGCAATCCTCATAGACTGCTTTAGATATCTGTAGAACTTTGATATACCACATTCTAATGAACAGAAAAACACATACAAATGATTTCTTTTTAAAGAACGCTTTATAATCCTAAACTGTAATTTAATACAACTGTAAAATAACTGTCTTCAGAAATATAGTATGCTACCAAAACAGTGAACAAATCTGATTTGTATAAAGTGTTTTTAAACCTAGAGTAATTTAAACGGTTTACATATAATTTCTAATCAGCAGGTGTAATTGTTTATTACAACGTAACATTAAATGCAGCTGTCTCAGAAGTAAATTCTACCTGAGAAGAAACTTTTGATCTTTCACGCAGGCCTAGTTAAGTAATTCCGAGGTGGAATCCAATCCTCTGCGCAAACGAAGGCTTATACAAAGACTAACAAACTACTCATAACGGAACACTATAAAATAGAAGAACAAAGGGCGCTGTTAAATAGAAGAAATAAGGGCGTTAGTGAGAGAGTATGGAAGTCTAACTTACGTGCAAATGTCCAGGAAGACAATTACGATGAAAGGAATAGACAGATCTTTTACCAAATAAATAAATAGGCAGCATCAAAAAATACCGCAATTCTCTCCTGAATATCAACTTTTTTTAATATTGTTCTGTAATAGCTAAGATTAAGGATTCAACGTCCTCCTCCTCATCATCATTTTTGGCACGACAACCCAGGATGGGCCAGGGCTTTCAGATGAAGATTCCTCCAGGACAGCCTGTTTCTAGACCTGGTCTACCAGTTCCTCACTCAAATCTGATTCAACAGAGTCGAGCCATCTTAGTTTTGGCCTTCCTCTTTTCCGACTAGTAAAGGGCCTTGCATCAAAAACCTTCTTTACTGGATTGTTTTTCATCCATTCTAGCAATATGAGAGGCCCAGTTCATTCTTTTAATATTCAACGCCCTCAAGAAAGTGAATAGTTGTAGGCAACCAAACTCTCATCCTCAATATCGTTAACCATATTCAACGCAAAGAAGAATTAAAATAGCGTACTGTACAGCAACACAAAACAGTTTAAAATTTCAATATTTATAAAATAGTTGACACATTCACCCACCACCACACGCACACATACATAGTGGAAGTGAGGGACTATGAAGTGCACGAACAATAACGGATGCAGTTACGTGCAGGATTCGGATAGAAATCAGGCTATTTAAGTTTATGAAACATCACTGCAAACAGTACATACAAATCTGGGTTTCATAATCCTTAGTAGTTTTAATGAAGCAGGTTGAAAAACAAGAAAAACCTTATTCGATTACATAAAACATAAAAACACAGTCAAGCCTCCTCTCTTAGGATTTTAATTATTTGGGGATTTGTTTTATGTAATTAATTACTTTTTTTCAGTTTTGCTGCGTACAGTTAATGACACTGCATAACGGTTTTTCTATTTAAAAACACCATACACAGTTCTGTGCAGTTTAAAAAGATTTTTTATAAACATTAAAAATCGAACTACTATTTAATTTCCATGCATGGGGATTTTACATAGACACTTACGTAGACATACACATACACACTTAAACATATATATAAAGACTAGCTGAATACCCGTGCTTCGCTACGGAGTAGATATATTCTAATTAAATACAACGGTCAATGTATGCGATTAATCCCATATTATATATATATATATCGTAACGGATATTTTTATAGACAAAATAATGTAGAAGAAAATATTCAAATTAAATACAAAGGTCAATGTATGCAATTAATTTGTATTTTTAATATCCATAAAACATACTAATTTGAATTAAATTCTTAAAAAACTTCCATCTCAATTAGTCTAGTGGTTAAATTTTATATTTTACCGTATTTTAGTTTGTTTTTTTTTTTGTCAATTTATTTCGTTGTTATGCCCGTGATGCAAAATTAATTTAAAGTATCACGAAAAGAAAAGAAACCACGTGATCAGCATTTAATATTAAATTAAATTCTAAAAAACAATCTTTAAAAATTCACCAAAAAGCAGAAAATAGAGGTATTCGAAAAAGATTTCATTTTAAAGAAATTTTTATCATATTTCTCGTGATATATGTAAATTTTATAACCCTCAGATTATTATTTTAATGGCAAACTTTAAAGAATGTTACAAAAACAGCTTAAATGTTTAATTTTAAAAAATCTAAAAATAATTTTCAAAAATCTTTCTTAGTGCAACCTTGCACTATAAGAAGAATCGCCATACAAAATTTCAGTCCTTTAGGTCCAGCGGTTTGGTCTGTACGTTATCTGTCAATCAGTCAGTCAGTCAGTCAGTTAAGGAACTGTTTTATATATATAGATTAAAATTTAAGATTTATATTGCCGTCTTTTTAAGAGACATTGATATTACATTCTTGCAATGGAGAAATTAGGCAAAATAAAAGCATAACAAATAAAATTTGCCATATCGCCCATTCTTTTTCCAGTTGATAAGTTTCTTGTTATATAATAGCTCAGTTTTTAATATAAATTTCGTTATGCTTTCGATCATATTTTATTTTTAAATGAAGTAACAGTTTGACAGGACTATTTTGAAATCATCAGTACTGAAGTATTTACCAAATACCAAAGTTCATATCTTCGTGGAGTCAGTCAGTTACGGAACTGTTTTATACATATAGATTATAACTAAATATATCATTAATTAGACACTATTTTACCAATTTGAATTTTAATACTTTATGAAACTGCATTATACACAATTTCGCAGTATTTTAAATTCTCTATTTCTTGCCAAAATTTCAGACCCCCAGTTTAATTTCTTACAAATATTCATCACTATAAAATGCATATAACACGTATAAACCTCTGAAGATGACACACAGGGATATTTTCTTTATTTCAGAATATTTTTACTATCGCGTTTAAATCCTCAAATTCATATCAAAAAAAGGCAATCTTTAAATTACTTTTATGCTTCCATTGACGGCCCCGCTGACGATCGTTATAAAATCAGTGGGGAATCGAAGGCGGCAGCTTAATACCGTGTGTAAACTTTTCAACCATTTCGAAAGACAGAACAAAAGAAGGTCGAAAGAAATTCTGGTAAGCCTGTGTGTAAACACAGCATGAGAAAAATGTGAATGGAAAATTAAAGAAAGAATCCCGTGAGCTTTCAAAGATGAGATTCTTAAAACCGGTGTCAATTTCAGAGGTCTGTGATTAAATTCTGAATAGCGCAACTATTCATGCTACTGAAAATAAAATTTTAAAAGTCATATCAAGCTTTTGATATTTTAATCTTTGCAGGCACATTTATTGCGGAATCATACAGTTTTGAATTCCGTATATAGTTTAATTACATTGCTACTATTAGCTTGCTCTAAGATCCAGAAGATTTGGAGAGATTTAGGTAGAGTTGTAAGTTTCTAAAAGGAAAACTTGATACAAGAAGCCATTTTTTTTTAAATGAAAGTTTGATTTTATTGCATATTTAGATGAGTATGTTCTGTATTTCCTTACGCGTGGTAAAACTATTTACGCATTGTTGACCGGTACCGAGTACAGTCGTGTTTTTGTAAAATAATTATTAAAAAGTATCACCCTACGTCATTTATTTTGTTTCCTCGCTGTATATGAAAATCAGAGTAAAACAAAATTCAGGGAAGAGAGAAACACAGAGAGAACGAAAGTGAGACTCTAAGAAAGTAAATCAGAAGTGGTGAACACATCTGAAAACAGTACAAAATCAGGTGCTATAAGTAAGGCTAAAATCCATTAACACATTACCTAAATAAGCGCATTTTTTCAAGAATATAGTTTTAAATAAAAAAGTTATTCTTTTAATAAAACAAAAGGAAAATCTGGTATGGAAGCAAGATTTTGCCGACTGCCAAAGTATCACCCAGTTATTTGTAAGTTTTTCTATAATTGCTTAACATTTCTTTACGAATTTTACGAGTCTATGGTAATCTAGCCAAATATGAGAGTTATAGCCAAATCGGCGATGGATTTGGTGACTTATTTGGTCGGAAAAGTTGGCTATATTTCGCTAAATTTGGCGATATGGTGCCAAATGGTAGCCAACTTACCGTCTAGGCCTTTCTGGAAGCTTCTGGAAATATCTAGCTGACTGACCTATAGGGGGCGCTTTGGAAGTCTATAAATATACCTGACACTGGCATCTCCGTGTTCTTTTCTACTGAGAATTGAATGTATTGAAAGTGCGTTAGGAGTGTATTGTATTGAAGACTGTTATTCAGACTTGCATTTTTAGAGTTTTCTGCTGTATAGAAGACAGATGTTACTTGTTTTCTGTTTGAATTTGGGTATGCGCCTGAAGAATTTACGGAATAATAAATTTTATTTTGTGTGCACTTTCTGAAGAGATCTTATTCAATCCTTCCGAACCCAGGAAAACGGAAGAATATTGTTGACCAGTACAGAGTATACTGGTGTTTTTACACGCAAATGTTGAAGACAGTTTAGGATAATAAAAAGTTATATTGGAGAAATTTTTGGCCAACTGAACATTGCTTTACTTGAAAACTTCCTTTACTATGACTTGAATGAATTTCAGGCAAATCCTCATATTTTATCATTTAACCTGTGAATCTCAACCCCCCCCCCCCGCAATATAATGAAAACAAATTTCAAAAATTCTAAATGCCGTACTTTATTCCAAAATTTCAGTCAAATTTTCGGTCAACAATGTGTTAAGTTGCTAGATCTTGGATTAATGTTGTTTTGATTTATAACTCTGCAAAATAAATATAGCCATCTATTCCTGTTCAATCAGATATATTACGTATAGTTTTAATTTATCATTGCTCTTCTCATTTTAAATATTATTTTGCTAACCGTTGATCAATTTTTAACGTTCATATTCAACAACAGACATTTTGGCAATATGATGCACGACCAGATGGGAGGTGATGAATTCCCGTTAAGTCAAGTCAGATTTGTTTTCAAGTGGAACATCGTCTGTATAGTGAGGTATATTGCGTAAGATCATGACTGGCAAACAAAGATGCTCTGAACTAATTTCCTCAGGAGATAAAATATGAGAGTAAAAAATGATCACCTCGATCAGAAGGGAATAATGATCTTCAGGGAGGTTTTATGGAACCTCTCTAATTTACTGTTGACGGCTGATTCGGCTGTCTATTGCCTTGCCACCGGTGAAGAAACGGGAGAATGGAACGTGATATGAATTATATAAAGAACTTTTGCGAGTCTTTCTCTCTATAGCTGGAACTTACGATTGATAGTTGATCCGTAGTCTGGTGCTTTGCAGCTGATAAAGTAACCTGAGAATGAACTTCGTTATGAGTACAGGGAAACGGATTTAGCACAGGCTGTCTTGCCTATTTGTTTCGACGTAAGTTCTTTTTCTCAGTCTTTTTTTGGACGGAGGAGGGGAGCAGCTTTTTTATTCATTCTATTATTTTATTAGTTACTGTCCAGCCAATATTTTCCTTTTAAATTAAGAAAATGCGTGAAATTAAATTCATCTAAAGATTAATGTGTTATTGATTTGGGGAGCAATTCCATTATTGAGTGCTAGAATGAAGTTTATGCGATAAAGTGTTAAATTAGTTTAAGGTTCATAATTAATGTTGATACATAATTTTAATAAATATGTTTATTATAACGCATGATGTGTCTTAGCTTAAAACTAACGCTGACTTACCCATAACTGAAAATAGATATTTTGCCACTGAAAACGGGTATGTGTACGCCATAAATTATTTTATTAATTATTGCTGGTTTAAACTGCCGTATTTAAAAGTATAAAAAGGTTTAGATGCCCACGCTCACTTTCTTTCTCTCTCTCATTAAGACTCACGCGTGTGTGTGTGTGTATGTATGTATGTATATATATATATATATATATATATATATATATATATATATATATATATATATATATATATATATGTGTGTGTGTGTGTGTGTGTGTGTGTGTGTGTGTGTCGGACGTTGGTGCTTCACGCCCGATCGAAATATCTCTTATTCTAAAACTTGAGAACCATGATGCAGTCGGTGAGCCGTTGGTGAGGACATTCATCATCATTAAATTCATCAAACAGCAAGATGTTAACACAACAGGCATAAAAACACTCTTAATTGAGCATCCTAAACATCTTTATTAAATTTCCAATAATTACTCAGCTCCATTAAGCTAATTTTAATACCCCACCCAAATTTAAAACCGTGCGCCTACGGCACACGTCTTTACTCGTTGCTACCTCTCCATGGCTCTGAAGATCTCCTTTGTCCTTAAGTTTTATTAACGTGCTACCGACGCTCATTACTTATTCATTTCGTCATGTCGGATGATCTTTCTGCTGAACTAAGCATTTCCTTTCTTAGCGCCAGCTCAAGGCTACATCTACCTAAATTTCTCCCGTGTGGTTCTGTGGTTCTTCGGAAATTGACTCAAGCCAACCCATTAATTCTATTATCACTGCCATACATTACACCGCTTATTTCAACTCCCACACTTTTAAATTGTTAATCCTATATTTTAATAACTAAAATCCCGTTTTATGGTCGCGCGATCGCCCCCCATATTTAATAACCTTTTTTATTTATATATATATATACTACCTTACAATAATGGACCGGACAGCAAGATGTGATGGTATAAGGGAAAATATACATGCTTTAATAGAGGTATGGTCCCCCATGTGCTACAATTTCACTAGCAACCTATCTGGTCATACTTTCTGTTGTGTCTGACACGTTCAAGGAGTACATTCCAACTGAGTTTTATTTACAGAAAATATATATTTACATACAAAAAGGACAAATACAGACACTTAGCACCATCTGGTGTGAAAAGTTAAAAACACTTTGTAGCATTTAGATATATATCAACACTCTCCCCCTGCGAAAAGGGGTTTTATCTTTTCTGAACATTAACAGCACATTTACATTAAACATATATTCTTCAATGAAAATAACAATTTATCAAATGTTACAGCCTTGGTTAAGAAATCAGAAATCATCTCATTAGTATTTATATATTTAGTTTTTATAATATTATTTTCAATCAGATCTTTAACAAAATGGAATTTCAGATTCACATGTCTAGTTTTATTTGATGACTTACCACTATTTAACCAATCGGTGGCTGATTGACTATCACTATATAAGACTACAGGTCTCTTAACAAAATTTTCACATTTTAATTCAGTTAACATGTTTAGAGTCCAAGTTAATTCTCTTGCAACATCGGCGATAGCTAGCTGTTCTGCTTCACATGTGGATAGTCAAACACATTTTTGTTTCCTACTTTTCCACGTAAGAAGTGAAATACCAATCATTATAACACAACCTGAAAATGATTTGCCTCCCTCACCATTTCCCCAACTGGCATCTGCACAACAATTTAAAAATCCATTTTCTCTGTCATAAAACAAAAATTTAGTTTTGTTGCGTTTAAATACTTCAAAACTCTTTTAACTAATGTATAATGCCTTTTTTCAGGTCTTTTATTAAATTCTGATAAATAGCTAGTGACAAAAGCGACATCTGGGCGAGTTCTATTAGCCAAAAATAAAATCTCACCTATAATTTCCTGATATTCAGTCTGATTGACTAAATCATTCGTGGGATTAAAACATCTATCCTCACCTTTAGTTATTGGTGCATTAGCTTTCTTACAGTTTTCCAATCCATATTTATTTATGAGTGATTCAATGTAATGAGTTTGTGATAAACTAATACCATTTTCATTTTGTAGAACTTCTATGCCTAAAAATTTGGAATTTTCTGTAGTTTCATATAATTCAAAAGTTTCTCTAAGCTTAAGTATTATCTCCTCACATAATTTAGAATTATTTGAAAATATTGCCAAATCATCTACATAAATACAAAGTGCGAAAAAATCAGTTTCATTACTTGTAATAAAAACACAATTGTCAGATGCAAGCTGGTTGAGGCCAATCCTTTTCAGTTCATTTTTAAGTTTAATATGCCAATTTCTACCAGATTGTGGTAAACCATATAAGCTACGCTTTAATTTACATACATTGTTCTTACCAAATTGTTCTTCATAGCCTGGTGGGATTTCCATGTAAACAGTTTCTTAAAATATCTCCATACAAGTAAGCTGTCTTGACATCAAAAAACCTTACAGATAAATTTATTTTTGCAGCTAATGATATCAATAATCTAAATGATTCAATATTAACAACATGGGAAAAAGACTCTGAATAATCTTTATTTTTAATTAAATTAAAACCTGCCGCTACGAGTCTTGCTTTATAAATTTCCTTATCATTAATTGTTTTAACTGAATAAATCCATTTACTTTTGATTATTTTTACATTTTTAGGTCTTTCAATTATTTCAAAAACATCATGCTTATTCATAGACTGTAATTATTTTTGCATTGCGATTTTCCACTGATTATGTTTAATGCTATTCATTGCTTGCTCCTAATTTTCGGGGATTGAATTATTTTCCTCCTGAGTAGAGTTACTTAAGACCAAATTCGCCGTTGACTTATTTTTTATGCGTTCAGAACCCCTTAATTTAGGTGATAACTCATGATTTGAGTTTTCCACTCTTTTATCGTTTGCGCTTTCATTTTGTAATGATTTTGTGTCATTAATTTCACTTTGATTATCTTCACGCGGGTTAATATCGGTTTCTGCTTCTAAATTTGAAAAATTGAACTGACTCAAATTTTCAACATTCTATAAATAGGATTCCGAATTTTTCGTTATGAACTCGCTGACTTAATTTTTCGTCAAATTTAACTGATCGTTCCTCAATCACTGTATTTTTTGTGATGTCATAAATCCTATATGCTATTCTATCTCTGGAATAACCGACAAAAATTCCGCGTTTCCCTGGAACATCAAATTTACTGCGAAATTGTTTAGGAATATGATAATAAGCTACACAGCCAAAAGGTTTTAAGTAACTTATTTTTGGTTCTTTACCTGTCCATATTTCCATCGGAAGTTTATTGTTATATTTGCGAGGTGTAATATTCGATACATGAGTAATGCAGGATATGGCTTCCGCCCAAAATTTTTTAGGTAGTTTACTCTCATATAATAAGGTTCTCGTGCGTTCTACTATAACTCCTATAGCCTCTTCCGCTTTTCCGCCAGATTCTGAATTGCATCCTACAGTTCTTTCATGAGATATGCCAAATTTCAGTAATAATTTAGTCATTTCATTATTCACAAATTCTAATCCCTTATCGGTTCTTAAGCGTTTGATTTTTCGGTTTGTTAGGTTTTCATACCTTTCTTTAAAATTTGTAAACACATCAAATACTTCATACTTATGTTTCATAAAATAAGAAAAATACATACCAGAATAATCATCTACAAGCACTAAAAAATATTTAGAACCACCCAATGAATCAATATTTATAGGACCAGCTAAGTCAGCATGAATTAATTCCAAAACAGAATTAGTTTGATCAATATTAATTTTGCAATGTTTTTTACGAGTTAATTTACTGATATTACATGATTCACAATTTAAAATTTCAGATTCTTTAACATTTATATAAATTATATCTTTCATGTTAGACATATATTGCGGATTCAAGTGACAAAGTCTTTTATGCCATAATTCATAATTTTCTACATTTTTAACAAAGTTACACTCTAATAATTCAGATGAAATATTATTATACAAGGTTTCATTATAATTTCAAAGCGATTATTTACTTTCTCAGCTTTTAAAACAATTTGACCAGTTTTGCTTAAAACCAAAACATAATTATCATATGATTGAATACTATAACCTCTTTCCCTTAATTTAGTCATGGATAACAAATTACATCTTAAATCAGATACATAAATCACATTATCAATAGTTAATGTATTTTCAATATTGTTTACAAATGTCTTAGCTTTAACTATTCCCTCGCCAATAGATTTTAAAACAGAATTCTTACCTGCTAAATTTATTTTACCTTCATCGTGATTAATTTTTTCAAAAAATTTAAGGTCCTTACACATATGGGAGCTGCTTCCAGAAAATAGTATCCAGGTATCCTCACAAGCAGAGTCGGAATGTTCTGGGTCTGTCATAAGGGCAAAGTTCTGTGTTTCGTTTTCGTTTTCAAATACTGCGTTCGCGAATCTCATTTTTTGCTTGCTTTTAGTTTTGTCGTTAGGTAATGTTCTTATCATGTTGTCCGGTGCATTTCCTCTCCTGGTTTCAGTTTTGTTTCTGAAAAAACAATTTCTGGCTATGTGATTGGATTTGTTGCAGATCCAGCAAAGTTTTACGTTTCTATTACTGTTTTTAACATGGAAAGCTTCTCCTTTTCTGGATATGGAATTTGAGTTCTGCTTTAAAAGGGTATTTTCTTCTTCCCGCAAAATTTCCAATATTTCATCCATTTCTTTTTCTCTTTGCGTTTTCAATATGTCTCTTATTTTCCCCAATTTATTTTTAAGACCACGAACTGTGTAGTAAACCAGCTCTCGTTCGGAAATATTTAACCCAAGTGCGCTACACTTCATAAAAAGTACCCTTGCTCTGGCTATGTAGTCAGATACATTTTCGTTTACTTGCATGTCTATATTCTTTAGATCATTTCCAGCATCTATCTTCCTGTCTTCATTTTTTCCTGTGAAAACCCTCTTTATTTTTTTACATAAATTTTTGGGTTTCTTCAGCAAATTGGAGACTCTGTTCATCTGAAAGTGATAGCAAAATATAGGCTACAGCGTCAGCATTCTTTAATTTCCAATCTTCTAGTAATTTTAAATCCTGTGGTCTATCTTCATAGATAACATCTATTAATCTCTTTAAAGTTAAAATCGCCTTTATTTTCATAGACCAGAGTAAATAATTTCCACTATTCAACAACGGAATGCTTTTCATGTTATTATCCATTTTCTTTGCTATCGTTTAAACTTTCACTTTATGAAATCTCACAGTTGCATTTTGAATTCATCGCCGACCGGATATCGATGCATCTGGCTCTTCGAGGAGAAAATCAACCACGAAGCTCTGCTGGCAAATGTTGTGTCTGACACGTTCAAGGACTACATTTCAACTGAGTTTTATTTACAGAAAATATACATTTACATACAAAAAGGACAAATACAGACACTTAGCACCATTTGGTGTGAAAAGTTAAAAACACTTTGTAGCATTTAGATATATATCAACACTTTCAACAAAGCTTTGATACACAGCTATGGTTATTTCTGTCCGTTCCTGCTATAAGAAAGTCGCCAGCTCACCTACAGATTTCGGAAGTGGTTCCCTGGTCCGTAAGCGTCGCTCTAACTCGTCCCACAAATGTTCTATGGGTTTTAGGTCGGCACTCTTGAGCAGGCCAGGGAAGACGTTTTACATCCATATATTGATACCACTGCTTAACAGAGGCTGCAACATGGCATGGAGCGTTCTCGTCCTAGAAGTAACATTCGGCCATGCCATAAAAGTGCTAGAGCGTAGAAAAAACCTGATTGTCCAAAATATTCATGTAGCCGTCCGCGTTCAATTTACAAGGAACAACATGCAAAGCTCCAAGGCCATACCACGAAAAACTTCCCTAAACAAGTATACCATCACCATGGAACTTGAGAGTTGGACCGATGCACTCGGGTAGCAGACGTTCACCTGGCATTCGCTAAACCCAAGCACACTCATCCGACTGGATGAGCGTGTAGCGTGACTCGTCGCTCCCCAAAACAGTTTTCCAGTGGTCCACAGTCCAGTTGCGACGTTTCAAACACCAATCGAGTCTGCCGGCTTTGTTGGATCGGGTGATGTTTGGTTTGTGTGCGGCAACATATCTAGGGATATTGAGAGCGTGCAGTTCTTTCCGAAAAATATTTGGGTGCACCGTAACTACTTCTGCCTGTTGATACTCACTGTTGATGATTTGGAGTGGTTTCTTGCGGTTATTACGAACTTCATGCCTCAGGACTCGCCGATCCCGTTCGGTCAGTTTACGGGGACAACCAACGTGTGCAGTTAGTGTCCCAACTCCCGTAGTCTTCCACTTCTTCACGACATGACAAACAGCTGACCGTGGCTGTGATAATTCTACCGCAATTGCGCGATTAGAATGTGACAGCCAACTATAACACCTCTTTCAAAGTCACTAAGTTCCTTTCGTTTTGACATATTGTTACAATTTCACACAGAACTAACGACGTTACCACTGCTCGTATCGTATTTAACCGCAACAGATCCGTTGCCAACACTGGATTTACATAAAATCCGACTGCATGTGTATGCAAATATGCTGGCGTCCGGTCCATTATTGTAGTGTAGTATATATATATATGCCTTGAAATTATCTTTTTTGGGATCCAATAATTTACAAAAAAATAAATAGATGGTAGCACTAATCAAATCACTTTCGAAAATTAAATGTAGGGTACGTTAGTAGATCACGCGACGTTTTACATATGTCATTTTACTGTTGTGGGTTTGCAAAATTTAAATCCAGAGTTTGGGAAAACGAGTTGCCAAAAGGACATATGTTATGGAGTGAGACGTTGAGGAAAATGGCTAAATATGGCGATGGTTGAGCCGAAGTTCTTTAGAATTTGAAATTAAAAAAATACTTATTTATGAACTAAAGTGTCATCCTTCCCAGCCTGCAGTCACGACTGCATTATGAAGAAGTAAAATTAAACGGCCAGAAAAGTACCATTATATATATATATATATATATATCATAATAGTACCGAATACATATTGCCATTGTCTCCAAGTGACAGTCACTACAGTAAACAAGTAAATCGATGAACAAAGACTTTTTTTCATAGTAAATACCAACAAGAGCATCAATGTTTCCAAGTTTATCCCTTTGTAATTCTTTTATCGAAAACTTTGCCCAACTATAAACAATTTTAGAGTTTATGCATAAAGTTTCCATTATGTTTTTTTATTCAAGCAATATCACTTAGACATGCATCTATTCACTATTATATGTCACTAAAATACAACAAGCAAACAGAAGTAACAAAACACAAAACAAAATGACATACAGAAATCTTGGAGCAGAAACAACAGTCTAATTGGGCTGATATCCATTCGTCCTCTTCAGTTCCCTGGCATCCCATTATCACCTGCCATAAAGACAGTTACTTAATAATGCGGAGCACAGTGGCAAATGCTGTGCATCCATAGGCACTTCCATACCACATAGAGTACAGTTTGGGCTTTCGAGAATACCTAACCTGAAAAGGTATTTAGGCAAACAGCCGTGTCCCGTGGCAAGTCTAAAGCAACAACACTTTTTCTTGGTACTGATGGGATGAATTATTGCATCTTTCCATTCCTTATTTTGTATATCTCTTAATTTTCTCTTTTCATACTGAGAATTCATTTTTCTCCTTATAATTCTTGATGATGAAATGAAAGGGATTTCCGTAACCGATGTTTGTGTTATCTGAGTCCCTTTTTTTGGCTAGTTGGCAGGGCCGCCCAGAGGGGGGGGGGCAACAGGGGCACTTTGTCCTAGGCCCCCAGCTGCCGCAGGGGACCCAAAAAAGTTTTAAAAATTCATTTATTAGATTTCCTTAAAAGAAAATTCTGAAACTTATACCGTACTTCAAAATTCAAAATAAGCTCCTGAAAAAAGGGTCCCCCCCCCCCCAAAAAAAAAAAAAATGAAAAAAAATTTCTTTACTTCATTACTCCAAATTTTTTTTCATTTATATTTCAGTACTAGTGGCTCCGTTGCCCGAAATCGAGCAAATTTCACTTCATTTTCGGAATAACAAATGTTGTTCTAACTTACGCAGCTCAATGCTTATTGTTCTTTAGCTTTTCAGTCTTTGCATTTAATTAATCAACTGTAACTAATTGCCACGGGCACTCAAACTGAACAACCAAGAAGGTCTCTTAGTAATGAGAATTTTTTAACTTCTATCATAGACTCCTCTTCCATAGTACCTAACTATAATCAGGATGGAGAGCCCCATCTAGAGTTTTTGACATTACCACCACTGCGTTTAATCTTCTTCTTTCATGACCTTTAATCACTGCCTCTTACCATACTTGTGTTTTAACCTTTTATACCTCTGTTATTTTACCATAATTGACTGTTTCTTACTTTATGACACGACTTCTTTTATCACACTTTTTTACAACGTCTACACGGTTTTACAACGTCTATAATTTTATCATCGTTTTGATGATAAAATTCTTTTAAAATTCTGATTTATACATAAGTTTTATTTCCGGATTTTACCATGTGTTTGGCGCAGCATGTCCTCTCTGGACCTTGCTCCGTTAAACCACAACCAACCAACCTCTTCCACAGATGCGGTTTCTTCTGGTTGCTGAACATCAGGGGAAATGCTTTGGTTAGTTTCAAAGAAGCAACTTGGCGGTAAATCGTGTTGTTGGCAAAACTGTGATGGGCCCTTGTTAGACATATCGTCGGCGGAGGCAATAACTTTTTTCACGTTGACTTCTTTTACAGAAAACTATTACTGTTAAAGAGTATAGATTATTACTATTAAATAGTATAGTAGAAACCCGTCAAAATTCACGGTTAATCTTTTTAAAAATACAAATTTATATCAAGTAACAAAGGTAAACTTCAGATAATTGAAAGTTTTTTACAAATTCATTCAAAGATCTCCATTTGGATACCTCAACCTTCTTTATATGTTCAGCGGTTCTCTAAATAAATAGGTTTCTAAGTAAAAAAAAAAACAAACCTCATAGAACATATATAGAGAGGAAATATTTACTTACTATAAGACTGATCACAGTAACCCCATGAGAACTTCAAATGCGACACTGAAATAAAGGCCTTATGTAGATAACGACAATGACAATTAAAAATGCATTACTAATGGCATGTTTTTAAAATTTAAAAGTTCAGTGTGCGAACAATAAAAATAAATGTAAACAGTGAATCACGCGCGCATGCTTTTCCCGTAGACTTTACATGGTAACTTTGCCGATCCGCCACATCCGAACCCTTGCGTCAACAGCATTTTTTTCTTCGACTGACGCATCTACATGGTAAGACCTTTATTATGATACAACAATTATATTTTTACGTTCAGTCGTTCTCTCAAAAAAACTCTCCTTGTAAGAAAAAGAAAAGAAAAAAACTTATGGAAATAATATATAGGTTATCCTTTAATTATGAGACAAATTAGAAGCTTTCCCTTCATAGCTTGGTAGAATTTTGTCGTATGCAATTCAATTGTGTGCATAGAATTGAATAAATAAAATTAAACTCTAAAATGCATACCAAAGAAAAATGTGACTCATAAAATTTTCATCAGGGGCTTGTGGCGGCCCAGTGGTACAGCGCGCTGGTTTTCGGTGCTGAGGGTGCTCAGATCGAGTCCCAGCGTTGCGCCACGAAAAATGCCTCCGTTCGTGTCGTCCCTTCATAGGGGGTAATGCTGTCCGCCTATATGGTGCCCCCACAATAAAATGGACAGTAAAACTGCGGCGTAGTAAGGGCCAATGTTTGAATACAAGTGCCTCCGCATTGGGGACAAAAAAAAAAAAAAAAAAAAAAAAAAAAAAAAAAATTTCATCAGGGGGGAAAGAAAAAAGATTTTAGTCAAAACAAATTGTTTATCCGTGCAAAAAGAATAATGTACACCTACGCGAATATTGCCAATAAAGAAATTATTAATTCACAAAATGATTATAAAAGCAGACAATTTTAATATTAAGTCAACGTTGAAAAAAAGCGAGCGCACGCCATCTAGCGCAAGAAAAAAAATTTTGTAATGTTTTTACTTCTATTTTTAAATAAAGAATAGCATGTGTGATTCTAAATTAAAAATGCGTCAGAAGCGGAGATCTAAATCTTTAAAATGGTACCTCATTTATTGATTTTGATTAAGTATGAAGGGAGAAAAAAGGTATCGTCAGAAAAAAATCGCCTTCTAGAAATAATATAAATAGCCTTCTAAAAAGATACTTAGACAATAGCTTACCTAGAAAGCCTAGATAGTGAGATACGTAGATAGTAGCCTGAATCTAGGTACACTATAACAAAAACAACAACAGAAAGGTTAGAAGAAACATAATTGCAAATAAAATTCATGGTTCGTTTAAAATGATTTGACAGAAAACGCATTAGTGATTAAACTTCACAACAAATCGCCAAACTTAAAAAAACCATAAATAGGACTTCGTTGGTCTTTAAAATATTAACCCGAAAATTAGAGAATGAACTGAAATTTACTCAAAACACACATGCAACCTTACAATACATGTACTTCATTACTCCAAATTTCTTTTTATAGTTATATTTCAGCATAATCGCGCCCTTTAAAAATATGCTTAGAGTGTAGCTTACCTAGATAGCCTAGCATTCTTGGCATGGACGTTTGTAGCCGTTCGGAATCGACTTTAAGCAGTAGGTCCCAGTATAATTAGCCCTCGTGTAGCAAAAATTGACCGTAGTGCTCCAAACCTAACCTAGATAGTGAGGAACCTAGATAGTAGCCTCGATAACCACTATCTAGGTACGTATAACGAACAAATGCGAGGTCAGTTGAAAACAAAATTACAAATAAAATTCATTTCGTATAAAATGACTTGAAAGTAAACGCATCAGTAATTAATTTTGCCCAAAAAATCGCCATAGTTAAAAAAACCATAAATATGACTGTTGATCGTGAAATCGTTCCCCAAAAATGCAGAACATGAACTGAAATTTATTCAAAACACACATGCAACCATACAACACATTCAAGACAATTCCTCTACTTCATTACACCAAATTTCTTTTTTTCATTTATATTTTTCAATATAATCGCGCCATTAAAAATGAATTACCACCAGCGCGAAATTCCCTTTTTTTCAAGGCGCAGTGCATGTCCGATTGACTTCTTAATGACACTTGAACTTTTCAAAGCGATTAGGAGGAAAAGCAACGTTTCTTGCTGGGGCGATAGAAGCCGCTTCAAAAACGGAATTCTTGTCAGACGGGAGGACGGTCTGTCTGCCCTGTGGAAAAATTGTGGAAGGATTTCCATTCCTGACATATTTGACGTTAACGCGGACACATTTTTCACGCTCAGTATAATATCGGAGTTTGTTTCCTTTTTTTCCCCCTTTGTCATGGCTTTATTCAGAAAGGGAAATAACTGAGGGTAAAAGAAAAAAACCTTTTTTTTTTGTAGTGGAAATATCACGGAAAGTTTAAAAGTCATTGGGAAAATGTTTCAGAAAATATTTTACATTTGATGTTTGTGACATAAGGAGCTTAAGCGTGGGCATCTTTATCTTGAGGATATTTTATTTCGGAAGGATGTTTAAATATTTCTTAATTACATATATGTGTTAAACAGAGATTGTTTTGCATAAAAATTTGTAGTCAAACAAGCCGAAATGTTGATTTTAATATTACAAAATTATAATTAATGTTTTCAAGCTCAAAAATCAATGTTTGTCACCTTAATTAAAAGTGTTTGAGGGGGGCTACTAATGATTGTAAAGCTTTCATTCGAAATATGAGTGTATTCTTCACTAAGACCTCTTTTTAAAAGTAATCTTCGACTCTCACTTACTCTCTTGTTCCCTTTCACCTTTTTTTTAGCTCGCATATATTTTTATAACCATAACGAAAGTCTCTTATACCTCACACTTAAGCAATTCATAATTTTTTGTAAATTGGACAAAGCTTTATTTCAAGTTGTATGTTAGATCAAATTACTTCTAGCCTTAATAATGGATTTTTATTTTGAAAGACTGAATATAATTCACGTTCCTAATGATATCACTTACGTCCTTCCTTTCTTTGTAACATTTGAGACATACACACACACACGTAATTTAAATAATTTTTGACATGAATCAAAGAACAAATGTAAACATATGGCAGAACATAAGTTTTGTAAGTTAATACAAAGAAAGAACGAAGAACTTGTAAGTAGAAATTGAGCATTTTATTTTGCAACTAGACAACTTGTAACAGGATATAGTTCTAATTATTATAAACTTTCAAAAATTAATTTAAAAAATTAAACATTAATATTAATATTTTCATAATGTTTTCATTAATTATTCTAAATGCATATCTCAGTGTTAGTATTTATTTAAATTTTCTGTCCACTATAATATTTTTTAATCACACTGTTCAATCGTTTTATTTGTTACTTTATACTGGTCTGTAGTCTTAAAAATACATTTAAAGTATTTTATCCAACTCTCTTGGTTAGTTTGTTGGTATTACGAACACTGCACTGTAAAAATGAAATGCTGTTTCAGGGTGTAACGTTTCTAGGTAGCGAATTTGCCTGTTTTGGGTAACCGATATTCCTATCTTAAATGGGATTTTATACCTTTCTAGTTATACTTCCGTTTTTTGTAATATACTTAAAACACCATACATATGCTGATACTAATATTATATATATGTGGCCCGGTTTAATTTATCCAGGCGTTCGGTAATGGCAATAAAATAATTATAAATTTGATAAAAACATTATTAGTTTATTATAGACAAACATTAAAAACACTACTTTGGTTACACAATAAATAAATGACTAGAAGCAGTAAACAATAAAAGCGAATGAATCACCCAACCTTAAGGGCAGGAACATAGTCAAGTCCTATTCCCTGCAGCTCTCTCTTCTGTGCGGGAAGCTCCTTTCTATGTGCAAGAAATGCACACGTGCCGTGAGAGTGTCTAGTGTGCAAATTTACATATTGCATTAAAATTTGCATTTCTGCATGAGTATAGCGCCCCACACACACACACACACACACACACATATAGATATATATATATATATATATATATATATATATATATATATATATATATATATATATATATATATATATATATACACTGCTGGCCACTGTAAATGCAACACCCTGAAGGAAACATGCAAATAACATGAAATTTACAACATGCATTAGCGGAGGTGAGATATGCAAATGATTAGAATTTCAGCGCAGACGCACATCACGCGCGCCTGTGGCGCCACTTCAAAGAGCTATTTAAGGCTTGGAGATTTCGACGATTTCAAGTTCGGCAATTGTGTTTTTCTTCTGGTTTTTTTCAAAAAAACGATCAATTATGCCTCGTCGAAAACAGCGATCATCTTTTGATAAAGTATCCGAGTTCGACAGAGGAAGGATAGTGGCCTACCGAGATTGTGGATTATCTTTCAGGGAAATCGGTAGTCGTGTTGGACGAAACCAAACAACTGTAATGCGGATATGTGATCGTTGGATGCAGGAGGGTACGACGGACCGGCGTGTTCGATCGCATCCACCTCAGCGCACCACTTCACGTGATGACAGGCAAATTGTGCGCATGGCAGTGACGGATCGCTCAGTCACATCAAGAACCATAGCACAGCACATGCAGTCTGTAACGCATCATCCAGTGTCTGCGCGTAGCATTCGACGCCGTTTACAGCAGAGTGGTCTGTCCGCAAGACGTCCATTGCTTTGTCTACCCTTGACGCAGAACCACAGACGTCTCCGCCGCTAATGGTGCGATGACAGAAGGATGTGGACGGCAGAATGGAATGAAACTGTCTTTACTGACCAGTCACGCTTCTGTCTGCAACACCACGATGGTCGCATTCGAGTCTGGAGACACCGTGAAGAGAGGATGATGAACAGCTGCGTTATGCACCGCCACACTGGTCCTGCACCACGTATTATGGTATGGGGCGGTATTGGATATCACTCTCGCACACCTCTAGTACGCATTGCCGGTACTTTAAACAGCCAGCGCTACATCTCCGAGGTGTTGGAGCCAGTTGTCCTCCCTTACCTGCAAGGCTTGCCCACAGCCATATTTCAACAGGATAATGCGCGACCACAAGTGGCACGCATTGTCCAACGGTTCTTCATCAATCGCCATAATGAATTGCTTCTCTGGCCGCCTCGCTCTCCGGATCTTTCGCCGATAGAAAACATGTGGTCCATGGTTGCTCTACGATTGACCCAGATTCCATCCCCAGCTGCCACAGCAGATCAACTTTGGCAACGTGTGGAAGCTGCTTGGTCTGCTGTACCCCAAGAACTCATCCAAAGTCTCTTTGAATCAATGCCGAGGCGTGTGGCAGCGGTGATCTCCAACAATGTCGGCTACTCTGGCTACTGATTTTGGCAGGAACACACTTCACAGAAGTCTATAAATTTAATCATTTGATACTTGGCCAACATGTTATCTACAAAATAAATTTTGTTGTGATATCTCTTGTCTTTCTTGGTGTTGCAATTTGGGTGGCCAGCAGTGTATATGTAATAAATTAATTATTAGGCCCTCCATTCTAGCATTTAAATTCCCTTTCCTAAATCCAAACCCCAGTAACATTACTTTATCACTTAAAAACCCATAGCAACAGAACTTCCCATAAAACAGCAAGCCTTGCATATCTATATGTGTATGCGTCTGGAGAAAGGCGTGGGTTCGCATCGCCAGGCCCAATTTTCTGCTGACCGTACAAAATAACAGGCACATATTTTTTTCGTATCTCGCGCGTAAGGTTGAAAGGTGATATACACTTCGCTCCCAGCTGTCGTCTGCAATGGACATACTTTTTTATCTCTCTAATAAAACGATTCGACCCGACTGCTTCAAAATTTTAATTCTTTTCATGCTGAGTCTAGCTCCAGCCATGTAAATATGAGCTAGTTTTCCTTTTCAGGTTGCATTTTAAGAACGAGATGTAATGGATATATTACATATATATATATATATATATATATATATATATATATATATATATATATATATATATATATATATATATATATATGATAATAATCACAATGGGGAATAATTTAACACACGGGAATTGATGCGTAGAATTTATGGGACATACAGTCGGCAATGCAGTCGAGCGAGGGTGTTGATCATACAGAGGCAGTCATTCTTTCAGTGATGAGAGAAACAAACATGGAGTCAGAGAAGAGGAACATAGATTTCAGACGATATCCAGGAAATCCATTTTATTTAATTATCAAGCATTACGAAGACTGCAATGGCCACTGGACTTCTCCGACGTCCATGACAGGACGGGACGTGAAAACAGCAGTGCTTACATTGGAGAGTTAAGAGAAGAGCCGTCATGTCCACCGGACTTTTGGCGCGTCCGTGGACAGCAGATCTGATAGCAATGAGAGTTAGATGCGAAGAGAGAAAAGTCGTCTGTTCAGGCAAATATTAAATGAGTGTTTGGCGATATTGACACCAGAGGGCCTAAATTACTTAATTTTTAATTGGACGATTTTAGTCTCGTGGAGTTCACGTGTGAACGTCGTGGTTCTCATGGGGATTAATTAATTTCTAGATCACGTGCTTGTTAGATCTGCGTTTTACCAAAAGGAAGAATTTGAAAACAGGACTTATTTATTATATACAAATTTAATGAGGCCTTCGGGTCGGGCCAGATACGGTGATGTAGTGGAATTCAGATATTTCAAATGCCTGCTTAATGATCTGTAGGGCCAATATAAAATATAACTTACATTATATTCAGGTTACAATTTGAAAAAGGGGGTTGTACTTTATTAAAAAGAAAATATGCTTTAAGAGTAATTTAGGAAAACACGTTTTATTGTTACACACACACACACACACACACACATATATATATATATATATATATATATATATATATATATAAACGACAGAGAACAACAAAGAGGGCAGATAGTATTGTGCTTAAACAAGAAACGTAGGTATCGAAAGAGGAGCATGGCTGCTCGACAGAAAGGAGAATAAATAAGACAATATGGAAGTATCATTTGGATCTCTATTATGTGAAGTATACTTTCAATTTGAGTATCTGACATTCGTAATCAGGAGGTGAAACTACACGGAAGGAAGATATGTGTTCGTTCTACGTAGCGTGGTCAGTTCTGACAATAAAAGGTGTGTAAAAGGTTAGTAAAATTATAAAACCATTGAGCAAGATTTTCTGATCCCCCTGCATAAATAACTGAGTACTAAAACGATTCATAATCACGGTCCATTATCTGATTACAAATGCTTAACAAATGATTATTTCCCGAAAAACCATGAATTTCAGTAATAGCGACAAACAATATTATCAAGTTTCTATTGTTGATTGAGAGAAACTACATACTACAAGATTTTCTTCAAATGTTTTGTCTAAAACAAAGAAACAATTGACTATGGTGTTTCCCAGCTTCTGGTTTCCTTCATGAGGAGTGTGTGATTATGTTACAAATGTTTAAAAAACAGGAGGTTTAAAAGGATTGCATAACAACAATATAAAAATAAGGGGTCATGAAAAGTGCGACTATGCTTCAGAACTAAAGCTTAAAAGCTTTGGACATGACTGATTCCACAAAACAGGAAACCAAATTGTTCAGGGTATATATATACTATGCCGGTTACTTCATATCATGTACCCTATGACATTAAATACAAAATTGAGATAAATTTCAGAGACAGCATATATCAAAGAAAAAAAATTGAGGAGTGGTCCTATAACTCTAAAATCTACCTACTCTAGTGGTGCTGAATTTGTACGCCTCGTAGCCATTGATTTATATATCTTTCGTTAGAAAGGTCACAATACTAAACAAGATCAAAATACTAATGCCGAAAAGTATTTTCAAACTCTCTGACCACAGACTTCAGGACTGAAGGCTAATTCCAAAACTAAACATGCGAGATACCTCTGCATTTATATGAACAGGAGAGGACATTCGCACATGTGGAACTACACCTTCCCTCTGTTTATCCTGGCCACTAGACGCGGCGTTATTCATGGGTTAAACTATTTAATATCCAGTCGGGTTAGGGGGGACTTCCTCAAATAAGGCCGTATCGTTAGAAACACAAATATTGTCTTTCCGTGCCTTGCGAACCCCAAGAGCGTGAATGGAGAGGAGGTATGAATTTAATTCCGTGATAAGAGAAGGAGGCGTGATTAAGTGTGCTGTAAAACCGCTGTTCTGGATAAACTTACAGCGAAAGCTGTGGCTCTGAAACAATCGTAATGAGTTTGTTAAACACCTTTCAGCTATGCCCAGAAATAAAAACAAACTCTGACACGGAATAGTTTTAAATTACTACAGATTGCGACGCTGCTAAACATTTTCGTCAAGTAATGTCGTAAACAGGAAATAAAATATTACTTTGAACCCTGAAATGGTAGAATGATTGGTAATAATGATGAGTAGAAAGCTCCATTTTGAGTAATAGGGATAAAAAATAATTTCTCCGATAATAATTATTTCAAATCTGAATATTTAAGAATATTTTTTTTTAAATTTTGATAAATGAGAAAAAAAAATTCTAAACGGTGCTTGTGAATGTAGAAAATTTTCTGTTCATAGAAATGTAGGGATATAATTTTTTTCTCATTTATGAAACATGTTTTTTAAATATTCTTAAATATTCAGATTTAAAATAATTATTGTCTGAGAAATTAAGGTTTTTTTCCTTTTTACTCAAAATGGAGTTTTCTACTCGTCATTATTACCAACCAGTCTACCATTTCAGGGTTCAAATTAATATTTTACTTCCTACCTACCACATTACTTGACGAAACTGTTTCGTAGCATCGCATTCTTTAGTATTTCAAAATTATTATTATTATTATAAAAAATTAAATTATTATTGTAGGGAAAATAAGGAAATGGTAGTATGGTTGGTCATAATGAAGAGTAGAAAACTCCATTTTGAGTAATAGTGAAAAAAAAATTGATTTCTCGGATGATAATTATTTTAAATCTGAATATTTAAAAAGTTTTTTAAATGTCTGATGAATAAGAAAAATATCAAATTATTTTCAACAGTGCATCTAAGGGTAGCAAATTTTTCTGTTGTTACAGATGTAAACAAAAAGAGCCAAGATTTCTTAAAAGTTTTGCCTAGTTTTAAACTTTCTCTTGGTCCGCACACGATTTAAATGTTCTCTAGCAAGGCGTGTACGACCTGTTATTTGGTTGAACACTCATCCAACATGAAAAAAATACTCTGTTCTGTAGAGAGTAATCATAATTTTCATTGCATTAAATGCACTGAAAGTAAAAGTTAAAGCTGTTAATAGTAAACCTTAACAGCTTCAAGTAATTACCAGAAACATTAAAGTATTATATTCAAATTTCTTAAGAGAAACTGCTTCTTTTCACTTTATTTAGAGGTCTACCAGTTCCTCAATTGGTAATCAGATGTTAGTTACAAAGACGTTTCAAAAAAACCTTTGGCTTACGGACATGTTATTAATCGAATTAAATATCCTTAGTTCAACTTTTAATTCAAACCCTTATTAAACAGGAAAATTATGCCGAATATAGGCCAGATATGTTATGACAACCGCATACTCTAAACTATCTGTAATAGGATGTTTCATCAATAAATATTTCAAGTCTCGTTTAAAAGAGTTAAGATTTAAAACAGATACTTTGGGATTATTGAAAGACCACATCATCGAAATTATTTTGGGATCCTTACCTATAAAATGCAGTATAGTTTTAATCAATTTAAGTGGTGTCGAAATTTTAAATTACTGCTTCTTACGAGTTCAGATGCAAGTACAACTGTAGAGTATTGTTTAGCACCGGTACTTATTCATTATAGCTCATAATTAAACTTCTGTCAT
Organism: Dolomedes plantarius; assembly: GCA_907164885.2. Lineage (NCBI taxonomy): Eukaryota > Metazoa > Arthropoda > Arachnida > Araneae > Dolomedidae > Dolomedes > Dolomedes plantarius. The sequence goes on from OU015496.1 coordinate 76,199,737, forward strand.
ATCAAGTATACTAAATACTAGTTTGTACACGTCAAAACATAACGGCGGGATAATAAATAAGTACTCATACACAAATTATACTCAACACACCATGGCCAAATATTCAAAATCATATTAATAAGAATAGAGAAATGCACTTTAAAAAATTACTATTGAACCCAATGAAAAGAAATAGGGTTACTCAACAGCACGAAATAAACAATTTCCGTCATGCTTAATTCTATATCTCACAAACATAATTAAAAATAAAAATGGCAGAGAGAGAGCTGAGAGATTGCTCGAAATAAACAAATTAACGTGTTTAGGCAGCCTCGGGCTTAGTAAGTATCTAAAGCCAGATTTAAACATGTCACTGAACATGTGCAGAAACAAATTAATGTGTTTATGCAGCCTCGTGTTAAGTGAGTATACAAAGCCAGATTTAAACATGTCACCGAGCATGCGCAGAAATCAAATTTTAATTGTAAATTATCACTAATTTGTAGAATTTGCAGTTACGAAAAACAAATTTGACAAATATACAGATTGCAATCTTTCGTTTAAGACCAAAATGAAGTCAATGGATGCAGTAGTTTTCACTCACAGACTGCCCAAAAAATCGGCTTAGCAACTTAAATACACTCTGTCAAAAAAAATATATGCACCCAGAAGAAATCGAGCTACTATCACGAAACTTGGCAGGAATGTAGTCTGGTAAGAGATATGCAAATGATTAAAATTTCGACGCCAATGAGATAAGGGTAAGCGCGTTTTGCGCATATGAGATGCGCAGCTGGGAGAGTTTAAAAGCATGATTGCTCGTGCCATAGGGTTATTCAAACAAATCTGACAATTTGGATATACGGTATTGTGACTAGAGGTGCCTTTGAGACGTAACCGGCGACAGTACGAACAATTGTCGGACTTTGAAATGGGCCGTATATGTTAGCAATGTGAACTAAGAATTAGTTTAAAGGTCCATTAATTACTTGCCTTTCCGAAGTTTGACGTCATATTTTGCATTTCCATTTTAAGCCTGTTCAAGTTAAAGCGATTCAATTCATAACTAAGCCGAATCTCTGACGTCATGTTTGGCAGACTGCCGTACGTCATATAATTAAACATAAAAGTCTCTAGTAGATGGCGTATTTCGTAGAAGTTACAACCCGATATTTGAATATCAGCTATTGACACGTGTATATAAGCCGTGGATACTTTCAGGAAAGACGTAGAGGTGATGTGTTAGAGGTGTTTAGAGGTGATGATATAGAAGATATGAGATGAGTATCGGTATTATTAGGTAGTGTCAAGCTGCTCTGTTCATCAATGCGTTTATTAAGAAGTCCGTATCTGTTCTGATAAGATAGCAAGATATTGTATTAAGCCTGCTAAAAGTAAGGTATTTTATATTACTTCAACATTTAAATCCCTTTTGATAGTCCATCACAGTATAGGAAATAGACTGTTTAAGAAATTGATTCAATGCAAAAACCCGGTGTACATTACTAATGTTACTAGTGAAGAATGAAGATATTGACATTGTTGTTTTTAACTAATTTTAACTAGTTTTTTCAAATGAATAAATACTTTTATGTTATTGTTAAAAGACTTGTCGTTTCTTGGTTTCTTCAATGGTTTTCAATGGTTAGATCTTCAATGGTTTTAACGTATACCTTTTTTAACAAACATAGCTTTTACTGCACAGCTTTTACTCTGCTATTCAAATATATATAATAGAAGAATTATTAGAATTGTTGACGTACATGGTTTACATGTACGCTGACAATAGATTGGTTATGGGCAAGCGAAGTTATTGAGGTATACGGCCATGAAAATATTGATTAAAAGCCTGGAATGTTTTGAACTTTTAAAGTTTTATAAGGCAGTATACCAGTAGCCCTGAAGATGGGGGGGGGGGCTGCTTTAAGTTTAGTATTAATATTAGTAAATATAGACGACAAGTGAAGTTTTTTTCTATTAATTTATATTTAGTAAAGATAATTGAAAATGCAGACACAGATAGAAAAACTCGATGCAAATAACTACGGCAATTGGGCCGAAGTTATGAAATACATCCTTATGGAACGTGGATGCTGGGGTATAGTAGCAGGTACTGAGCTATTACCTATAATAAAATCTGAGTATGAAAAGATAGTTGCAGCAAGTAAAGATATCGATAGCGTTAAAGGTGTATTTGGTAAAGATGCCGATGCCGTGAAAAGTGTAGTTACACAGGCAGTGTATTCTGGCTCTGAAATAACGTATCGCTATATTAGAGATTATAATCTCCGTGCTGGAGCAGCGGTTTTCTTGATTTGTTTGAATATTTCTCCTGAATTTCGGAAAGTTATAGAAGGAATAGAAAACGCTCATGAGGCATGTCTTAAGTTAAAATTATTTTTCGAACCTGACAATAGGTAACGACATATGCAGCTGATCTCAGAGTTATTATCAAGCTGAATTCAACCGCATGAAAAAATCAGCCTATTTGCAGCACGTTTAACAAGAATTGTCGAAAAATTACGTGGAATAAATGAACCTATTGATGAACTTTACTTTAGTTTCCAGTTGTTACGCTACTTACCAGAAACATTTGATAGTATATCACTGTCCATATTACGTTGGCCATATGAAAAGTTTAAGTCTAAGAATATTCTTGTGGAGTTAGTAGCAGATGAAGATAGACTAACCGTACGGGAACAAGACCGTAATAAAGTACATGAGATTAAGGCCTACTCTACAGTAACACGCAACATGTTTCAGAAGAGCGTGATATGTTACAGGTGTAATCAAGTGGGACACATTAAGAAAAATTGTTCTGTTAAAGATCCAGTTCCTGTGTACCAACCTAGACAACTTGTTTCGCCAGGGAATACGACACATTACTAGAAAAGTACGCCAATTCGAAGTCGGTCTCCCGCACTTGGTATGAGTCCTGTACGTTATAAGTCAAGATCAAAACGACCTATTAAGAAGGTGACCTCTCAGTCAGCTAATTTCGTGCAAGCTTATGTAAGCAATTTCGAGGAATCTTCAAACTCGTGGACTTTCGATACTGCAGCTAGCCATCATTTTTGTAGGGTAAAGGAATGGTTCAAGAACTTTGAAGAGATACATGACGATAAGTTGTCCGTAGCTATCGAGGGTATGACTTTCCCGATCATTGGCAAAGGGACTATTCAGCATCAGTTTGGTTCCAGAATTTGTCATTTATATAATGTTATGTACTCACCTAACCTTAAATTGAATTTGATTTCAGGTTCTGTTTTGGACAGCCGAGGCCTCGGATACGAAGGTGGTCAGAGCAGGGTAAGAGTCAAACACCGGTATGGAAAAACCATTTTTTGGGCTAAATTAAAAAATGGTTTGTATCAGGTTATTCCTAAAAATCCCCGGATCGCTAGTCAGAAGGAAGATTACAGAGCCTGTGTGTCCAAGAAAGTTGACGATGAGTTAATACATCGAAGGCTGGCACACATTAGTCCATATGTAATCAGGGACACGATTAGGAAGAATGCCATAAGGGGTCTAGAAAAATTTGAGGGGCATGATTTCGTCTGCGAAATCTGTACACTTAATAAATTTAAAAGAGTCAGTTTTAAACCTATAAATTTTAGACGTTATAAACACCCCAATGATTTGATCTATATGGATGTTTGGGGTCCTAACAGTACTATCGGTCGGAATGGTGAAAAGTATTTCTTATCAATTATAGATGACCATTCAGGTTAATCCTCTGTCTACCCTATGTGTGAAAAATCTGAAGTATTTAGAATTTTTAAAAATCATGTAGCTCGTGCAGAGAGGTTTCTAGGACGAAAGGTGAAATGTATCCGTACGGATAATTGAACTGAATTCATAAATAACAATTTCACCGCGTTTTACAATGAACATGGTGTAAAACATGAACTTACAAACACGTATACACCAGAGCAGAATGGGACTGCAGGGAGATATAATCAAACAGTATCAAATGGGGCAAATTGCTTGTTAGCAGATAGTGGATTAGAAACAAAATTTTGGCCTGGTGCAGTTTTGAGTTTCACCTATGTCTGGAACAGGGTCGTCCATAAAGGTTTAGGGAAAACTCTCTTTGAACTTTTTGGTGGATATAAACCATCAGTAAACCACTTGAAGCCGTTTGGGTCCATCGCATACGTTGGTGTACCACGGCAGCATAGAGCAAAGTTGGACACCAAGGCGAGGAAGGGTGTTATGATAGGATATGCCTTTAACACCAAGGGTTACAGGATATGGTTTCCTGATACCGACAAAGTGGTAGAAACCATAAACGTCAGATTTTGTGAAGATTCGTAAGGTGTAGAAGGCGACAGTGGAGCATCGATGGACCCCAATCAGAATTCCAACACTGAACTACACTCCGAAGATAAGGGAGAAAAGGATATTTCAGTTATTCCGTTAGGTCAGAACATATCCCTTGAGAGTGATGATGAGGATTTGGTGAAAAGGAATGTTTCTAGGAAAACCCACAGTGACGAGATTGTAAGCCTCTTACCAGACCAAGGTCTAAAACGCGTCGATTGGGAAAGAAAGGTGGTCCCACGAACAAAAAGTGACCGTATTGATGTGTACTATTATGAAGTAGGTTCCAACATTAGACTTAGATCTATAAATGATGCCTTAAAGTACTGTAAGAAACATGGTATAAAATTCACGGAACACATTTTCGATTTTTCCGGTGAAAATCCGTATCAGGGAATAATTTCAGATAAACCAGTTACCGCCTCTACAAGTTATGCCAGTTCCTGACTAGATGAAATTCATATTCCCAACAAGCTTTGAGCTTTCCACAACATAAGCAATGGATAGAAGCCATGGGAGAAGAAATTAAAGTCATGGCAGAAAGACGTGTGTGGCACCTTGAAAAGTTACCGTCAGATACAGATGTAATTGGATGCCGGTGGGTTTTTACACTGAAAAGAGATGAAAAAGGCAAAGTGGCCAGGTATAAGGCAAGACTGGTGGCACAGGGTTTTAAACAAGTTAAAGGAGTGAGTTATGAAGAAACTTTTAGCCCAGTCATTAATTTCAGTCTAATTCGTTTCTTTTTTTCGCTTTTAGTAGTTTTACAGGGTTGGACCCACAGACAGTGTGACGTAAAAGGAGCTTATCTATACGCGCCATTAAAGGATAATATTTACATGTCGCAGCCACCCGGTTTTGTTGTGAAAGGTAAGGAGACTTTAGTTTGCAAGTTAGATAGAGCTATTTATGGACTGCACCAGAGTGGTCGAGAATGTTTTTTTGAAATTCATAAAGTATTGACAGAACTGGGTTTTAGCAAATTGAATTGGTGTAATTGTGCATATGATTTTAATTGTGTGTTAATTCTGCTTCTATATGTTGATGACATAGTTTTGTTTGGAAAGGACGAGTAAATAATAGACAAGGCCACTGGATTGTTGGAAAAACATTTTTATTTAAAAATTTTGGGAAAGACTAGAAAGATGTTGGGGATTGAGTTTGGTGAAAAGGGGGGTTAGGTTTTTTTAATCCAGTCAATTTATATTGACGATATTAGTAAAAGGTTTACTAGCTTCTTCATGCCTGTTTCCTCACTTCCAATCAGCAAAGGTACAGTCTTCTCAAAGAAACAGTGTCCACAATCAGACGGAATAGCAAAAAACGCACAACCTCTCCAATCGAGGTCTGAATCCCTCTTTCCCAAAATCCTGCATCCTCTCGCATGGGGGCACAAGAAAACATCCTCTGTTAAGCGGCTTTAAGAGTCGAGGTCATTCAACCCTCTATCTCTTATTAGTATGTTTTATAGATATTAAACATACAAATTAGTTGCATACATTGACCGTTGTATTTAATTTTAATATTTTCTTCTACATTATTTTGTCTATAAAAATATCCGTTACGATTTTTTTATATTTTTTTTTGCCATTAATTGCATACATTGACCGTTGTATTTATTATATATATATATATATATATATATATATTTATGACATTAATTGCCTACATTGACCGTTGTATTTAATTAGAATGGACTCCGTAGTGAAGCACGGGTATTCAGCTAGTAATTTATATAATACGCTTCTGTACGAGCATTCGCAAGTTTCTACTTCATAAAATCAACATCTTATTATAAATTACCAATTTAATGGATTGCATAACGACTCGGCAGGTAGCTTCAAATATCAAAATATTTCAGAAAATAACAGAATATATATTCCTTTAGCTGTCCTCTCTCTCTCTCTTTCAGCGAATAAATATTTTGCTCAAATACCAGGCTCCTAAAAGATACCTGGATTTTTACTTTTTCGGTTACTACCTTTCAGTACTTATTAGGACTACTTTTGCCACCGAAATCGAATTTGTAATGCACTATTGTTATTTGTTTATCGCTCCTGACTTCCACCAGTGGAAAATTTCATTAGCCGTGAAAGCTTCTCCTCTCTGATATATTGATTGTGACACTGATTAACTTGGGATTTAATCTGTACGACTTCTAACATCTGTATATTTCTTTCGAAACTCGAGGCAGAGAGAGATCGTAGGGCTAATAATTATAAAATTTTTAATGAAATACTCGTACGTAAGTCACTTGAGTATTTATGGTTACAGATAACTAATTTATAGTTTTACAGATTTATTCCAAGTTTACTTTATAAACTCTCATTGATATTTCCCACACATTAAAATTTATTGCATTTATGAAATTTTAAATGTAATACATGTATGTTAGTTGAGTGTTTATGGGTACAAATAACTAGTTTGAAGTGTTATAGATTTATTCTTACGGTATAAAATTTCCTTGAAATGTTAATGAAATGTTAAATGTTATTTTGTGTGAAATTTCATTGCATTTACTTTATGAAATTTTAAATGAAATACACGTACGTCACTTGAATGTTTATGGTTGCTAATAACTAGTTTATATTCTTATACATTTATTCCAAGTTTACTTTATGAAATTCTTTTGCTTATTTTTTCAAATTATAGATACAACCCAAAGTGTGTATAAAACAATTTTCGTCGCAGATGAACACACTTTTGTTAAAGTAATCATAACCTATTACCATTTGCACGTTTCGCACTTACACACTTAAATTTAAATAAGTTATAGATTTAAAAAGATTATCTACTCAATAAAGTAACTAGACATCTTATTTTCTCACTCCTGTCCATTCCATTTCTTTATCACATAGATTGATATTTTGTCAGAAAATATATAGCTCGTTCTCATTTTGCTATGAATTCTGGAAAATACATTTAAACAAATTAAGTTTTATAATTAATTGCTTAAAAAATGATTAGATCACTGCTTTTAAAAACCACAAACATACAACATTTACACCTCTAAAATATAATAAACCATCAAAACTTTAAGATTATCTTACCTAACACTTAATTGTTTATTAAATCCCTAAGCAAACATTGCACGTAAAAATTTTAATCGCTTGGAAAATTTTTCTCCTATGCTTCACCAAAGGAGACTAGTGGTTTCACCGTTAGGAGACTGGAAGCTGTAGTTGGCTTCACCACTTAGAGCTTCACCATGCCTAATTTACGTAATCAGCTATAATTCCATAATTACAGTTACTTTAGGTTTATTAGAGCTTCTGAATATTTAGATCGGCTTATCAGAATCCTCCTTGTCTCAAAATCACTCAATACACACTATATAATCTCTGTTGAAGAATTCTCGTCAGTTTACAAAAGTATCCATTTAAAAATCGCTATTAAATCTCTATTGAATCTGTACGAAATCTCTCTTGAAGTATTCTCATCAGTTTACGAAAACATCCATTTAATACTATTTTATATGTTACTACATTCGATTGTACCTACCCCAAAACTAGTTCATTGCATACATACATATAACTTTACAATTCCTAGAATGAATACCTTTCAACCGAACTTATCAAACTGCAAATAATTTTTGGGAGTTAAACTCATTCAATATTTTAAATTTTAGTAAAATAGTGAGACCTAAAAGTTTGAATTCTTCTTTCCAGTCAGATTATTGAACATAATGAAGTTTTTGATTATTTACAAAATATTCCATTTAAGAAATGTTCGGGTGAGGGGAGGACATTTCTGTAATTATCAAATAAAAAGGGTAATCTCCTATGGCAACAAAATGTCCGATACGTCATCATAGATATCTGGGAGCCTTAATGTTTATTGCCCTAGTTGTAATTTAATCTCATTTCTGGTTCTAGTTTAAAACTTTACGGGTTCCTTCAAAGCGTTGCAAGACTGAGATAGTACTCATAATTCTCATCATTAAAATTCATCATTTGTATGGTCTTCAATGGTAAATTCTGGATGCAAATATATTTTAAATTCATTTTTGAAGTTTGATGAAGCGGGCATTCCTCATATGGCAGAACAACTTATTTTTACGAAATGTTTTATAGAAAAATAAAGAATTTTTGGATGACAGTTATAGCTCCAACATTTATTTATTGCTACCAGTTTTCTCAAAATATTGTTTTTTATACTAGGAAGGAGAGGTTACAATGCAAATTACACCTTTTCTAATTGTTCCACTGAATTCTGTGAAACTCCTCAGACTTTCGAAAGATTTCCAGATCAACTGCACCGTAGCCCTTTTTAGACCAAGTAAAAACACATTTTTACTATGGTCTACTTATATAATATTTTTAATTAATCTATGTTGAAATTTGGGTATTAAAAGAAGATGCAATTTCACACTATGTTATACAGTTTGCAGTAAAATTAAATTATAAACAAAATAACTGACAGTACTTTACGTTAAATTTAAAGATTTTGTTTGTTAATTTGGTAATAAAAACATTTTAAACTTCCATAGAAATGTTTTATATTAGTCCTCGAGGCTGCCTTCGCGCTCTCTACTGAGATTTCCAGGAACAATGGATTCAAATTGACTGATGTCAAATACTGCCTTTCGTCCCAGACACTACACCTCTGACCTTTTCCTTTGTGTTTCACGCATGCATGCAAAACCATAAGTTCCATTTTTATAACGAAGATCAGATACCACTGCACATACCATAAACTCCGAAAATAACGTTTTCCACTTCTTTTAATTGTTTGAAAAACATACACGACAGTGTGTTGAATTGCTATTTTTAGCATTTTCAATTTTTTTCCCTTCTGAATTTCCATGTCAGGGTGAATCGTCAAACACGTTTTCAATGAAAGTTTGTTCATCTGATTACTGTGCCCGCAAGAATGGAAAGGAAAAGGACGTTTAATGTTCTGATCTTAGAGAAGTAACTCAAGTTTTATTAGAAGTTTAGTTAAAATCGGAAAATTGTAGAAAACTTTAAAGAAAGTTGGTTTTTATCCGCTTTTTGAAACTGTGCAACTGAAGATTCCGATTATGTCTTTAGCCTTAACATAGTTTTTAACAATGATATGATCCATAACAAAAATTCGATGATATATTTTTTTTCTCATTTTATTTATATTATATTTAATTTTCTCATTGTATAACTTTTGAATACTACTCAAACATCAATTCTATTGTTATTCAATTTCAAAAAATCTTAATATTTCATATTTTAAGGACCGTTCGTCAGTCACTGCGCTGAGGAGGACCCTAAGTGAATTCAATTCGTCCCCCCCCCCCAAAAAAAAAAAGTTAGAAGCACGCTACGCTTATGAAAACTGGTGATACAAATAAGGGTATAGATAAAGATCGACCTTAAAGATAAACTAATCGACCTTAAAGATAACTGATTCTAGATAAACTTTATAGAGGATTCTTATTGTACACATAATACTTATTAAACCTTCTATGAGGTCAATGGGTGGGGAAGGTACGATCCCTTCAGATGTCGCCTTTAGGGGTGCTCGGACAAAATTGTGGTGGCACCTATCCAAGTCAGACTCCGACCTTTGAGGTGCTATTAACCGGAACCGCACTACTCGGCCCGAAGCCTATATGCAGTGCTCCCCAACCTTTTTATCGTCGCGGACCGGTCAACGTTCGATAATTTTACCGCGGCCCGCTGAGGGGGGTGGGGGGACATTGATTGTTTATATTTTAGACTGTTTTGATTGAATAATTTTAATTTAATTGTATTTACACATGCCTTCTGTCATAGGGACATGACAGTAGTGTCACGGCCAGGGGCAGGAGAATTGAAAATACAGGACGAAGTAAAATAATTGCCAAATGCAAGAAAGAAACATGGCAAATGACGGGCAATAAAAGAGAAGGGAAGAAAGCCAGCTATATACCGAAACGAAATTTAGAGATTGTGTTTTTAGCAAGAAATAGAAGATAAAAGTTGAAGAGAGTGAGTTGCACGAATAGAAGAAAAGAAAATTTATGATGGCTATAAAACAGGCCACTCTGCTTGAAGCCGAAGAATGGGAAAGTTAAATTTGAGGGAGAATTTTATAAATCCCGCCCTCGATGTGCATTGGTAAAAAGGGGATTGAGAAGAGACAGCCACGGACGAATGGCGATGGCATGGTAATAATATGACCAATGGAAATTATAAGAGGCGGAGTTAACATTAATAAGAAAATAATATGAAATAAGAAAGGAAGACAGATAACCTAAGAAGTCAGAGTTAGTCAGAAGTTTTGGAGATATAGAAGTGGTGTCAAGGCACATATACCTATGAGAAGGGTGAGTTAGAAGTTTGGAGATACAATTTGTCGAGCGCCCAGTATCCCGTGCCGAGGGTCTGCAAGGAGTGATGGAGTTAGAGAACCGATGAGCGTAGAGTGTCTGCTATGACTTTCGGAGCCTTATACCAGACAAGAAAGTGCCCTAGTTCCGTGCGATGATAAATACAATGAAATTCGACATTACGAGTGCCAGCTGCCCATAGTGATTAAACAGTCATCTTCCGAGGTACCAACTTTGCGTTTCCTTTATATATTGCTATCATTGCTTTTCTGTGTGTAGCCATAATAATTAATATAGAGCGCGATGAGTATATTGTTTGAATATAAGATGTTAAGGAGATGACCGATAATTCGTACAAACAATTTAATATGATGTTATGCTTATATATATGAATTAATTTTGTAGTAATGAAGTTAAGAGTAATATGTGTAGATGCAGTACGAAAGATTGTCATAATAATTGAATGAAATAAATGTATGTGTCGTAGTAATGAAGTTGAGAGTAATATGTGTAGATGAAGTACGAAAGATTGTCATAATAATTGAATGAATTAAATATATGTGTCGTAGTAATGAAATTGAGAGTAATATGTGTAGATGAAGTACGAAGGATTGTAATGATAATTGAATGAATTAAATACAGGTGTTGTGGTGAATTAATTTAGTAGGAATGAAGTTGAGAGTAATATGTGTAGATGAAGTACGAAATATTGTCATACTAATTGAATGAGTTAAATATATGTGTCGTAAAGAATTAATTTAGTAGTAAAGAAGTTGTGAATAATGTGTAAATGCCGGAGGAAACATTTAGTAACTTGTAGCGTATTATTTATGTGTTAATAATCAATAAATTAATTTGTCAGTATAAACCAGAGTTGTTTCCATTATTTGGGAATCACAATCAATCAATGTACTAACCACAATCTTTAATCAATGAATTTAAAATCATAATCACAACATTAGTAAGTAAAATTAATATTCTAATAAACCCCCAACAATCTATTTTATTGACATTTTCTCACCGCCACACCTTCAAAATAAAATACAGTTACACCAAAAAATGAATATAAAGTGATTTAACATTTTAACTTACTAGAACGTTAAATCAATGAGAACCCTGATCTTGTTTCTTTGCAACGAGACGGTTACGGTTCCATCTTGGGGTAATAGGAGACAATGACACCCGAAGTGTGTTGCTTATGTCCAGTTTATTCCGTTGTTTTGTTTTGGTTGCTGTCACTGCAGAAAACCCCGCTTAACACAGATAGGTTGTCGGATATGGTAATAGGGATTTAAGAACTGTGGTGGCAATCTCAGGGTATTCCGCCATGACTTTAATCCAGAACACCGGCAGAGTTGTTGTCTCGAACGTAGTTTTAAGACCGCCGTCATTTCCAATCTCCAGCAGTTGATCTTCTTGCACAGAGATGCTAGAATCGCCTGATTTGTCGACAAATGGGTCGCGGATCCATTCCTTACCAGTTCGTGGTTCGTTTTTTTTCTTTCAGGAAAGCGCATTTATTTTCAAATTTATGACTGCAATTTTAATTCATAATCTTGTAATGTTTAATAAACAATAAACTAATTTAAAATAGTTACAAGATTTCTTCTGTTACAAAGGTATAAATTAGCACAAACCCGACAAATTCGCACAAACCCAAGAGAAATACACCAAAATAAATAAAACGGAAATAATTCAATGTTCCTTGGGCGGCCCGGAACCATTTGATCCACGGACCGGTACCGGTCCGCGCCCCGGGGGTTGGGGACCACTGCCTATATGGGTCTGGTCTAGAACTTCCGGCCAAGTGACATTAGGAACAACAACAACAAGGCTTATTAAGGTTTAAGACCGATTATATACAAACCTTAAATATTCTGTAACTCTACATTCTCATTGAATTCAGGCTATAACTGCATTTAAAACCCCTGGCTCAAACAGGATTGAAGGTTGCAAAAAAAATTTTAAGCACCTCAAGGAAATGGGCAAAGATGTGGAATTGCAGTGAATCCCAGCCCACTGTGGAGTTCACGGGAATGAAATAGCTGACCAACTAGCCAAAAAAAAGGGACTCAGATAACACAAACATCGGTTACGAAAATCCCCTTTATTTCGGCATCAAGAATTATAAAGAGAAAAATGAATTCTCAGTATGAAAAGAGAAAATTAAGAGATATACAAAATAAGGAATGGAAAGATGTAATATTACATATCCCCTCAGAACCAAACAGAACAAATGTTGCTGCTTTTAGACTTGCCACGGGACACGACTGTTTGCCTAAATCCCTTTTCAGGTTAGGTATTCTCGAAAGCCCAAACTGTACTCTTTGTGGTATGGAAGTGCGTATGGATGCACAGCATTTTCCACTGTACTCCGCATTATGAAGTAACTGTATTTATGGCAGATATTGGGAGGCCAGGGAACTGATGAGGACGAATGGATATCAGCCCAATTAGACTGTTGTTTCTGCTCCAAGATTTCTGTATGCCATTTTGTTTTGTGTTTCGTTACTCCTTTTTGCTTGTTGTATTTTTGGGGCATATAATAGTGTATAGATGTATGTCTAAGTACTATTGCCTTAATTTTAAAAAAGCCATTCTCATTGCTCTACTAAATTGTTAACAGTTCCCACACTTTCGAAATTATTGCTATAATTTGATTGTGGACTGCCCTTCTCATTTTGAGAGAAATGGTGTATTTATGTTTAAAAAAATTGGGTTTATTTTTCTAATCTTCATTTCATGTCATACTAGCATACATATTAATAATATGCATACGTAAATAGTTTAAACCTGTAGCACATCAACACTATTTCCTATAATATATTTTCCTAAAGAATATTTTCTTTAAAATCAATCCAATGCAATTTGGCAAAGTTCTTTCAGCTTTAACAGTTCACACAATTTTCTCCCATTTCAAAGCAGACAAAATGCATTGCCGACATGCATTTCGTGGCTTTAAAGAAACATCGCATGCGTTTACATCCATTTTCTCAAATTTTTATAAATAGAAGTTCATAAAGCCTCCAGCAAAGTTTTCGCCTTTGATTTGTAGGCTCCATTAAGTAAATGTGTCGTTTAGACAAAAAAATAAATTTTCTGCCTACAAATGATCGAAGTTATTTTCAGCACCCAATAAATTCCAGAAAAGTACACTCTGGGAAAGTGTTTCCAACTTCATAAAATAAATTATCGGGATGTAACTCAAATATTTTAAAACTCTATATTTCGTAAACTCTCGAACTGTCTATCAATGTTAAAAAAACAGACACTGGAAATTATAATTAAAAGCTTCGTTACTGAAAATTAAGTTACTCTTCAGCGACAAAGCTATCTCGGCAAAAGCTTCAATAAAAAGTGAACATAGGATAAAGTAAATATTTTTTGCAGGTTCGCGCATTTTTAAAAATAAACACTCTCTCTTATACCAGACTTGCCGACTTTTTATAGCATTTATGGCTTAATAAAATCTAAAAATGGTTACTTTAAAGAGGCTAACTTTGTTTAAAATCCTAAATAAGGCCTTTAGTTAAAAGCATGTTTTTTTATTAATCATTTGTCATAGGTTTCGCTCCTTCTAACAGGTTACATTTAAGTTTTATGAAAAAGGATGCTTATATAACTTTTGTAATTATAAATCTACTAAAGAATGGAATTATTTTAAAAATACAGGAATTTTAAAAAAGTAGCTTGTCACAAATTATAGGTGTTTTTTAAGCTCTATACATTTTTACATGTAGCTTATAAGTCTCCATATGTCTGAATGTTTTGTAGATCAATCTCGTAAACCATACAGGTTTATTTCAAGGTATGTTTAAAAAAAACACTCTGAACTACATGCAAAGTCAGTTTTAAAAACTTCAAATTTTTTAAACAAGTGGGTAAAGGGACTAATTTTTTTATGGTCATAGAGAAAACTAAATGTTTTGATTAGATTTTTTACGTCAAGTTATAAAAAATACATAATTCTAAGCATAAAATGGATAAGTTGGCAACAATTTCAGATACAAAGTCGATACAGTAATTTCCTTCGGCACTCATGCATTATATGTTAACGATGTGATATGCTTTTGACAACATTGCAAAAGCATTAAATCTTTCATTAATGTCATGTAGACATGTTTTAGACTTATTTTAGTGATGTTATCTTCGTACAGATACGAATTGCAGAGACGAATTTTGAACTCGAGTTTAAATTATAACTCGTAAAAAAATAGGGTTTTGGTTGTAAACTGATCAAAACAAGCGAACGATAAAATAAACTGATTTTAAGCAAACAGATGTAACTCTGAAATGTATCTTACAACTGGAATATTTAATAAATCATTTATCTTTTTAGTTCAACCTCAAGATTTTCGAAACCCCTTCAACCATATGAAGCATCGACATTTTTCATTTGGTCATGGGAAAAAATAATTGTTTTAATGATATCGGTTATATAATGATATTTCATTATGACCACTGTAATAATTATTGTTAGTGTAAAAATGACTATTTCTTTTCCACTTAATGAAATTGAAAATTCAGTTTAGTGTTACACATTTAGAAAATCAATTTTAAAGACTCAGTTTTATTTTGAATGTTAAATAATCAAGTCACAGTTGATCATGAAGAATTTAGTTTTGTTTCAGAATTTCGAGAAAACAAAATATTTCATGTGGAAAAATGCATTTGTTTTCTCTGTTCAGGTTTCAAGAATGCATAACTAAACTAGCTGAATGCCCGTGTTTCGCTACGGAGTACATTCAAATTTAATACAATGGTCAATGCATGCAATTAATACCCCACTCAAAATATATATATATATATATATAAATTTTAACGGATATTTTTATAGACAAAATAATGTAGAAGAAAATATTCAAATTAAATTTAATAGAACATACTAAAGAATATACAAGGTCTGTCCCAAAAGAAATGAGAAATAAAATTACATAATTTAAATAATCGTTCTTACAAAGAAAAACAGTTAATAATCTTCGAAATCTTGGGCAGCAATAAAAGAGTCCAGCGTTGCTGCCAGTGGTTGTAGCATTTTGCGAACTCATTTTGTGAGATGCCGTGAAACCTTGTGGTTACGGCTCTTTGGACATCTTGGAGTGTGTCAAAATGGCGTTCAAATGTCTTTAACGTTCTGTCGGCCGTTCCTAAACGCAGTGTGCCACTTGTAGACTCGCGATTGTGACAAAACTTCATCTTTGTAAACCTCCTTTAACATTTGCAAGGTTTCATTACCACTTTTACCGATTTTAATTCCTGAATCTTAACAGGGCCCGATTATGAACGCTGGGGGCCCTTGGGCAGATGCTATTTGGGGGCCCCCCTTACTAACATTTATAAAAATAAGAACTATCCATGGGCTATACATACTATTAGAAGTACTAGGAGCATACACCAAGGGGGTTTTGGGGCCCCCCTAGCATCAGGGGTACAGTTAATATAGTACAGTTAATGTAGTACAGTTAATATAGTACAGTTTCAGGAACATTTCTTTTACTGAATTTTAATTTTTATTTTGGATGAGTCGAATCGTCTGCCGCATTAGAAATAATTTTTTTTTTTTTAATTTATTTTGTTGTTATGCACGCGACGTTTAAAGTATCACATGAAGAAAAGAAACCACGTGATCAGCATTTAATTTAATTCTAAAAATTCATCTTTAAAAATTCACCAAAAATCAGAAAATGGAAGAAAAAGATTCGAAAAAGATTTCATTTTAAATGAATTTTTATGGTCTCTCTCGTGATATAAATTTTATAATCCTCAGATTATTATTTTAAATGCAAAATTTAAAGAATGTTACAAAAACAGATTAAAAATTTAGTTTAAAAAAAATCTAAGAAAATTTTTTCCAATATCTTTCTTAGTGCATTCCTACACTATAAGAAGATTCACCATGCAAAATTTTAACCCTTTAGGTCCAGCGGTTTGGTCTGTGCGATATCTGTCTGTCAGTCAGTCAGTCTGTTACGGAACTGTTAGATAAAAGAAATTCAGTATGAATATAAATCTGTTTGAATACACAAAATTAACTTGAAACTGGAGTTCTATTACCAATTCTTTCCCGAGTGCTATAAAATTTCACACCTCTTTGTCAAAAATATAATTTGTACGCTAAGTACGTTACACTTGTAACGAGGAAAACGTTTGATACCTGAAACGTTTTCAAAGAGTTAACAACGCTTATGATTTTGCATGCAGCCCATGAAAAGAAAAAAGTTTCTGTCTAATAAACATTCCAAAGCTGACACACGCTGTGACTAAATTATGCTACTAACCTGCTCCACGAAGATATGAACTTTGGTATTTGGTAAATACTTCAGTACTGATGATTTCAAAATAGTCTGCCTGTCAAACTGTTACTTCATTTAAAAATAAAATATGAATGAAAGCATAACGCAATTTATATTAAAAACTGAGCTATTATATAACAAGAAACTTATCAACTAGAAAAAGAATGGGCGATATGGCAAATTTTATTTGTTATGCTTTTATTTTGCCTAATTTCTCCATTGCAAGAATGTAATATCAATGTCTCTTAAAAAGACGGCAATATAAATCTTAAATTTTAATCTATATATATAAAACAGTTCCTTAACTGACTGACTGACTGACTGATTGACAGAGAACGCAACAGACCAAACCGCTGGATCTAAAGGCCTGAAATTTTGCATGGCGATTCTTCTTATAGTGTAGGGGTGTACTAAGAAAGATTTTTGAAAAATTCTTCGTAAATTTTTTAATTAAATTTTTAACCTGTTTTTGTAACATTTTTAAAGTTTGCATTTAAAATAATAATTTGAGGGTTATAAAATTTGCATCACGAGAAAGATCATAAAACTTTCTTTAAAAGGAAATTTTTTTCGAATCTATACCTCCATTTTCTGATTTTTGGTAAATTTTTAAAGATTAATTTTTAGAATTTAATTTATTAAATGCTGATCACGTGGTTTCTTTTCTTTTTGTCATACTTTAAATTAATTTTGCGTCACGGGCATAACAACGAAATAAATTGACAAAAAATATTAAAATTCGGTAAAAGATAAAATTTAACCACTAGACTAATTGAGATGGAAGTTTTTTAAGAATTCAATTCAAATTAGTATGTTTTATGGATATTAAACATGCAAATTAATTGCATGCATTGGCCGTTGTATTTAAGTTGAATATTTTCTCCTACATTATTTTTCTCATAAAAATATCCATAACAGTTTTTTTTATAATTTTTTTTTGGCATTAATTGCATACATTGACCGTTGTATTTAATTAGAATATTTTCTTCTACATTATAATGCCTATAAAAATATCCGTTACAATTTTTTATTAAATATTTTTTTGGCATTGATTGCATACATTGACCGTTGTATTTAAATTGAATATTTTCTTCTACATTATTTTGCCTACAAAAATATCCGTTACAATTTTTTAGAAATATTTTTTTTGCCATTAGTTGCATTGATTGACCGTTGTATTTAATTTGAATATACTCCGTAGCGTAGCACGGGTATTCAGCTAGCATATGATATAAATGTTGTTCCTTCCCAAAGAAACTCCCGCTTACACTTTTTACCCAATAGAAATTTCGTAACAATAAATGTGTTGTTTATTCTGTTTTTTTCTAAGCAGGATGCAATTGCCGTGAGACATTCGCCTTTAGTTATCCATCCCCGAGTGAGTCTTGCGTGCTACTTTAGTATGAGAGCACCATTTAGATAAGCTAGAAGGGTACGGCACGGTAAAGACCAAGCGTTATTCAGGATTTGATCCCAAGCCCACTGCGTGAAATCTTACGACGCTAACCGATATATTATGTGGGTGGCATAATAAATGTTCTAAAATATTACATACACTGCTGGCCACTGTAAATGCAACACCCTGAAGGAAACATGCAAATAACATGAAATTTACAACATGCATTAGCGGAGGTGAGATATGCAAATGATTAGAATTTCAGCGCAGACGCACATCACGCGCGCCTGTGGCGCCACTTCAAAGCGCTATTTAAGGCTTGGAGATTTCGACGATTTCAAGTTCGGAAATTGTGTTTTTCTTCTGGTTTTTTTCAAAAAAAACGATCAATTATGCCTCGTCGAAAACAGCGATCATGTTTTGATAAAGTATCCGAGTTCGACAGAGGAAGGATAGTGGCCTACCGAGATTGTGGATTATCTTTCAGGGAAAACGGTAGTCGTGTTGGACGAAACCAAACAACTGTAATGCGTATATGTGATCGTTGGATGCAAGAGGGTACGACGGACCGGCGTGTTCGATCGCATCCACCTCAGCGCACCACTTCACGTGATGACAGGCAAATTGGGCGCATGGCAGTGACGGATCGCTCAGTCACATATCGAACCATAGCACAGCACATGCAGTCTGTAACGCATCATCCAGTGTCTGCGCGTACCATTCGACGCCGTTTACAGCAGAGTGGTCTGTCCGCAAGACGTCCATTGCTTTGTCTACCCTTGACGCAGAACCACAGACGTCTCCGCCGCCAATGGTGCGATGACAGAAGGATGTGGACGGCAGAATGGAATGAAATTGTCTTTACTGACGAGTCACGCTTCTGTCTGCAACACCACGATGGTCGCATTCGAGTCTGGAGACACCGTGAAGAGAGGATGCTGAACAGCTGCGTTATGCACCGCCACACTGGTCCTGCACCGGGTATTATTGTATGGGACAGTATTGGATATTACTCTCGCACACCTCTAGTACGCATTGCCGGTACTTTAAACAGCCAGCGCTACATCTCCGAGGTGTTGGAGCCAGTTGTCCTTCCTTACCTTCAGGGCTGGCCCACAACCATATTTCAACAGGATAATGCGCGACCACGCGTGGCACGCATTGTCCAACGGTTCTTCGTCAATCGCCAGATTGAATTGCTTCCCTGGCCGCCTCGCTCTCCGGATCTTTCGCCGATAGAAAACATGTGGTCCATGGTTGCTCTACGATTGACCCAGATTCCATCCCCAGCTGCCACAGCAGATCAACTTTGGCAACGTGTGGAAGCTGCTTGGCCTGCTGTACCCCAAGAACTCATCCAAAGTCTCTTTGAATCAATGCCGAGGCGTCTGGCAGCGGCGATCTCCAAAAATGGCGGCTACTCTGGCTACTGATTTTGGCAGGAACCACACTTCACAGAAGTCTATAAATTTAATCATTTGATACTTGGTCAACATGTTATCTACAAAATAAATTTTGTTGTGATATGTCTTGTCTTTCTTGGTGTTGCAATTTGGGTGGCCAGCAGTGTATATTACTATTATAATACACTACATTTTAAGTTCTTGGTAAGAAACCTCATATTTTTAAGTTATATAAATATTTTATTTTATAACAACAGTGCAGCCAAAAAAGTTCTGATAAGCTTTTGCGCCTTCAAATTCTTATTCATAAATCCCATTCTAAGAAAACTAAAATATTTTCTATAATTATAATATCTGGATAATTGATTGTGAATAATCATCATATTACATTGAGTCAGTGCAAATTCAAACGAAAATATTAATTTTGGAAATTTACTTTTAATTAATATTTTTCTTTGTGTCGAGTGTAAATAGTCGAGAGTTTCAAATAAGAATGAAGAAAAACAAAAGAAGAAAAATTCCTAGATAACTTTTTGAGCGAAGAAATATTCTTCTACGGACTTAATTTATTTTAAATTATTTTTCTTTCCTTAAGAAGATTTAAAAAAAGTGTTTTTCTTCAAGAATAGGTTGAGTACTGACTCTCATATCAGAAAAATAGTTCTCATATTTCAAATTAAAAATAGAAGAAAAAATTATCAAAATCCAGGATTCTTAAAATAAATTTCTTACAGATTTCTGAAACTTTTCTTAGATGAAATTCTATTATCAGCTTCAAAAACATCAAAAGAATCTAAATATAAGTACAGCAAGAATCTAAATATTTCTACAGCAAGTAAACTATTTTGTAACCCTGTTATTTATTTTAAAAGAACCTTAATAAAGGTTTAAATCATTCTTACACATTTAAAAACATCCTAAATCCGTTTAACGAGCAGCTTTCACCGGAAAAATTAATTAATCTCTTAATATAAACTCTCGTACTCTTAAAAGCAAATGTTAGCAAAAGGCCAAGTGTGAAATATGATTTCACTCTGGGTCATTTTTTTCTTACAGCAGGTTCAAATAAATGTATTTCAAAACATTGCCATTTATGTTTAACAATAAAAATTATTTTCAAATGTGTGATCACAGCTGGTTGGTTGATGGTTTATTGGATGAGAGATCTACGGTCATTTTTTGCTACACGAGGGTTAATTAGAACGGAACCTACTGCCTAAAGCCGATTCTGAACAGTTACAAACATCCATGCCAGTTGTGGGACTCGAAACCATAGACTCTGGATTTGCTCAGTGATCACAGCATTGACTGTTTAAGATTTGCTTTGTTTTTTAACCCTAAATAACATCTTTTCTAACCTACAAACACTTGTCTTTCTTACATTCGCCTATCCCACACAGTGATTTTTTTTGTCTCTTTGTTATGAGAGCGCCATGTAGGTGAGCTGACATCACTCCTCATGAGCATACAGCACAAGAACGTCCATGGCCTAGTCGGAATTCGAACTCGAGCCCACTCGCGGTGGAAATTCGCGATTCTAACCACTATAAGATGTGGGCGGCAAGACATAAAAAACATGTACTGGTTAAAAATCCTCCATCACACTAGTTGATGTTAACTCAGTGGCCAGGCGTAGATTATCCAACCAGCCTCTAAAAGAAACCATTAATTTCGGAGTTTAACTCTGCCCTGACAATTGCTTCTACAATAGCTGGACTAAGAACCAATCACTTTAATGGTAAGAAGATCCACCCTGATGGCACAACATCCTTTATCAACTGTAGAAATTGTTCAAACTTGAAATCAACTCCTCTTGGAGAAAGGCCCCCGTTCATGAGTGGTATGATTGCGGCCGTCCTGATGCAGCTTTGAATGGGGCAAACAGCAAGGGAGATCAGACAGCTCTGACCAGGTTCCGAAGCGGTCATCTCTGTGCTCTACGGTTTGTGGCGGGCTTTAAATTTTACCCCCTTTTCCAAAGATGCAGTTTGGCTCAGGCCACTCTTGCTCATATCTTGACATGTATTGGTTGCCAGAGGAGCCAGCTGCACTCCAGTCCCGGCGCGGTTCTTCATCTTCTGAAAACTCAAGAGTTCATGGAACTGATCAGATGTTGCTGTTGATCGGGTGGGATAAGCAACAACAACAGAAATTGTCCAGAAACCCAGCTTTCTCCAGAACATATCTTTGAATCTCCAGCCATTGTGGCTGCCCTTTTCAAGCTTGTTTGGTTACCACAAGAACTCCTCTACAGCTGACAGGCACCTGATCTGGCAGATGGTGTTATCCAGGCTTTTGGTTGTATTTTAAAACTCTTTCTTCTGCACTATTATTAGACACGACAACAACAACAACAACTGATTAAAAATACTGAATCATTTTTATTTTAAAAAAAGGATGCATATTAAAGTTACTTTAAAAATGGCCGATTATAGAAATCAAATTTATTTGTAGAAGGACTGAATCAAAACTGGAGAATAGCTCGGATATAGAACGTTTAAAAATACATCATAAATTTCGATGATTAGATGCACTTATTAAGGACGAAAAATCAACGAAAATTGAGAAACGCTTTATATATTAATATATTGTTAGTGTACGTTCTTCATACGAAAAACAGAAAATGTTGCTTTACTTAATATTTTATTCATATTCTCTTCGCTAATCACTGCAAAAAAAAAAAAAAAATGTTGAATATTACTCAAGCTGAAAAATTTCATGTGAGTCGTCTTCGAAAAAACTTGTTGTTTGATTAAATTAATAATATAAATTAAAAATTAAAATTAAATAGTATTCATTTCGTAAAAATATGTCGTTATTTATTTTAAATACTAAAACTGTTTTGTTGCATTACTATTAAACATAGTCAACGAAAAATTACCACGGCTCTACTGTCTTCCTTCTGTTCAACGTCAGAATCTATTACGTTTTCATTAAATTAAATGTGGGATTGTGGCGGCCCTGTGGTACAGCGCGCTGGTTTTCGGTGCTGAGGGTGCTCAGATCGAATCTCGGCGTTGCGCCACGAAAAATGACTCCGTTCGTATCGTCCCTTCATAGGGGGTAATGCTGCCTGCCTATATGGTGCCCCCATAATAAAATGGGCAGTAAAACTGTGACGTAGTAAGGGCGAATGTTTGATTACAATTAAGTAGTAGTTAACATTATACTTAATAGACTGGAAATAAATATTGAATGTTTAGAACAAAAAGACGATAATTTGGTTCAGGCAATAGCACTGCCATAAATATGCATTTGTTTTACTTTTTTTCGTTTTATTTGTAAATAAAGCAAAATAAGATTAAAGAGTCAATTTTATGCATAAAAACAACTTATTATTTCTTGATTTTAATTAAAATTGTTAAATATTGCTTTAATAGGAGTATAGAATGATTCAAACAAAAACATATTTTACTTACATTAATCTAAAAACTAAACATTGACATTACAGTCTGAATTAGTTTTGATAATGTGCTTGTTGTTAGTATTAGTGAAATGTTAATTATACATACGACAGTAGAAGAACGTTATAACATTGCATTAATGAATGCTTGTTCCAGATGAATGTTTCTGGTGATATTAAGATCTAAATGCATGTAAACAAACCTAATGTATTTCTTATATATTGTCAATTATATTTTCAAAAAATATCCTAAATCATTAATAAGTCACATTAATAAGTAAAGAGATCTTGGTAGTTGGCGTACTGGGAATCGCTACTGAGGGTGCTCGGTTCGAGTCCCGACAAGCGCCAGTGAATGCTGTCATGTACACGCCGGAGAGAGGGATATTAAATTTGGAGGCTTGTGAGAGTGGGAGGAAAGTACGAACCCCAAGATGTCGACCCTGATGGTGCTCGGTTTAAATTGTGTAAACAGCATGTACACCAACAGGTATTAAACCTCAAATAGTCTTAGTTACTTAGTCGGGACCTGCATAGTGCAAAAGAAGCAACTACGCAAATAGAACGTCTTCAATATACTGTTTTCACTTGGATCTACCTGTCGATTCCAAATTTCTATTAAGTGGACCACTAGGGCCAATCAAACAACAAGGTTTTGCTGTCGTTCGAAACTTTTTTTTCAGTAACGCAGTAACTGCTTTGGCCAATGGACTGTCATACATGCCCACACACACCCATCACAATGTCTTGGTTACTTTACTATGGAAGCAACCTAGAAACTGCATGCCTTAT
Source organism: Dolomedes plantarius (assembly GCA_907164885.2). Classification (NCBI taxonomy): domain Eukaryota; kingdom Metazoa; phylum Arthropoda; class Arachnida; order Araneae; family Dolomedidae; genus Dolomedes; species Dolomedes plantarius. The sequence continues at coordinate 76,223,612 of OU015496.1, forward strand.
GTGGGATTCGAATCCGAGCCCACTTGGTTGGAGGCTCGAGATGCTAACCACTACATAACCATACGAAACTATAACCCCACATTCTTATAGATTACTTAACGGGATTTAAATCGTTGATAGACGTCATCAGAGCTTCTCTTCGTTTTCAACTGCGCTGTCAACATGCATCTCCTTGCATCCAGACATTTTTTGGTTCATCATATGTTTGTAATTAACACTTGTTTCACCGAATAAATCTCTTTAGTTGAACTTTGTGATCGTGAATCATCCCACACACATATATGCGAGTGCGCGTCGCTAATATATTTAGTTTATATACAAATATACAAAAAGCAACTACGTCTGGGAAATTATGCCTTTAACAGTGAAAAAAGAGGCGGGCACTTCAAAGTAATTATTAAACATTCAGCTTGTAAAAGAGCTTTTTGTTCAACTTTTAGCATTTTTAAAAAGGAAGCTTAAAGTAAGAAATATAAAGCTTTTAATCAGCAAAAGATTATATAACATGATGTAATACGTACATTTGTAGTGAAAAGATTTTTCTGCAACAGAATCTGAATATTTATACTTCCGAAATGAAATATTTATGTATTAAATATTTATGCAGCAAAGAAATGATTCTAAATCCTCTCTGCAATAATAAAATTTGTATATTTCTCTGAGTCGTATTTCTAGAAGTTATATATGTATGATATCATGTATAATAATGTAAGATTCCTTAAAATCAGAAAAAAAGGATTATCGTAATTTTTATAAAGTTACATTTAAATATAATGTTTGAATCTTTCTATAGCAATAACTACCTTTATTTCAATGAGAGAGATGTCTTAAGAAAAATACTCGCTTCAAAAATTCATATTTGTCAAAATTGCTTATTACGACCTAGAATTCCTTCTCTGTGAAACCAATTTGTTTTCAAGTGTCATGAGCAGTAAAACAAGAACCTATCTATATACTTTTTTTTCCTTTATTTTCAAACAACCGTAACTGATGATATTACGTTTAAAAAATCAATTCTTTACTTATGCACTAATTGGAATTAACATCAGGATATATATTGAATAAAAATTAATTAATTAAAAAACATTATATGATTTCACCATTCTTTCTAATTATCATGAACGGAGACATTCCAATGAATATAGTAAATAAGAAATACGAAGAAAATCCGGAAACTTATAACTTACCATCTTATAAACTAATTTTAAGCATAAAATCAGCGAAAACACCTCGCTAAAACTTGAGAAAATCACATGCTAAATAATTAATTGCTCCCAATATTTAATTCATTAAGATGTTATGTCTTTAACCTTTTTAAACAATTCATTTATCATGCCCTTATATAAAACAACATATTCTCTTTAGACGCATTTTGTAAGTTTAAAGTTTGGTAATAAATTTGGAGAGATTACATATTCAACATCAGTGAAAGAGACTCGTGGATTAGAGTGGCTCATTTCTGATTGAGATGCATGTTTGTCTAGGGTAATTAATCTGAATGTATTTTTGATGTGATAATTAATTACCACATGAAGAGTGAACGATCTTTTTCTCAGATGTAATATTAAAAGAGATTCTTTGGTATAATAAAAAATACGAAATTTGAAAATAATTATGATGCATATAATTATTGAATGAAATTAATACTAGATACCGTTCAAAGTTAAGAACCTTCTTCGAAATCTTTAAAACTATATTTAAAGTGTCACAAAACTGTTCTTTGTACTAAGGATTATTTCTACTTTATTTGTAATAGTAACAACCGCAGTAGTAAAAAGTGTAGTAAAAACAGCATTTGCAGCTATCTTATAAAAATACTTTTTTTTTTAAATGGTACATTTGAATGTTTTGTTTGTACAATAAATGTTTTAAACATACATATAAAAATGCTTCCCTGTCTTTTAACAACCTTTTACTATACATTGCGAACTATTGTATTTGAAATGCATTATATTAGAGCTTTTCAAACAACTGTTGAAAAAAATGTATTTTCTTATTTTTTTCAATATTTCAAAGAGAATGCGCGATCGGAAGATTTTTTTTTTACGGTTTTTCTTATCTATGAGTGCAACAACTTCTTTTAACTAGCCGTTTCCGAAAATAAAAATAAGAAGTTTTTTTCGGCCCACCCTAGTATACAGTCTAGTAGCCAAAGGAGATGCTGACTGTAGTATTGTCAGGGGAGGGTGGCAAAATACCTCTCATTCAACTGTGGTGATAGTATGTGAATACGTAGACCTGCTCGTCTGACTTGTGGCACTCACCCCACGAATGTGTTTATCATGAAGGCCGTACAGGGCAACACCGAAGACAGGTTCTACTCTTCACATCTTCAGGTCTTATCATTCAGCCAGTACATTCTCTTCATCCATAGTTTCTCAGGATGTGACACTACATCAGCGATTTATGGTAAAAGCAAAGCAGCAATAGTACAATGTTTCCAGCGGTATGCCAATGAAACAACAAACATCACCAAAGTGTTTTATGACTCCAAATCTTCACCAGGAGATATTGCTGGAGCTGGGGAACGAATGTTCCTGCTCATGTTCCAGATCCCGCCAATTGAGCATGATCTCAATCACACCAGGTACCTTTCATTTTTCTTTGCTCGTACTGACCCCATTAAGTGAATTTAATAATTCATATAATTCATTAATATTCAATAATACGTTATACACTATCTGGCCAAAAGTATCCGGACACACCCTAAAGAAGTGGATCCAGCAGGTGACGTAATTTGATGCGTAACCGAAAGCTGTAAAAGTCTTGGTAGTGGTTTGTCAGATCATATTTATGCGTTTGTGAGACAATGGGTAAGTCTAAGAAGCTTAGTGACTTTGATCGTGGCATTATAATGGAATGCCACCTTTGTGGGTAATTAGTTTGTGAAATTTCGAACATTCTGCAGAAGCTAAAATCCACTGTCAGTGGTGTAATTGTGAAGAATCCAACCTGTTCATTTTGCCGCCCACTACAGATGCTACGATGCAACATTCATACTGATTGTTTCTGCAAGTGCAGCAATGGTTGGGGAACGAATCCCTCCAACCTGAAAGTTGGGGATGGGCCAGAAAAGATGGTGGACACCTTACTCTCATCAAGACAAAGGCCCCTTTGGCACCAGACAATGTCCTCAACACACTCTTCTGCCTTTGTACCACTGGCTTAACAAGTTGTGGTTGCTGGAGAGCCGGAATCAACTGTTACGTGGTGTACAGCAACTGTCAAGGCTCATGTACAAACAGTGTTCCGTTTCAAGAAGACTTTGAAAAACTTGATAGTGAAGACCTTGACTTGTTTGAAACTTTTTCCGAAGTATCAGATTGACAGCTTTTAATATATAGGAAAGCAGTTGAGGAAATAAATTGTATATAATATATTTAATGTAAGTACTTGTTGTTTAAGCCTACTCTATAACCATTTTTTGATTATATGAACAACTTTTATACATTTTGGTTTGTTTTCTTACTTTCTCCTTTGTACTACAAGTGTTTTTCGGTATATTATGAGATATACATTATACGTACAGGTATACATAATTTATTATTTATACGGGTTATAAATACTATACGTATCTAATTAAACAGCATATAAAGTAATTTAGAGAGTTACAGACCTTGAAAACAAAACTTGAGTAACGAGCATTTTACTAGCAAAATGTTGAAAAGTACCCCTAAACTTCAAAACGTTCTAACTATTTACCGGGTGTAGATAAATTAGCATAACTCTATACATTTTTGAAGAAAATCTTTTGCTCTACAACTTTCTCTGTCATGAGTATTCTAAGAAATGGAAGGGGAAAGAGTAAGAAGAGGAAGGTTGACGAGATATTTCAACCGCTACCACTTTTTTTGACAGATTTTCATATTCAACGGCTCATATCTCAAAAACGGTAACACCTAGGTACAAACATGGATATACCATTTCGAAGGAAATTTTATCAGTTTTAATTTTTGGATTTGACAATTCTCTGTGTGACGCACCATATTCGAGATAAATGCTGAAAACTGAAAAAAATGACCTTTGGGACCCCCCCCCCCCGCGGAGCCTGAAATCGAGGGGACTTTATTAGGCGTTGCTCAGGGGACCCCCCCTCCCCTACACATTCCTGAAAAAATCTCAGCCCCTTCATTTAATAAATAATCTTCATCAATGTTATTTAAAGATTCTTGAATTATATTTCTTTTACTGGCAGATTTATTGGGCAATTAAATTAAATATTCTTTTATGATTCCTTTTTAAGCCTATTGATTTATTTAAATTAAGCATTTCTGCGTTTACTATGAATCATTACGAGGTGCGTTCCAGACTGGTACACTAGCAGTATATTTCGTCCACATTATAGAATTAATAAAAATAATTATGGGCAACTTCAAGATTACCTGTCTAAGTATGAAGACAATTCGTAAAAGTAATTTAGTATCTTACATAAATAAAAGCCAGCGTGTTTGACTGAAGCAATTATTTACAACAATTCTAGAAAACAGTATAAAATTATAAAATTCAATTAACAAACATTTTCCCCATACCATGAAATTGGCTTAATACTGTTAGAATTAATATTTAAATTCAAATAGAAAATTAAAAAATTTTTTCATTTAATGTTTTCTTTGCAATCCTGAAGAAATTAATTTTTTGTCCCCGAGAACAGAGAGAATGTAACATGACATAAAATAGATAAAATTAAAAAGAAAAAAAAATTTTACCTTCTCTCTGAAATCTGGCGCTGATTTAATTTTGTTAAAGTTATATTTATACTGAAAAACTAGTTTTCTTAAGAGGTTAGCCAAGCAAATAAAGGATTCAGCATATTAAGGTGAGAACATCACTTGTATATATATGTATCTTTAATAATTATAATTCTTTACATTTATCAGGGCTATTTTTAGAAGGGTTGCTTTCATTTCTTATTATACATGATAATATTTCTTCTAGATGTGGTCTACATAAGTAATATTTTCAATTCTCTTAGATGCAAGCTCGGAGAAAGCCAAAGTTTGTACAAAAGAAAAATATGTATGCAATTTTGTATTGAAAGCAATAATGTTACATATGTTTGAATAAATGTGATCAAGATAGATCAAAAACTTGTTCAAAAGCAGAGTCTACAATATTTTCGAAGTTTATCAAGTTCTAAATTTAAAAAAAAAAAAAAATCATTCTCGCTAAAAATTATCCTATATAAGAGGCGGTGAAAGGCAAAGTGGTGTAAGTCAGTAAGTCAAGTGGTGTAAGTCAAGAGATATTTACTGCAAAAACTACGAAAAATTCCACCATAAATTGAACAAATTATAATTAATAATAATAATTATAATATTGAAAATAATAATTATTTGCAATTCCACTATAAATTGAACATGGAGATTACATTTTTGCCCTCAAAGGATAAAAGTGGAAAATGTGACTTACATCACTTTGCCTTTCACCGCCTCATATAATAACCACTTCCAAAGTTAATCTAAGCACTCAGATGTTAGAAAATAGAAAATCAGCTACATTATAAAAATTAAATGATTTTTGAAATAATCGCTCTTGTATTAAAAGCAATAAAACCTTACATTTTAATATAAATGAGGGCATTAAATACAAAATGTCATAAAACGAACTGGAAATACTTAGCAAAATTATTTACAAAACATGTAGGGGCTTCAAGTAAGAAAAAAATACATTAGATGTTGGGATTACACTACCTTCTCTAAACTGAATATCTTACTGTAAGAATAGTGATATAAGCCGTACGCGAACCACTTAATTCCTGTTTCTTCTCTCAGATACCACTTGAGTAGGAAAAAATGCTCTAAATTGTCAAAATTTTGAGATATTATTTTATAAGTATCAATAAATTTAGAAATCTATTTTATTTACAGTCAGTTTAAGCTAAGAGGTAATCATATATTTTTTTCTCTGGAGATAACATGTGAAACGTATTTTTATTAGTACATTTAATTTCGCACAACACTAAAGCTATTTTTTGCTATAGCAAATTTGAATTTCATTTAAATAATAAAAGCAATGGAAATTTAAAATGAATTTCAGCACATGAAATTTTTAATACAATTGTATTGCTCAGAATAGCTTTGTTTCCATAAATATCACAAGTTAAAAATATATTTTTTTGCACATAAATTTAATTTATATTTTTGTATTGCTAATTGTTTAAATAAACATTTACAGAGTTAAATATTTCTAGTCACATCTAAATTTTTATTGTAGCTCGTTCAAATTTTAAACAATATTATAAAGAACAATATTTATTTATAAGTTTATCGGCAGCAAAATAAATCTTTTAAAATATGTCTTTAAGTTTCTCTCGCCTTATTTTTAAGTTTTCATGAATTTTACATAATTATTTCACTTTGTTCTTGATTTATAAGAACGAGTATTCTTCGATAAAGTGATACCAAATTAACAATTCATTTAAGGAGTAACATCATAGAAAATCCTCCGAAATTCTTCTCTGTCATTACTAAACTCAATGCTAAATTTATTTGAAAGAATATTTTTTTATATCCGAACTTTTGCAGAATTTTAATGAAAGTAATTAATTTATATATTCCAATTTTAACATTTTGTTCCAAAATATGTTATTTTGAACGACGTTTTGAAGGAGAAAAATTTTCCTAAAATATTTTTCAGAATTATACTTTGCATTTCAAAGTTCGTATAATTAATTCACCTTTGTAAAAAACAAAAATTTGGGGGAAATTTAATAGACTGGTTTTAAAAAATCTACTTTCTCTTTGTCTAACAATAGCTATTTTTTTTTATTTTAATTTCTCATTAATCTAAACAAACAATTATGGAAAATAAGAACTACACAAAAAAATTTCGAAGTATTCAAAATTAAAAATACTCTCAATTGAGATCAAATAATAAAATCGAGAAACAAAAGTTGAGAAATACAGTTTTCGTAGCTCTCTAGTAATTTTATTAACGTATGCAAAAACAATTTATTTTCCTTAAACTTTCCTCTGCTTATTACTACTAATCAATGGGGAAAAGTAATGAATTTTGTAACTCGTTCCTGTTTTCATGTGTGTATTTATTTATGAAAGCATATATTTCAAACCACCTTTTCTAAAATGAATTCAGGGCAGTTGTAGCTTCGTAATCTCATTTCTCAATTTTATATTTAATTTAAACGACAGTACTTATTAAATCAGAAAAACAAAATAAAAATGACTTTCATTTACAAGGTACTTTACGGACTATACAATAATTTCATTAGGCTAAACGATATGATAAGGTGACTTTAGAAGTCCTTTAACTATATTAGTTTTATGTACAGGTTTGAAAAATCTAATAAAGTTAATCTAGGTTCTCTTCAAATTATCACATAAGTTTCTTTGAAAACAAAATAAGCATGCTATTTAGCATTAAAGGCACGTGCACGTTTCACTCAACAATTTGTAACTGCTTTAAATTTTTTTAATAATTTTCAATTGTAAAATTATCCCACACCCATTCAAAAAAAATTTATAGCTCAAAATATCCATTGAGCTTCGAGAACTAAATACTAAATTATATAGTAATAGATTAACTAGTTACTCTAAGAAAATACTTCATGCAAAAAAATTGTGTTAATTTTTTATATTAAATATAATAATTTGATTGGTTTGGTTTGGAGCACTACGGTCAACTTTTTGCTAAACGAGGACTTACCAGACCGGGACCTACTACTTAAGGTTGCTATGTGCTAACCCTATTGGATTCGCTCACCTCAATGTTAACCTATGGAGAAAATTTGTCTACTATTTACAACTACATAAATTCTGATAATACAATTAAAATGGTATTTTCAGATACCCTGACCTTTTCTGCACCTTGCAACAGGGTTCAAGGTGCATTTATAAATTTCGTCCACCAAAGATATTTATGAGCGTTTAAAACCCACTATACCAAATTTTTTTTCTCCGAATAATTTAAATTTTAAAATAATATTTGAATTATTTAAAAAACGGAAAATTCCCCAAGGTGTAAAATTTCTTTCTCTATTACGGAGTATAATTCAAAAAAAATCTTTAAATCCAAGTCGGCAATCCTTGAACAGATTTTCTTCAAAGGTCAACATTGAGGTGAGTGAATCCAATAGGGTTAGTACACCTATTCTGAACGGCTGTAAGCCTATTCTGAATGGCTACAAATGTCCATACTAAGAGTGGGACTCTTACCAATAGACTCTGGTACCAATACCAGCTCCCAAGCCATTGGGCCATCTATAATCATTGGAAAGCTTATGAGAGATGAGAAATACATAATATATCTTACTAATTCTTAAGAATCAGCAAGGCACTATTTTCGAGAGAAGTTAGCTTACTCAAGTACGCAAAATTTCAATTTTTAAAAAAATCTCCTTTGAACTGAATAATTTTCTTAAAATTCATTCTGTACAATAAGTTTAGAAATTCTTTATAATACACCATGGAACTCATTTACATTAAATTTTTATTTTCATCAAAGACATTTTTATTTTCATCAAAGACCGATTCTCATAATTCTTTGAGGAATATCTACACTACAAACAGACGTAATAGTTGTTTAATTCCTTCAGATTACTGCAAGTCTCCTCTTCAGTAACCGGTCAGTTTCTTACTTCTATTTAACATCTTAATTTCAACTTGGTAGATTCATTTCACTGATCACACATGATGACACTATCTGCTGAAAACTGTGATGAAATAAGTCTATTTAGAAGATTAAACATTGAAACCTACTTTCACTGAATAAAAGATAATCTGAAACATAGCACGACCGTTTTGAAGTCAAAATTTTACTTGCAAATGTAAATGCAATCACGGCTGTAAGTCATGTGTAAATAACTTTTAATAATTAAAGTACCTAAACAGAATCGAAACAAATTCAAACGCTTTAAATGTCAACTAAACTTAAACCCCAAAAAGTTATTTCTTCATAAAACAGCATTGAATAATTCCATCTTCTATATATCCTCATCTTTAATAATGCACGATCAATTTATGATACGTTATAACAAAAATAAAAGTTAGAGCTGTAAATTAACTTCGCCTTCTTTCGTAAATAAAGAAAACTTTTACTATTTGGCAAATTTCCTTAAAAGTTCTGCTTTGCATAATCCCTCAGAAGCATCTTTTTTTCTTCAAAAGTACGGAAATGGAAAGTTACTGCATAAGTGAATTCAAGTGTATTTTTACTTAAGTATTTAAAGTTTTAGGAATTCATTAAATTCATTAAACCCGGTCGAAGTGAAATGTTTCCACTATTTTATGACCTCTACTAAAAGCCTTTTTCGTTATAACTGAATATTTAATTTTAATAAATTCCTATTTAGCATGTTTGCCCTACTTTTTTTTAATTCTTCTCTAAGGGAAGTCAATTATTCCACGTAAGAATATCCACATATTAATAGAAGAAAAGCCAAATTAATTTTAATGTATGAGATTCTTTCAGCCAGTTTATTTTTAAGGTATGACATCCTTTCAGCCGCCAGCACCTTGTTTTCAGCTCATTGCGTAGACGTTGCAGATATTTTGTAAAGAGAATTCAATACTGTGAAAATTATCCAGAAACTAGACCTAACTTTATAAATAATTATTAGATTATAAGAACTTTTTATATACCATGTTTTTAAATTTTCTGTTGAATCATATAAACTTGACAATTCTATGTATTAATAAATGCTTTTTTTAAATGTTTCTGATGAATTATCCCATGAACTTGAAAGAAAATGAAGTTAATTGGAAGTTAAACGCAAGTTAACTTTTCGTTCCCGTCCCAGCCGACAGATGGCTGCACCAGTCTACAAAACAAAATTAACTGAGAATAATAAAAACATGATAAAAATCTGCTTAAAGATGGCTAAATGTATTAAAAAATGCATTGTCATCGTGTTCTGAGCTATTCTAATAGTTTCAAATGTCTAGCTAGTCGGGAAGTTAGTTAAAAGCCGATTGCAAGATTTGTACTGGACAAACACACAAACACACACACACAAACAAGAAAGGAAGTTAATATAAACATGATAATAATTTTATATATGAGTCGATTGATTTTTTCAAAGTTGAGTTAACCCTTTCAGGGGCAGTAATCTCCACCGTTTGCAAGGTGCAGATATTTTCTCCGATTTTTTTAGCTAAACAAATCTTGAAAAATTTTCAATTAAAGGTTACAAAACTTTTTACTTCTTTTGACTGATAATAGATGGCAGCACTAACCATTTTTCTTCTTATTTAACTGGAATACATTGAATTAAAGTGAAGAGAAGACTAGATTTAGGCGCTAGCACTGTGCGAACGGCGCCCCTGAAGGAGATATGGATACTTTCATATAGTATTTTTGGATCTATATCTACTGTAGATATTGTTTTGTGTCCAAATTCAAAATATCTTCCAGTAATTTGACTTTAAAATGTTTATTGAGGATGAAAAACTATCAATCTCCATGTGCTGGTAAGAATCAAAACTAACAAAATCCAAACAACCAATCAGAGGCCTGCTTTTTTCAGTTCACTGTACTCCGATTCATTTAGGGTTATGTTCGTATTTCTTACACTTTCTGCAAGGATTCTGTGACAGATTTGCTTGATGTTCTAAGTGTTGTATTCTAATATTGTTCGCAAATCTATATTCTAATAAATAAGGGTATATAATTATACAAAGTTATCCCTAGTTTTAATGTATGGACCTAATGTTGTTAATAGTATGATACAGAATTAAATTTTAGGTGGAAGACTCACCTACAATATTAATTGTCGTTTTTCCTTATTTAGAGATATCAGATTTAAGCCCAAAAATATGTAACATAGGTCGCTGATGACTTTGGAGGCCAAAATGAAAAAAAGCAGTTTAGTTGGCATGTGTATGCGATGTTAAAAGTTCTTGTAATGTTTTCCCCAGTTGTGGGACATTTTTTATACCCCTTGTTACAGCCTTTGTATTAACAGAGATAGAAATTATAGAACATCAAATAATAATTGATCCAAAAGAATATGTCGAGATATTTTCAAAAGCTGCTACAGTTCTAAAGTTAGGCCCAGACTATAAAGTGTATGATTTGCGAAGGGAAATTCAAAAAAAATTTAAAGCTTCCAGGTACTGGCACTTTTCTAAAACAAAAAGGAACTATACTGAACGTAGTGTAAAAGGCTCCATTATTGATAGGGGGTGAAGAATTTTACAAAAGTGATTATTGCAAGGCAAAAAAATATTTTAAAGTTAGTTAGAACACCAAATATGATCAATAACATAATGATAGCAAAAAGTGTTCATGTCAGCATTTTGAAACTAAAGGGTGCAAGTACACTACTTTCCAAACATTTTTGCTGAAAAATGGCACAA